>VWZZ01001704.1:0-40465 GCA_013399095.1 Psophia crepitans
TGCCCCGCGGCGCGGAGGCTGTGTGTCCCGGCGCGGCTCATGGCCGTGGCTCTGTGCCCCCGTCACGCAGGAGGCCATGGCGGGAGCCACAGTGCGCATCGGTGACCAGCTCATCCTGGAGGAAGATTACGACGAGAGTTACGTTCCCCCCGAGCAAGGTAACTGGCGCGTCTCAGCGGGTGCCGCGACAAGGGCTGCGAGCGTGCACGGCGCGGCTGGGTGTGCTGAGAAAGCAGGAACCTGGGCGGAGGGGGCACACGGCGCAGGGGCCGTCCGGGGAGGCTGAGGCGAAAGGGCGGCTCTGGGCTGCAGAGGTGAATGCCCCCTCGCCTCGCCGCTGCGTTCCCAGCCTGGCAGCGGGCCGCGCTGGCAGCTCTCAGCAGCTTCGCCGCGGGACGGGGCTTGCCTGAGACGGCTGGCTTGGTCGTGCCGCGCCCGGTGTTGGCCACCCCCACGGGTTCCTCTCCTCTCTTCCTAGATATCCAGGCTTTTGCCTGGGAGATCGGGATTGACCCCGAGAAGGAGCCAGAGCTGATGTGGCTGGCCAGGGAAGGCATCGTGGCCCCGCTGCCGCCCGAGTGGAAGCCCTGGTGAGAGCTCCGCCGGCAGCTGTCCCCTTGGGTTCCTGCCCGCCCCCGGCCGCGTGCTGCCCGCCAAGCCGGCAGGGCAGGGCCCCCAACGGCTGCGGAGGGGTGTAATGCCGCCGCAGACGTACCCCCTCTGGACGGGCCAGTACCGTTCTCACTTTCCGTGCTGTTTCTGCCACGCAGCCAGGATGTCACCGGTGATATCTACTACTTCAACTTTGCCAACGGCCAGTCCGTGTGGGACCACCCCTGTGACAGCCACTACAGAGAGCTTGTCATTCAGGAGCGAGAGAAGCTGCTGGCCCACGGCAGCTTGAAAAAGAAAGATAAGAAGAAAAAGAAGGAGAAGAAGGAGAAAAAGGAGAAGAAGGAGAAGAAGGAGAAGCAGTCACTGAAGCAGCCCACTGTGAGTAGGCTCTGCTGCTGGCCGTGCTTCTGGGAAGCAGCAAGGGGGATGGACGAGTGGCTGCCAGTTAGGGGGTGGTCCTGTGCTGTTGCCGCTCTGGGATCAGAACAGCGATCCCCTGATGAGGGATCCTGTCTGGCAGGATCGCGGATTTCATGCAAATCCAACAGAGATGGGGGTCACAACCCATGAAATTGGGAAGCTTTGGTCTGGAAGGACTCGGTTTGAGTGAGAGTGCCACAGCCCTGCGACGCTGTTGCTGAGGAGGATGTGGCACCGGCCAAGGATGCCGGTGCTACCCTCGGCAGCACATATCCGAGTGCTGGAAGGGTTGCCTTCTGTGGAGAGGACAAGAAATGGTGTCTGTGCGGTGTCTGTCTGCACGTTGCTGTGACATACAGGTGGTGAAGGCAGGCTGAGATGTGTGAGGTTAGGCTGCTTTGCTGCTGGTATCTGCAAGGGTAGCAGATTCCCTGTGTACCCCAGGTGACAGCAAACCTTCCTTACCTTCCATCTACCAGTGCCAAGAACTCTCCGGGGGGAAGGGTGGTGCTTTCCATTGTTGCTCAAGGCGTAGACCTCTTCAACTCGGAAAGCCTCAAGCCTTCGCTGTGAGCCCGTGCTTTCGTACGCGGAATGTAACTTCAGACACCCACAACTCACACCTATCTGTACACACAAGTCGTGCCTTAAACAGCTGTATATATCTCTAATTTAGGTAGATAAGTGATGCACTTTAGTTATTTGCTAATATTTATCTACCTAGGAAATGCAGCCAGGGATTCTTCCTTCAACATCCTTTTGTCAAAGGCCCTCTGCCACGCCGCCCCCCAGGCAGGAGAGTCCCCAGCCAGATGCAGGTAGCCAGATGAGAGGCGCAGGTAAAGGGAGGCTGTCAGACATAAGTGACTCGAGGAGACGATTTGCGGACACGTGGGCAAACGAACTGCACCGCCTGCTTGCTTCCGAGTTCCGCAGATCGTGCCAGACTTTACCTGGTGCGGAGGAAGTTTTAGGAAAGGGCCCCCCGTGTAGCGGCTTTGGTGCAGGCGTGCACCAGGACCGCGCCAAAGCTGTAGAAACGCAGGAAGAGTTCAGTTTGGACTTCCCTGACTCGCAGTCTGACAGCTTAGAGGTGAGGCCACCAGTGCAACCGTGGTCCCTGTCACAGACATCCTGTTCACGGGGTGTCAGGAACGTCAGAACTCGGCTGGAGGCCCTTGCGGGCAGAGGCCTACTCTTTGAGGATGAAGACTGGAAAGGAAAGTGGAAGGTGGAAGACGTGATGGGCGAGTGCGGCCATAAGCCTGATGGTCCCCTCTCAGTCAGAGAGGGCTCTCTGGGGCTCGGTGGGGATACGGGCGTATTGCAAGCCAGAGAAAAACCAGGCTTTTGCTGCAGCAGTGACAAAATGCCTCTTTTTGATGCCGGTCGCGCAGCTGACTGGAGTTTGCAGGAGACAGCTGATGTTGCACATGCTCAGGAGGAGCTGAGGTCCTACAGCACGGAATCTGAGAGGAGAAGTAACCAAAAAGCTCGAGGTGAGACTTTGGGTCAAGCCACCACTCTACTCAAGAGCAACAAGACCGTCAGCAGACCTGAGAGCAGGAGTTTGAAGCGGCTGGAGCTGATGGAAGCAGGAGCAGATACAGAAGTGGACAGTAGCGGTGGTGTGGTAGAGAGCCACTGCGCGGTTCCTTGGGAGATCGCTGATAGACTCTCCTGCTTCCAAGGGTTAGGTGCAAAGAGAGGAGTCTGTGTGGATCTTCCTTCTGCGGTGAGTCCTACATGGAAACATCTTTTTTCAGCTGCTAACGAGGGCTGGAGACATGGTGAAGGAAATGGTCTGATGTCAGACTCCGATCGCAGCTGTTCAGCCGGTTCTCGTAACAATGGCGCGCCCCAGGCGCGGGGCGTGAGCCACCGCCGCTCCCCGCGCCACGAGCCCCGGAGGCAGAAGGCTGGGCAGTCCGTGGCAGAAGAGCCTGTGCTGCCTCACCCCCTCCCGCGGTCATCCTCGGCTCAGACCGTGGCTCCTGGCCAGGAGGCGGAGGGGGAGCGCGGCTCCGAGGGTGTGAAGCTGTGGCACAGGCTGCAGGGACGCGGGCAAGGCCCCAGCCCAGAACCCCACCTCGTCGGCCTTCTGGGGGAATCTCTGCGGGACACGCGCCGCCCGGCAGTCCAGCGGCGCTGGGGTACGACGAGGAGCGAAGGGAGGAAGCGGAGGGACAGATGAAGCTCCTGGAGTGCGGGGAGAGGGAGTCGCAGCAGGCTTGCGGGTTGAGTGCCCGGGGAGCGACGGTCCCTGTCCGCACGTGGAAGCGGCGCTGACCCGAACCAGAGAAACCGCGGGGCCTGGCAGCGAAATAGGTGTTGGTGAAGGAGCAGGCGGGGATGAGGTAGGACTCAGGCCTTTGGGGGGGCCCCTCCGCTGTACACCTCGCTGGAGAACTGAGAGTGTGAAACTCCGCTGCTACGCTAATTTTCAGGAGAAAAGGGGCAAAACCATCCTGTTGGAGGCTGTGTGAGCAGGTGTGGCATCAGTTGTAGCGGCTTTTCCGAAAGTGCAGGAGGTAGCTTGTAAAAGCCCTTGTCTGTGGTCTTCCTCGCGTGGCACACGCCGCACAGCTCGCCCCTTGCTTCAGCTTTGCAAGGGCGGGAATGCCTTCTGAGCCCAGAGCCAGGTGATGGGCAGGACGTCGAGGGGGATGGTGTGCCGGTTTAACCGTGACAGGGGGCAACATCGAATGCAAAACCGTCTTTAATTTTGGCTCTGAGACTCTTTGTGCCAAGCCAGTCTTCTCCCTGGAGATCCTGCCATCTAAACGGAGGGGCAGTAGCTACCGTGGCGATTTTTTCACTTAATTTTGCTGAATCTCAATCCCAGAGCGACTGACTCGGTTATGGTGATGGAGAAACCATTGGTCACAGCCAGCGCTCTGGCGTCCATGTCCCCTGCCTTGAGAAATGGACTCTCTTCCCTCCTGAATGAAAGAAAAACAGGGGAAAATTGGCCTGAATTAGCTTTCTCAAATAAGAGGAGGATTATTCCCGCTGGTTACAGACCTTTGTTTTGCGGGCGGGGGCAGTACTGACTTGTCCAAGCACAACGTAGTCCTTGGACTGCTGCTGCGGTGGCCGTGGGACACCCAGGTAGCTCACAGGTATGGACCCAGCTCGGGCTCCACCAGCTTGCTGGCCCAGGTTTCTAACGGCCAGCGCGGGGCAGTGCCCGGTTAGCCGCTGAGAACTATGGCTGCGGATATCAGAGAAACTGCAGATTATCCTGGAAGTGTTAATTAGCCTGGTGGAGGTGGGTTTCTTGTTGCTGAAGGACAGCTGGCATCCTCTGCTCCATACGGGTAGTTTTACAGACTGGTTGGTTCGGCCTGGAACGTGTGATTGATTTATTCTGTTACCGTTGCTGGGGCAGAAGGCTCAGTGCACACTCATCTCCCTCGGTGTGCGAGCGACCGGCTCTGTAACGCTGTATAGCCGGGGAGCGCAGGAGCTGTGATTTCCGGACGCAGGCTCTGCAGAAGCAGCAGCCCTTAGCTGTACCGGCATGCCACGGGGAAAATCCTAGCGGGGCTCGCCGCCAGCTCAACCTGCGCAGCGTATCGCAGGGTGAGGGTGCCTGGGCTCCCTCCTGGGCGAGTGCCCGCGAGGTGTCAGGCGCGCACTGCTGGGAGGTGAGGATGCTGGGTGGCTCCCAGGCTCCTGCTGCGCTTGGGAGGGGAGAGGCGTGTTCGGGGGCTTCTTACGGATGCGCTGCAGCAGGGCTGCTTTCTGCTGCCCGTAACTCTTGCACTGGTGTGAGGTGAGGAAGCAGCCTGGGTTTCAGTCTAAAAAGAGACAGCAGTTGCGGCGTCTGGAGAGCAGGAGGCCTCTTGCCATCAGAGGGGCTTCCACTCCGCCCGCAGTTTGCCTCGGGTGAGCGGTGTCGGCAGGAGCCCCTCCTAGAGGGTGCGGTGCGTGGGTGAGTGCAGGCGTGTGAGCTGGCAGGGCTGGCTCCGTCAAACGGCCATTCCCTAACGTCTTGTGTGCTGTCACTGCCGGATGGCGTCTCGCAGGCAGACGGTGCCTGCGCAGGGCTGTAAGCTCTGCTCTCCCGTCAGCGAGTCCCTTCTGCACCCTGCAGGCCTCGGGCACCCTGCTAGCGCCCGTCCAGGCGCCCCTGGGGAACCTCGCTCCGCTGCGTGGCCTCGCGGCTCCTCCGGCTGGCATCCTGCACGGGCTGCTGAACTCGAACGCGGGGAGCTCGGCGGACCCCGGCCCTGCGGCCAGAGGAGGCAGGCAGGTAAGGCTCGGCTTCCCCGGGAACGCGCCCCGTGAAGCGCGCTCCCCAGCAGGGCGCAGGCGTGGTGCTGCTCAGGGGCCTGAATCACAGCATTTGTGATCTCACCAGCTTCGAAGTACTCTTGTCTCCTTCAAAAAATAACATTCCCTGCTCGCTTTCACTGGTTTTTCTTTCTTTTGCTGTTTCCTGGGATCCCCGTGCTGAAGTGGTGGGGGGCTTTGTTCTCCCTAAAGGAAGAATTGTTTCCATTACTGTTGGGGGGAAACGTCTGTTAAGGTCGTTTTAGTAGAACTTTGACTGGTGTCCAAACGAAGCGTGATGCGTGGCACGGCTAATGGAATCTGATAAATAGTATCCCCGCTCCACTCTCGCCTGCCGAGACTGAAAAACGAACAGCACAGCTTTCTGGAGGGGGGTAACACTTCCAGCCGTGTCGCACGGTTAATTATGGAACGTGCCCTTCGGGTCAACAAAACAAACACGTCTTAAGCGGTAACAAATTGGTCTTCTGAGGGAAAATGAGAGAGGCGCAAGACACCGTGCAAAGACACCTTCGCTGCAGGCTTTCGGCCCGCTGGGTTGGCCCTGCTGCTTTCAGGCGCTTTGGCTTCTTGCGGTGCCGAGCGAAGCGGTGCTCTGAGGCAGCGGTGCTGCTCCAGGACGCAGCCCCTCAGGTGTCGTCCCCAGCGGGACGTGGCCCCGCAGCACAAGGCCAGCGCTGTGATCCTGAGCTCGGCAGCCAGCAGCTTCCCCGCCACCGGGCGCCGGCTGAGCCGGCGTGCCTCGGTGGGCCTGTGTCCCTTTGGCTGTCCCCATGCTTCCCTTTCTCTTTCCGACTCTGCAGCCCGCGGAGAGCTGTAAGCTCACCAGCCAGACCGCGACGTTGCTGGGCCTGGTCTGTGAGGAGGAGAGTTCCTTGAACGCAGCGGCTCTGGATCAGGGGAGAAAGGACGAGGACGCGAGTGAGAATGAGGTACTCCGCGTGCCGTGGCTCTTCGCGCATGTCGCTAACCACGGTGCATGCGTGTAACTGTGGCGCTCCCCCGTAATCCCTGGTTGACTGTGGTTGTTCCGTTTGACTCGGGGCGTTAACTTCTGCTGTGTTTTCTGTGTGGGGTTTGGCCGTCAGAAAACATCTGATCCTGAGTTCTCCCTGTAAACTGGCATGTGCCACAAGGGGTTCCCAAAATGGGTTGGCCGTAGGCACCTTGCCTTGGTGTGTTTGCCGTGGCTCTGCCCTGTTTCGCTGCTCGGGAACCCCCCTGTTGCGCCTGTGTGGCCCGTGGGACTGCAGAGGTCAGGACTCAGTGTTGGCCATCTCCTCTTCTAACACCTTCAGGGTCTCCACAGCACAGCCAGACTGCTCAAAAACCTGCACGTGGACATCAGCGCCCTGGGAGGCGGCTTCGACTCGGAGGTAAGACAGCGGGTGATGAGACGGGCAGCAGGACCTGGCCGGGCTGGGGCGGGAGCGCGCAGGAGAGGTGCCGGAGGGACAGTTCCGCGTGTCGCTAGTGGGCAGCGGCAGCCTGGAGCAGGCTGGTGGAGGGGAAGGGCTGGGGGCTGTGGGAAGCCAGAGGCAGGCGGTGTGGGTACCGAAGGCAGGTTCACGCATGGGGTTTGGTAGATGAGATTTGAGGAGATGGCATCTCAGCCCAGGGTGGAGCTTTGTTTCCCTCTGAATGAAGAAGGAGAAACTTAGACATGTAGGTGCAATGGGCGAGCTGGAAATCGGCTCTTCCGAGGAACGGCAGAAGGAGAGGGCCTTGGATCCGAGAGGCGCTGCCACACTTGCTGTGGGAGGAGGGCTTGTTGAAGAGGCACGGTTTGCTTCTTCATCGCTCTCTTTAGTATAAAGATGACTGAATGTAACGCTGGAGCTGCAGCGGTGGCATTGGGGAGGAGAGAGGGGAGTGGGCTCCGGAAGCACCACTCTTGCTCTGCCACTCAGTCCCACAAGAATCTGTCGGGAGCTTCCACGTGGCCAGCACATGGCCACTTTTCTGTGCCAACCTAAAACCCGTTCTCTTTCTTCTTACACCGCTGATAAATTCCGTGGCTCAGACTCGGAGCGTCAGCAGCTGGTTCAGTGCACGCGGTGCCTTGCGCAGACCCTTTCCCCCTTCCCCTTGCCCTTCCCTTCCCGGCGGGCACGCTCTGCCTGCGCTCTCTGAGCGGTGATCAGGCTGAAGATGAGGAGGGCACAATGGGAAGTGCGTTGCTAGCAGCTCCGCTGATTCGGCCCGGCTGCTCGCACTGACGTTAATCCTTTCTCACCGCTTTGAAAATTCCGTTCCAGTATCTGAAAAGCAAATTAATTTCTTTTCAAGGGTTTTACAGTATTTCCTTTTCAAAGCATGTGAAAATTAAGCTGTGAAGTACTTTGCTGGAGAGCCCACTCAAGTGCTGGGCAGAAGCAGCAAAGGCTTACGCTAAAGGAGAGGTGAAAAAGAGAGGCCCAACTGCCGTCTCCCAACGGCAGGCAGCGTGCCGGGGGCCGGTTCGTCACCGAAAAGTTACTGTGTCTGGGAACAAAGAGCCGCCTGGGCGTTTCGGTGCCGCGACAGGGCTTCAGGGATCCATTATGAAATGGCCACCGCCGCCCCGCAGCCAGGCTCTGCGAACCCCGCCGGGTCACAGACCGCTTACTCCCGCTCAGATGTTAGTGACCTGCTGGAAAAAGCAGGACTCCCGTGCAGCTCCATGAGATGGCAGCAGAAGGGCATTCCTAGGAACGAGCCCGGCCCCGGCTCGCTCGCAGAACGGAGAGGGGCAAAGGGTTCCTATGGCGAGCTCTAGTCGGGGCAGCCTTGGTAGCACGGGGTGAAGCGATGGAAAAGCTGGCTTCGGCTAGGCTGTGGATGTGGGCTGGAAACCCCCGCTCAAAGGAAACGAGCGTGTGATGTTAGCAGCTTGCTGAGATGCAGGGATGTTGGCCGAGAGCGGAGGCTGCGCCGAGGATGGCCCGACTCCCCGCAGCGGGCTTTCCTGGAGCAAGGAGGGAGGTGACTGGGGAAGAGGCACTGAAAACGAAACCCAAGTCAGATGCTGGAGAACGTGAGGTGTGAGGTGTCCATGTAGCAGTTAGGATGTCCTCCTGGCAGGAGGGCCTCCTCCAGGCGGCTCGATTTACTTGCCTGCTCCTGGGGTTAGCTCTCGCCCGCACCCAGCTTTCTTGCCTTCCGGATTCGGGTGACGGAATAGTTGCTGCAGACACGCAAGCCCTCGCTCTAAAATGCAGAAGGGCTTTGGGGTGCTGCTGAAGGGGGCAAGAGGAGGAAAAGGTCTGGAAGCACCTCTGGGTGCCTGGGGAGAGGGTCCCACGGCAGCAGAAGTGCTCCCCTGATGCAGTGCTCGCAGCTTGGGAGGTTCAGTGCTCTGCTTCTGTATGGGCCGATCTCCAGGTAAACACTGGGAGTCAAGGGGGTGCTTTGTGTGCTGGGGAATTACCAGGCGAGGCTTCTTTCCCAGATGGAGACGTGTGAAAGGGAGCTGGCCCTGTGAATAAACATTGCGCAACACAGCTCCGGTGCTGCTGCCGGGATGCGCGCGCAGGAAGCGGCGCCGCTGGTTCCCGGGAAACGAAGACGCCCATGAAATACGGGCAGGGGGGTGGCTAGCGAAAGGGCAGGAATGGCTGATGTGTTCATTGCCGCGCTGGGGGAGAGCGTGGCCGAGAACTGCTGCAGCGAGCCACAGCCTGCAGCGGGTCCCGAGCTGGGAAGAGTCTGATAGAGCGGTCGGTTCCCCCAGCCGGCCGGCGGGAAGGCCACCGGCAGCAACGTGTACAGAGCAGAGCTGGACTGCCTGGGAATCGGGGCCGGGGAGGTCCGGAGCGCAGGCTGGAAAGCTGTTCGGCTGCAGGAGAGCTTTCTGCTCCGGGGGCGCGCGCAGGGCAGTGACCCGACCAGCTCGGGTGGGTGGCTGGGGGTGGGTTGCCAGAGGAGGTGTTACCCCACCCGCTAGGAGAACAGCGAAGCGGAGGAGGAGAACTGCGGCAGCCCCTTAGCTGATGTCGCTGAGCTCCAGCACCAAAGGAGTCCTGCGGAGGAAGCTGGCAGCCTGGGAGAGGTGATGAGTGGCTCTCTGACATCATGGTCCTGCTTGCATGATGTCACTGAAGCTCTGCATGCAGTATGTGGCTTCTAGTGTTGTGGTGTGGGTCTGATAGTCTGGTTCCTTTCCTTTTCTGGTTGCAGTATTACATGCACGGAGAGGGGTGTAAACTTAGAGACCAAGGGCAAACTGGCCCCCGCCGTGCCTGGGGACAGCCTGAAATGGGGGAGCAAGGGGGAGCACGTCACCCTTCAGGGGCGTTCCGTGCAGTATGAGCTCTTTCCCTCTTTTTTTCCGTCTAAAAGTGGAAAGAATATTTTTTGTGGTTGTTGTAATATCTCACGTTCCCCCTGTTAAAGTCCGAGGAGGTGGCAGAATCGTCCTGTTTCCTGGGACGAGCAGGAAACTTCCGTTTCGGTCCCTGCCATTCGTACTGGCTGCTCGTGCCTGGATCGGATGCCTTTCCAAAACCTGGTCCCGTTGGTTCCGACATGCTGGTCTCCAGCCTTGTGCTGATCCCTGGGAGTAACGATGTGATAGGCAGACACTTCACATGGGTTAGTGTCACTCAGCTGCAGGTAAAATGTGTTGCAGCTTGTGAAAAGATCAGCCAAAGCCAATTATACGCTGACTGACTTGTCCTAGCTCTGAAATCCATAGAAAAATCCATAGTCTGGTTCTGCAGGCAGAAAAGCTCCCTCCTCTGCCTGTGTGTCTGTCTGGCGTGCTTCCCTCTTCCGAGAGCCGCGCTTGTGGTCGTTAAGGTGTAAGGTTAACGAGTTCTGTCTATCTCTGTCCTTCCATTAGGACTGGACTCTGCCAGCTAAATAAACAGGTCTGGGTTGTTCCAGAGAGGGAGGTAACTTGCCAGGAGGGAGACCTTTTTTGCGTGCACAGTATTGCCGGATATAGGGGCATTCTCTGCTGGGGGGGCCCTCCAAGGGCAATACCTGAGCGCTCCTTGGAAGCAGAAGCATCCCGATGGCTCTCGTGTGGTGTAGCTGCTCTCGGGCGCTGCCGGGTCCCCTGGACAGAGGTGCTCAGGAACGCTCTAAGACGAGGCTGTCCGCGAGGGCGCCCAGCTAGTGACCGGTCTCTCCGGAGGCACTCAGCCCCGGACAGACGGAAGCGTAAAGAGGCTCCCTGCTTTGGGTAACGCTGGAGAAAGACGGGTGTTCCCAAGGCCTTCGTGTGGCTGCCCTGCGCCTCAGCGGGGTGCCCGTTGCCCCCGCGAAGCAGGCACCGACCTGGCAGGGGGCCCTGAGCTTTCCTTTATTCCTTGGCGAATGGCAGGTGAGACGCGAAGTGCGGTTCTCCGGAAAGTACCCGGCGACCTGATTTCTCTGTCCTCCTGCCCGGTCTGACGGATGGCGCGCTCAGCCCTGAGAGCGTCTCTCAGGCAAACGACGTGCTCTCCGTTGGCCGCAGCTCCGGGTTTGAAGCTGACAGCGTTCCAGTCGCGCTCCGATAAAAACACATCGTTAAAATACGCGGCCTGTGTACGGTACGCGCCGTGCGCAGGATGCAGCTCACGCTTGACACGGCACCACAGCATTAACAAACCAGCGAGAAAGCAGGGCGTGCTAGCGGCCCGGTGTGCACGCTGCTGAGGGAACCTGTTCCTGCCTCCTCCCGGCTGCCGCGCGTTTGGTTGAGTGTTGTGGGGCGCCCCACCGCCGTGAGGGCGGGCGGACCTTTGGGTGACGAAGCTTCAGTTCGAGGTTGCTTTTCCCAAGGCGGGGGGTTCTGCCCCTTCGCAGCCTGGTGTGGTGGCAAGTCACGGGCTCGTTCTGAGCCCGCAGCGGTGCCTTAAGCCGGTGCCTGCCCTCAAGTTTGTCCCGCTGGAAGGTGGGTGACTGCACCCTGCCTACGCGTCTCCGGTTGGGATTTCGGGCAGCAGTTAAACGGCAGTAATAGTCTTCTGCAAACTTCCACCTCTCGCTGAACAGATCCGAGGTGGAAGCATAAACGCAGAGCGCGTAGGGCGCTCCCAGGGGCTGGGGGCCTTTGCAGCAGCAGCAGCCGCGTTTGGAGTGCTCACACCCTGGGAATAAAAAAGCGACAGACTAAAAGGCAACAAGTCCGAGCCCAAGAGAGGGGCGCGTTGATCTTAATGAAGTTCCCTCCTTTTGAAAGGGACTGTCTGAAAAGTGGCCCAGCTGGCCTCGAAGTCACCCAAAGCTTCGTGATCTCTGCTCCTTGCTGTAGAACCCATGCTATTTCTGACCCTGCATCTTCCCAGAGAGAGGGCAAGCAGTGTTGTAGCTGTAATTGTGTTTGACTTCCTGCCTAGAAGGAGTCGTTAAAGTCGAGACATGGTGAAGAAGGGCGGGAGTCTTCCTTGGATTCTGACGCTGCGTGCCCTCCGACTCCGGTTCAAGTCCTTCCTGGAGATGCGGACGGTAGCCTGTCTGGCCAGAACAAGGAGTCGTCCGACGGGAAACTCGCTGGGGATGAAATGCTGGGCGAGAGAGATGCTGAGGTGGAAGGTGACATCTCTGCAGCTGCTGAGCTGCCGCAGTCCCTGGGGGAAGGGAGCGCGGCAGGGGCGGATGTGCCCGGTGCTCCCGCGCAGCCCGGGCTTGCGTCTCCAGCTGCCGCAGCCGCTGGGGCAGATCGGCCGGCGAGCCCGGCTGCCGCTGTCGACGCCGTGTCTGTTGATGGAAAGATGGTGACCGGCACGAGGGAAGAAGCAGCAGCTGATCTGAGAACAGGCAGCAGGCTGGATGCTGGTGGAGGAAGCGAGCCCGCACAGGTTGGGTGCGGGTGGAAGCTGCTGCGGCTGTTCCTGTTGCTTTGTAAGGCCCTGATTTGGGAAAGCTCTTCGGGCGCTTACTCACGTGCTGTGAAGTCAGCGTAAGCGCTTTCCTAATCAGCGGGGTGTTCCCGGGGGGGTGCACAAGTGCTCTGAATGCCCGGGTCGGCATCGCTGGTACCAAGCTAGGAAACCGTTCCCTTACGCGTACGCAGCGCTGTGCAAAGCAACCGGCAGGCAAAACCCCCAACGGTGACGCATGTTTGGAGCCTGGGAGGAGAAATAAGTCTCAGCTTTCAGCGCTGCCATCTGTACCGAGCAAGCAGGTTTTGTAATGAAGTTCACACCGAGCCCAGCTGTCCGCGCTGCTTTGTTTCTCTCCTTCTGGTGTTTCTCGCAGCTTATGCGGAGACGGGGCGAAAGCGTGAAGTGAGGTGCCAGCTGTGGCATCCGCGGCTCTGCGGGGGGCTGCGCCGGCGGGGCGCGAGGTCGGGCCGGGGAAGGACGCACCTCGGGGCTGGCTCCGGAGCTGTGCCGCCGGTCTGCCCAGCGCCGGCCCCGCCGCGCTTTTCTAGCGCTCTCTGGGAGGAGCGCTGGCAAAGCGGGCTGTGCCGTCTGGCAGGAGAACCACCGCTGAAGGTGCGGATGGGTTCGTGGCCCGGCCCCTGCAACTGGGGTGCCAGGCAGGCGCACGCTAGCCGCTCGTTTGGCATCTGCCAGGAGTGCTACAATAGGAAAGCTGAGAAACTCTCTCTTCCCAGCCTGCCTTCCGTCCTGCTGACTTCGATGACTTTTCCAGTTCCGTTGATGCGTAATGCCTTTAAGAAACGATAGCTGTGAAACTGAGCCTGGCAAACACGCTCTGTTGGAAGCTGAAAGCTTTGCTTTTACAAACAGCTACCTGCGTGCTTGTTTCACCTGGCTGGGCAGCGCTGCTCAGGGCCGCAGAGCTACGCGGGTGCTCGCTGGGCGCGCAGCTCCGTACCGCGTCAGGGCGGCTGGGAGCCTGGCGCCCTCGCAGGGCTCCCTCGCAGTTGGGGAGACCATGGGACTGGTCCGTGTGGCTTTGCCCATCAGCGTGGCGAGCCAGGGAGCTCTCGGAGCTGCAGAGCTCCTTGCCGAGGACAGTAAGCGAGTGCCCTCGATGCGGGTATTTGAAGAGCACTTGTCTGCCCTCCCCAGTCCCGCCTCCTACCCGCTGCCCTCCTTCCCCAGCCCTTTATCTCAGGAGTGGTGTTTTGTGCTTGTCTTGTGGGTCGCACCCTCGGTGTCTTTCCCTCTCCCTTCCCTTTCCCCCCCCGGATGTTAGAGAGAGGCCAGATTTGTCACCCCAGTATCAGCTGCCATCTTGTTGGAGGTGCCTCGGTGAAGGCGCAGGGGTAAGGCACGTGCAGGCTGTAACACCCATCTCCTCTCGGCTTTCAAAGGAATCCGAGACCAGCAACTGTGGGGAGGACTTGCCAGTCTCTAACTGCTCAGACCGTGAGCGGATTCAGCCTGTGGTGAGTGACTGAAAGCCCCTGTCCCTGGGGTGTGGGCTTCGCGTTCCTCCGGGAACGCGCAGCCAGCTGATGCTGTGCCCGCCTCCCGTGCTCCCGCTGCCCGGCTCCTGCACTGCTGCGCAGTGACCGCACGGCCGTGGCACAGGCCGGCAGCGCCGTCCCGTGCTTGGCAGGTTGTGTCTGTGGGAGAAGTAATACCCCTGGAAAACTGGGTCACTTAGAGCTGGGGCTGTACTCAGATAATTGGAAAAGGGAAAACAATAAGCAATGTTAAAATTGCGCTTGAAGGGCCTCAGCAGCTTTATCTAAAGGGAGCCTGCATGGCCGGGAGAGCTGGCTCCTGCAGGTCCCAGCGGGAGAGCGTGCGGGAGGGTGGCCCTGAGGTGGGGGGAGATGCCCATCAGCATTTCTTCATCTCCACGGGAGGCCGCCGTCGCCATCTGCCAGCGGGAGCGGAGGCAGCGTGGCCAGCAAATGGCTGAGAAGATCATTATTTCTCGGTGTTAGCACAAGCCCGTGCGGTGGCAAGCGCCTGCCGCCTCAGACAGTGCCTTCTGTAGCGCTCGCTTGTGGGCGCGTGCGTGCAGACGCGCTCCCTGTGCACCGTCGAGTGCAGGGACCCCCCGGGACTCTGCCAGCAGGGGGAATTCTCGCGGGGGGTGGGTAGCGTGGGGGCAGCTGGCAGGAGCCGCCTCTCAGCAAAAATCCCAGAAAACTGCAGCAGTTTCAGAAAGGAGAGCGGAGGCTGGGGGCAGATCTGCTGCTGGCTTTGGCCAGACCACGCGTCACCCCTGCCCGCTGTGGTCGGTGGCACGGGAGCGTGCGCTGGTGGCATGATGGCTCACCGATGCCGTGATGCCCTCCCTGCGTGGCGCAGCAGTCCCCCGCCCCCCCAGGGAGGGCTCCCTCAGGGACCAGCAGCGACGGGAGCCTCTGTGCTGCATGCTGCCCGTGGCCAAGCTCGCGGGGAACAGCGGTCCCAGCGGGCAGCTCTGCGTAAGCTGCCTCGCCTGCCCATGCCCCTGCGCCCCCGGGAGGAGAAAACCCAGCTCGGTAATGGTCGAGCAGCAAACAGCCGCGGGGCTGCCTGCCGCATGGGTGTGACCCGTGCGTGGGTGCAGGCCAGAGTCCTGCTGCAAGCTCTTAACAGTTCAAACGTCTGCGAAAGGCTCGCTGTCAGCGGGGTGGTCAGTGTGGGTGCCAAGCCGCGGTAGGGTTTTGGTCTAATCGTCCGGGATCTCCGGCAAAACCCGCGCGTGCCCGTCAGAGGCTGAGCCTTTCTTTTTCCTTCTTCAGGACTTGGGCTTCCGGAGTCGGCTCTCTGAGCAGGTACTGGACATGGGGGCTCTGTCTCCTGTTTTGGACAGCCCCACGTGCAAGGTAAGATAAACAGCTTTCCTGGGGAACGGTGGGAAGCAGAGTCCACTGGACTCTCTTCTTTTGTGAGGACACTTGTCCTTTTCTTTCCGGAGCAGGTGGAAAGGATTCGTGTAACAGAGCACGCTAGTATAGATGGGAAGAAAGAAGAGGAGGTTAACTCCCTCTGACAGATTGTTTGGTATAGGGAAGCTTATTTTTAAGCATTTGGTTGTCCTGCTCGCCTTCATGTAGGGGGAAACACAGGCTCCTTCCAGTGAGTCTGGCGTGTGAAGCCGTGCTTGTGTGCAGGCAGTGCCTGCGCTTCCTCTGTCACGTCAGCCCAGGCCGTCGCTGCGGTTGGGCAGGTCTGGCCGAAGACGATAGCTGTGCATCTCATCCTGAGGTTTCACCCTTGTCCTCTCGGCGTGTCGCCGAGCTGGCTTTCTCAGCCCCACGTTCCTCTGCAGCCCCTCCCGCACCGTCCTGGCTCCTCAGCGTGGCGGCGGGGAGAGCGTGCGGCACGGCGAGGCGGAGGGCCGGGCTCCGGCTGGGGTTCGCTCAGCCTTGCTCCGGTTGTAAGTGAGCGCATCAGCTGCGCCGGGGGAGGCTTGCAGAGGCGAACGCGCCACCTGCCCGGCTGAGAGGAGCGATCCCGTTTGTCAGGCTGTGTCTGGAGAATACACCTGCCCTCTTGTGCCTGATAACGAGCGTAATCAGGTGCGCGGGGAAAACAAAACATGTGCCTGCTGTGTCCTCCCCTCTCCCTTTCGCGGCGGCACAGCGGCTGTGCGTGCGAGTGGCTCGTCGGAGCAGCCGCGTTTGGAGCTTATTCCAGCCCTCTCCTGAGGGGAGGGGTGGGTCTGAAACGGTGCCCCTGCCGAACTGCAGCCGCCCTCCTGGGGCGGGAGGCAGAGCCTAGTCTGAAAGGAGACCCTGGCGTGCAGGAATGTCCTTACTTCCACATAGCGAGCTTGCCTTGCTTCGAGCATACTCACAGAATACTGGTGTTTTTTTTAAAAAAGACCACCTGTGTGAGCCGCAGGAGCACAGCGGCGAGGTTTTTGCTCGGCGTGTGTTGGCAGGAGCCGTGGCAGCTTGCAGAGGCCGTGTGGGCTGCTTCCTGCTAGACCTGCCCTCTCTGCTGGCGGTGGGGAGCCTGCCCCGCTCGCCCCTCGCTTAGCAGGCGGTTAGAGTGCTGGCATCCCGCGCCGCCGGCCCCGCTGCTGCGCCGAGGGTGACGGCGCTGCGGAGCTGGGGGTGGGCGTGCCATCCAAGCCGGCGCATGCTGGAGACGTGGAGATCCTCCGGCTGCGGTCCGTCGGGAGCTGTGCTGCACAGAGGGAGCGGGCAGCCCGCTATCTGTCATCCTGCTTGCCCGCGGCCACGGGACTGGCTTCATGTCATTGGTGTGCGAGATGTCCTCCGTGGGGCACGGCCTGGCCCTTCGGCAGGGCAGAGGCCTGAGCTGCCTGCAGGACTGGGGCTCCAGGGGCGGCGGCGGGAGGGGCAAGGCTCTCCGGTGGCTTCAGACGGGGCTGCACATCAGCCCTCGTTCCCTGCAGGCAGGTCCTGGCTTCACCCTCTCAAAACGCGTCTGGGGTTTCTGCGGCCCATGATTTCTGGGGAGGGAACGCCCTCCGGGCTAGCGCCGCAGCGGCCCCGCGCATGGGCTCGGCAGCGTTACCCCGTGCCTGCTCACCCCTGTTCCCGGGAAGACCTCGTGCTCCATTTGTCTGGTGGCTTTCCTTTCACAGGCAGCGGACACAGAGCCCCTTTCGAGCCAGGAAACATTTGTTGAGCCTGTCGGCTCTCAGGAATTGAAGTCATCATTTACACCAGGGCAGGAGGGGGGCTGGGAGGGGAGCTGCCTGGGAGAGCTCTGACCAGGCTGATCTGATGCAAGGTGACAGCACTTGCAGGGAATCCTTCTGCTGTTTGCTCCGCTGAACATTTGCATAAATTACCGCTGGTTTAATTCCGTGTTACTCCGGCCCCGCTCCGCAGTACAGTCCCGCGTGGCAAGGGCTGAGCTCACCTGCTCCTCCCGTGGGCCCAGGGAGGTGATGAGCGGGCTACCCTTCTGGGGGCCAGAACCCTCAGGATGGCTATTACAGGGGGTCCCTTGGCCCTGCACCTTTCAGGGAGTTTTGTGTCACGTGGATATCCAAGGCGACCTTCGGGGAAAAAAGCCCCGCTTGGCGGCCAAAGTGCCGAGCGCGGGCAGGGCTTTGTCTTCTGCGTCGCGAACGCGGCCCCCGGACCGTAACCGAGCGCCTCCTGGGGAGCCGAGCTCCCGCGCCTCCCGCTTGTGCTGCTGCAACCGTTCCTGCCGGGCGTTCCTGCGAGGCTTTGAGAGCCGTGGTTAGCTGCGGGAGAGGGGGCCAGCACACTCAGCCGGGCGTTCTGGAGCACCCTGTGGGTGCGCTTTGGTCCCTGGGCCCCACTGATGCTGCCCTTCGGCAGAAACAAGCCCCCGTGAGGTCTTGAGAGGCTTCGCCGGTGAAGGAGCCGGCACACTCCCCACTGTTTGCTTTTACCTGCAGGCCCAGGAGCTGGGAGAAGAGGAAAGAGCCCAAAGCAAAGCCAGTATAGAGGAAGAGCAAAGCAAAAGAACAAAAGCTGCCGAGAGGTACGGTACAAACAGTCAGAGCGACAAAGCGGGCGTGGGCAGCTCCAACTCAGGTGACGTTCCTCTCGTGGCTGCCCCTGCTCTTGTCACTCCGACCCGTGCAGGCATCCCCTGCAGAACACCTTGAGATGCTGCAGCTTCTTGCAGGGTCTTTCCCAGTAAAACTCTTGCTTCTCTCCTGCCACCTCCTTAGTGCTGTCTCAGCAGCTTTCAGGTCTCTCTCAGTTTCTGGCTCGGCAGGCAGCAAACGTGCCCGTCTCTCCTCGCCTCCTGACCGCCCCGGGTGCGGAGCTGGCTTCTGTTTCCCTTACAGCTATCTGACCCGACGGCTGCGAAAGTCACGCTCTGGCCACGGCGGTCGGAACCTGTGCAGTGCGCCCTAAGGTGTTTAACCAGGCAGGTTCAGCTGCCGGCCATTGCCCCGGGACAGACGTTCTGGCTGGGAGGCAGCCCCGGTCCCAGGCAGCACTGCTCCTCACTGGGCAGCCTGCAGCTGAAGGCTGCCAGGGCTCAGCCTGGTGCCTGTTACTGGTGGCAGGAGAGTCCAGCGGCCATGTGAGCTGCTCTCTTCCACGGAGGTGGCCTCAAGCGAGTCACTGGTTGACCGTGTGCAAGCGTTAAGCTATTTTATATCCCGGTACGTGGACGACTCACTGCAGGACACCAGCTGTTACCCCGAGAGTGATGCTGCCTTCCAGACCCTTAGTTCCTGCGAGGGCTGGGCTCTCTAGGGGAGCTGTTTTCAGCCTGCTTGTGCAGACTCATTAAAACTGTTGAGCTGCCGTGCTGAGCAGCGAGCTCTGTGCTCTCTCGAGCCCCTCCCCTCCGCCTTTGAGCTGCAGCCCGTGGCACTTACAGATGAATCAGGTCAAAACTGTTAGCCTCCGCACAGAGTTACGTGTACTCTGGGGCGCTGGGAACCAAGGAGCTGTTGCCTGTGCCAGGAAAACTTGTGAGCAGAAGAAGCTGCAGTCCCTAATGCAGTCATTAAGATGACTGGCTGCACACCCTTGGGGTTCGCAGCCTTGTTCTTAGAGGAGCCGTTCCCATGAAGGGCCCTGAAAACGTCTTCTGCCCACAGGAGTTGTCTCCTTACCGCTTGGTACCTGCTTCCTGGCTGTGGACCCTCTCTCTCTCTGCCTGCCAAGCTAGCTCGTGCTTGCCTTCTCTGTCTCCTCTGTACCTCCCAGACAAAGCAGGGCCGTGGCTGTGAACCTGCCTGCCGATAGTCCCATCTGCAGTTCAGGCCACGGGGTGAGGGTTGCTGATAGGGCTGGCTTATCCTGGGGAGATTCCCTAAGGGCTTGGAAAGCCAGGGGGATAATCCAGGGCAGGGATTCCACATTTTAAGGCTGACACCCATTAGATTCTCAGCTGGCTGTTAGCCTGGCAGGGCTCGAGGTGGTGGGGCTAGTTTGGAGCTTTGCTGCGCCTTTGGCAGCCCCGCGTTGGGCGGCCGGGTCCCGCTGGCAGGCACAGCTCGGCGCCCGTCGGACTCAGCCGTGCACCCCGTCTTCCCTCTGTCCCGTCTTCCTGCAGTAGCCGCTAGAATCTGACTCGTGCTAATCTGATCTTCTGTCGCCTCTCTTGTGCTGCAAAGTGAGAGGGAGCAAAGTGCTTGTGAAACACCCGAAGAGAAGTGTTTTGCTCTAGAAAATGCCGGTCAGGAGGAGGCCGTGGCCCGGGAGCCGGAGGAGGGGTCGCTGGATAGCCAAATCAGCCTGGAGGAGCTTGCCGCCCCGCGGAGAGCGTAAGGGCTTTGTCTGCGTCCGTAGTGTTGTGAGCATAACGTCTTTTGTCCTTTTGTTCCCCTCTGTGGCGTTCGAAGTTAGTGTGTGAAGTCAGCCCAGCAGGAGATGCGGTTGGCGGCACGGCGGAGCTCGAACATCTCCGTGTGCAAATGCGAGCAGCTGTGTCGCTGGCAGGAGTGAGCAGCCTGCACCGGGGAGGGCGAGAGCAGCAGCTCGGCCCCCGGGGTCCGTGGCACAGGCGCCGCGGGACGGAGAAGGAGCTGCTGGCTTTGTACTCGGAAAAGCCGCCTCCTTCCCAGCGTCGCGAACGAGGCTGGAGGCATTCGCCCTCCTTCGACAAACGCTTTCGCACAGGCTCCCGAGCTCGCTTGCCACTCGCGCTGAGATTGCGGGGAACAGCGACAGCCTGGGAAACGGCCCCGTTTTTACGGTCTCTGGGAACGCTGGTTGCCTTGAGATAGTAAGGTCGGAGCGCAGGATGGTAGGGCTCAGGCTCCTGCAAAAGCCGGGGCCTGTTGCTGTCCTGAACTGCTGGTCTTTGCAGATGGGTGCCTGCAGTTCCACTCCGATAGAAGATCTCAGCAGCAGTGATTGTGCTGACTCTGCTTTCTATGTCAAATGACACACCAGCAGATGTAACTGGGGGGAAAGGCAGCGCATCTTTGGTGTGGCGACCGGCACGGCCCCTCCCTTTCCCTGTTAGTAACTGCGGCGCAGTGTAAACGTCCGTGCGGTGGCCGCAGCTCTTTTTACACGTGAACCGGGGCGAAAGGAAGAAGGTGATAGAAAGGTGGAAGTGGCTGAATCGCTTTACGGAGCAGCCAGTAAATGGCACCGCTGCAGCTGGCCCGGCGCGGGGCGCGCTGCCGGGGGGCACTAGCACGGCGGGCTCTCTGCAGAACCCACCTACCCTTTCCTCTGTCTGTTCTCACGGCTAATGGCTGCTCAAGTGGGCTTTTCTCTCCGACTCAAGGCTGTGTTCCCAGGGTGGCTATTTTCCTGATTCCCGGCAAAACAGAAGTCCCTCTGCCTTTACGCCAGGGGACTGAGAGCGCGATGAGACCTTGCTGCTCCTGCTTTCACTAGCAAAGAATAAAATCTTGTTCCTAGACTCATCTTCATTTTCCCCTCCTTCCCCTTCAGCCTCTCTCAGACCTTATAATTTTGCTGCTCTCTGCCTGAAAAAAACCTTAATTAGAAACAGATTGGTTCTGAATTTTTGGAGTGCTTAGGGCTTTCCGTTGCCTGGAGCTGGCAAACTCCCAGCGCACTCTGCAATTGCAGAGCAATACCTGGTCCATCAGCAGCGCGCTGCCAGGCCCTGGGCTGAGGGCAGGCGCGGATTGCATCTGCTCCCGTGCCTGGCAGCCCTGGCCAGGCTTCCGTAGCTGCTAGATCCATCCCCGAGCGAGCCCGTGTGGCTCGCGCAAGGCGAGCTCTGCGGGCCACAACGAGAGCTCTGCGGGACGCCGGTGCTGCTGGGGCTGGGTTTCATAGCTGGGGCCAGAGCCTCCCTGGGAGTCAGCGCGGGGGCGTGCCCGCGCTGTTACCTGCGGCGTGCTAGCTGGATGCGCTACTCCAGACCTTGGGCGTGTGCTGCGTGTTCCCCAACAGCCTCGTAGAGTGCTTTCCCGGGGCAAGCTTGCCTTCTGCCTGCCTGCCCTCCACCCGCCTACACTGCTGTGTGTCCCCCCCCCGCAAGCTGAACACGAGGGCCCTGCGGCAGCCTGCAAGCGGCTGCAGTTGCGTGGGGGTTCTGCACGTCCTTTCGCTCCGTGGACAGCGCAGCCTGTAGAGTTAGGTGGCTTGGAGACTCTTGCTCTGGAGCTGCTTCTGTTTTGGGGGGGATGTTGCTGTTCCTCTCACGTTACTCGGTTTCCTGTTGCCCTTTTGCCGAAGGAGCTTTGTCTTTCTGGCAGGCAAGCCGAGGAAGCAGTCGAACGCGAGCAGTCCTTGAACCAGCCTAGTGAAGAATCCCTGGAGGGAGTAGCCAAGGAGCTGGAGCTCCAGCAAGAGAAAATGCATTTATTGCAAGCAGAGGAGGAGAAAATTCAGCGATTCCAGGAGGAGACGAGGCAGCAGGAGGAGGAAGAAGCTCAGAAGCTCCATCAGCAAAAAGAAAAATCCCTCAGGTACTTTGCTCTCTCACTCCCTCTCCCCACTATTTCTCCGATGAGCCTTCCCTAGCTGGGGGTTCCCTGCCGGTGGCTGCGGGCTTGTGCTGTTACGGGCCACCGCCTTGGGACGAGTTGTGGGCAGAGGAGGCTTTTGGGGAGGAGGGGTGCGGGGCTCTGCCTGGCACAGACAGTCCTCTGCGAGAGATCTGCACCCCTTGAAACGAGCAGCCGTCTGCTGTCGGCGCCAGAAAAGCTTAACGCAGGTGCGCGGAGAGCATTCTCCTGAGGCCGGCTGCACTCTCCTGGAGACAAGGGAGCACCTTCCCGTGTCCTGCAGGACGAGCCATGATTCAGTATGCACACAGCTCTGGGAGCTCTGAACCTGTCTTACGGCTATGGGCACACGTTTCCCGTTCAGTGGCTGCAGCTTTACCGCCTGGCAGGCGTTCAGATCCTGGGCTAAACAGTAGTCACTGCCCTGGAAGTGGGAGTGTTGGAGGAGGTGAGGTTACCCCAGAGGAACTGTCTGAACCTCTGGTACTGTATGTGTTAGAGAGGGACTTCCAAAGCAGCCTTCAAGGGATAGAGCACGGAGTCTGTGTGAAACCCAGGCAGTGCGCGAGCACGGAGTAGCGATCCAGGGAGCGGCGCAGCACTGGGAGCTGCGTCCTTTCCCCGGCGGGGTGGGGTTTCTGTCCAGGCTGGTATCTGACTTCAGGTGGCCTTGGCACTCACGGTCTTAGCACGCTGAGCCAGCCAGAACAGCACCTCGACGTGAAGTGTCTAGGGAATGCTGGCATGGCTGTGAAGAGAGGCACGGAACCCGCACCTGAAGGGAAGAAGGCCCGTGCAGTGCTAAAGCGGTAGTAAAAAGGGTCTGATACGGCACTGCGATGCTTACAGAGGTACTAACGCACCCAGGTACCTTGGCTGGGAGCCTGCTTCCATTCCGAGGGAGCTGATTTCATCTACCTGGGAGAAAACCCCAAACAAGCACGACCTACGATGGCAGCGTGCGTTTTAGAAACAGGCCGCGGAAGCTGGATGCTCGGGGGCTGCGTCTCCCCTGCCAGCAGCCGGGTCCTGAGCGTGTGGGGGAGCGTTACCGGGCTGGAGCCCGGGAAAGGCATCGCTCGGGCCGGCGCAGCTAGCGGGAGCCGCAGCTGATCTATAGGCCTTGGGGAGGTGCTCTGAAGATATCAAAGCCTCCCAAACAGCTTCTTATTTTTCTGGCTGCTCGTCTCTCAGGACCCTAAAGGAAGATTTGACAAACGTTTCTGAGGAGGAAGAAGAGTTGCAGGTCAGAAAGGAAGAAACAGAGAGACTCTCGAAGCTGCGAGCCAGAATTATCTCGGAGACCGAGGCAGAGAAGGAGAAGATAAGGTGAAAAGTTTTGCTGCCCTCCCTAGGGACAGAAACTGGGCTGGTCTGGGAGGGAAGCAGCCCCCCCAAAGCGGAGGTGCTGGCCCGCCTGAGCCCGGCGCTGCTGCCCTGCCTTGGCAGTACGTGCGAGCCCCGAGCGCTGATGCCGTGTGTCGATGGAAGTACCTTGCCTGTCCTGTCCCGTCCTGTGGCGGTGTCTTCCATCACCTCTGCTTCCTAAATGGAGCCCGGGGTACAGTACCACACTCTGACTTGCTTCTGTCTCTGTGTCCTTGTTGCAAACCTGCCAGGGCAGAGCAAGAGGTCGCGCTGCAGAAACTGAGGGAAGAGTGGGAATCCCTGCAGGAAACGGAGAAGGAGAGCCTGGAGAGGAAGCAGCAGCTCGTTTTGGAGAAAATGAAGCTGGAAATGGAGGAAGCTCAGCAGAGAGAGATGATCGGGCTGGAACAAGAGAAGGAACGATTCCTGAGTGAGCAGAGGGAGAGAATAGACAGGGAAAAGAAGAAGGTGAGTATTTTGTCGCCAGCAAGGGTCAGACCCCTGCTGTTGACGCTGCCCTGGCTTGCATTGCAACGCCACAGTGGTGAGATAAAGTACGTGCGGGTGTTATTGCAGTAGTGACTGCCTTAAAACGTAAAGAAACGTGTTAGGCATGCTGTTAAAGGCATGACTGAGGTGGGGAGGAGTACTCCCCCAATTTTTATTAACAATAAGTAGCAGTTATTTAAATGGCCATACTGCATCTGAAGAAAAGAAAGGTCACTGTGTGCCTGTGCCGAGCAGAACCAAGCCGTGTCACCAGATCAGAACAGCGCTTCGGCTGCCGCTTCAGTCCTCCGGAGAGCCTGGGGGCTTCCTGAACGGAGGCACTCCGTAGTCCTTCCAGCACAGCATGGCTGAGGTCTGTGGAGGAGGGAGGGAAAAGCACACAGAGAGTAAAGGCACCTTGTGTGACGTCTGGTTTGGAAGGGGTTTACGGTTGTGCTTTTTTTGATGCCTGTGGCACGTCCCCACGCATAGAGGCTTTCCAGCACAGCGTCTTCCTCATCTTCCTGTAGGCAGCAGAAGAGCTGGAGGAGCAGTTTGCAGCTGAACTCCAGCAGCTGAGATCTGCCGCAGAGGAGAAGCACCGTAAGGTAAAAGATGGTGTCTTTAGTATGTAAATAGCTTTTTTCCCCACACTGCCACCAAAGGTGGCCAGGAAGGGTGGTGTTGATTTTTTTGCCGCTTCCTAAACGTGGTTCTGGTCTGGCACAGCGTTTGGGCGTGCTCCAAGTAGGGGGTGGTGCGACTGCACCGGCTGGTCTTTGCCGCGGTGCTTGCTCTCTGTAGGAGGGCACTAAACGCGTCTTGTCAGAAGGGTGGCAAGTCTCTGGGGGTGGCTTTCGCGGCAGGTCATTTCCAGCCTGCAGACCCAGATAGCGGAGGCACAGAGGAGCGAGGAGGCTCGGCTGCGCGACGACTTGCAGAGAGCAGAGCAGAAGATGCAGCAAAAAGTGTACCAAGTAACGGAATACGAACGCGAGGCGAGTATTCGTCTGGGATTGCCGAAGGCCCTTCACCCTCTCTCCTCGGATGCGTGGTGAGGTGTGGGAGGCCGTGTCCCCCGCCTCGGGGGAAAGGACACCCCTGCAGCGTCTCACCTCGCCAGGGCGCTTGCTTTGTACTACCCAGGCCACAACCTGATCCCCCTTGCCAGGTCCTCTGAGCTTCAGTCCCTCTGCTCGTGTGAGAGGCTGATCTCCTGGGGGCCACCATAACGCAAGGCTGGAGTTCGGGGCAATGAGTTGCCCTGTTACCCCCGCAGCTCAGTGAGCTCATGAGAGAGAAACGCCAGGAAGTGGAAAGAGACCATGAGAAGAAAATGGAGAGGATGAAAGAGGAGCACCAGGAGGTCCTAGCACAGACCCAGGAGCAGTATGAGCAGGAGGTACTGCTGGGGACGGGCAGCGAACCGGGGAGGTGGCGGCAGAGGCTCGCTCAGTCGGGCCGTACCCGGGCTGGCACTGCTGCTCACCGGACCTGCCTAGCTCAGCTGCTGGGAACTGGAAGCCTCCTTCCTGCTAGGAGAACGGGGCGCTGCTGCCGCCATGTCAAATGCGTTTAGGCTGGGGTAGTGCTTCTCTCGGCCACTGCTCTTGTTTGTGTTTTGCACCAACAGGAGAGAAAGCAGAGAGCAGAGCTGTTTGAAGGCCTGCGGAGCGAGACGGCGCGCCTCCGACAGCTTCACGAAGCGGAGGTGCAAGCTCTGCAGGCAGAGCTGGGTGAGCGGCTCGCTGCACTGCAGCACAGGCACAGGGAGAAGGTGAGGAGAACCCTTGGCCCGGCAGCTTGCTGTGACTCGGCTGCTTGGGGATGGTGACACCTCAGGGTGCCAGCAACCCTTACAGCCCAGGGTGACACGAGTGGCAGGTCGCGCTGTCCCGGTCTGCACCGTTCCTCCTGGCTGCAGAGCTCTGCCTGGCGAGCGAGGACCTTGTGCTGTTCTGTCTCTAACTCAGCATCTCTGTGCAGGAAAGAAAACTGCAGGATTCGGAAAACAAGCTCGAAGTGCGTGCGAAGAACATCAGAGCCAGGTCAGCACAGCTCCTGAGCCAGGTGAGCCGGCCCTCTCGGGCTCAGCAGAGCTTTCCCAGCCCGTGGTGCTCCTCCGGCCGCTTCCTCGCGAGGACTTTTCAGAAGCGCCCAGCCAGGGCTCTCGCTGCCATCCAAGTGACCGGGGAAGCTTCCGTCCCGAGTCAGAGCAGGGCTAGGCGCTCCCGGTGGCACGGCCTCATGGCCGATGTCTGCAGTGAACGTCAGCGCTCTTCTGGGAGACGGACGGGGGATTGTAAATCCCTCCAAGGCAGCGTGTCCTGCTGCATATCACTTTGGATTTTAGTCAATCCCTCCGTGACTTGCCTCTTCTCCCTGCTGCCAAGAAGAGGGAATGAGTATTTCTGGCTCTTGGGTAGCAGAGTGGGAGAGGGAAGCCCTCCAAACACTCCTGTGGAGCTGGCAGAAGTCACTGGCTGGTGCTTTTGCCTGCCAGATCTCTTGAGCTCTGGTCTTTACCGAGGGCTGTCAGTCCTTCTGTCCTACCGTGCTTCTGTCAGTCCTTCCTTTCTAAGCAGCACGAGGGCAAGGCAGTAAGGGTGGAGCAATGCTGGGGGCCACCAGAGGCTTCAGAAAAGCAGGATCCTGCAGGAGCGGCCGTGCCCCGCGAATACTCCTGCAGCTGAGCAGGCAGGGGTGTTCTTTCCACGGGAGTGCAAATATTCCCAGGCTCTTGCTTCAGGTCCGATCGAGGGAAGGGAACCTAAGGGGGTGTGTGGGCAACCAAGCAGAACTGATGGCAATCCTCAGCTATTTTGAAATAGTCTTGGGCCTCAGGCCTGGCCTCTGTACTTGAAGTGCTGCTCAGTGTCAGCAGTCTCATCGCTCTGACACTCGCCTGCTTTCTCATCTATATGTAGGAGGAGGCTCTGAGGAAGAAGAGGCAGCAGCTGCTGGACGAAGACAGGCGGGCTGAGCTAGAGCGAGACGTACGTACGCCTCGGCTGGGGAGACGTGCTGTGCTGCCGCGCTTTGGGGGACAGGGGAGCGCCCTGAACTCTGGTTTCAAATGAGCAAACTGTTGCTTCTAAATTGAGTCTGCAAATCCCTCCCTGCCTCAGCCCGGAGCGCACCCTGCCGGGACGCTGATTGGCTCCGAGCTGCTTCCAAAAGAGAGACGGCCGCGCTGTTCCAGCATGGGCGCGTGGCGCGTGCGGCTCTGGGACGCGCCGTGTGCGCAGCCAGTCTTCCGTGCGTTGTGCTTTGCATTTCGGTGTTGGGGAGATGGCGATTGGGGGTTTTCTGGTGTTCTTCCAGGAAGCTGCTTTAGCTTCTCAGCTCCGCCTCGAGGAGAACAGGAAGGAGCATGCCAGCCTTCTTGAGTCCATCCGGCAACTGCGCGCCTCTCTCGAAGAGCTCCAGGACCAGAAAGCTGAGCTGGAGGCCCAGGTGGACTTGTTGCAGACGCGAAGCCAGAGGCTGCAGAAACGCATCAGGTGTGTGTATGAGAAGCTTCCTCCGATGCAAAGACCTCTACCCTATGCCCCTAGCAGAAACCGCTCTAATGGAACCAGGCCCTCTCCCTGCCCTCCGAGCTCCTTGGCCATACTCCTTCGGGATCCTCGTGGTGGCTGTGCTGCATGTGGAGGGCGGGGGGTCCCTTTCCGGAGCTGTTCATGGCTTGCTGTCTAAATGTGTCCCTCTGCTTGTCAGGTTCATTTGCTTGTTTCCTCCGCCTCTGTCCTGTGAGGTTAAGAGGATGCTCTGACAGGGGCAGGGCAAAGACTGTTGGGGTTTTTTTCCCCCCTAAGATAGCTCAGCTTCTGGGTAAGGGCTTCTCAAGATGGCTGAGAAGCAGTGTTTCCCTACCCAGCCAGCTTACGTTTGACATCGCACTGCTGACCCAATACCGTGGTGTTTGTCTTGCACGTCTGTGGCCCTTTCCCTCCTGGAAGCTGGAGGTGACTTGGGACACCACCGTAGATAGATTCCTGGGCTGGACAGACCTGCGGTCTAATCAAGTGCCACCGCTGTTGCCTTTTCTTGGGGCAGTGAGCTGGAGGCTGCTGTCAGGAGCAAACAGGAGGCTTTGAAAGAACTGGAGGCAGAAGCAAGCGTGGAATCTCCCAGAAGGAAAGCTGAGCTCCATGTCGAAGACCTGAGAGAAACCATTCAGGCTGTGAGTACAGCAGAGTGTAAAAGTGTTTGCCTTGCGGGATCCGGGGCTGTAACTCCCTCGGAAAGCCCAGCTTTGGCTCCATGAACTCGATGGAGACGCAGTGATGCACTCCTCTTTGCCAGAGGACCCCACTGTGTTTTGTAGTCTCTGTTGGTTTCTGTTTATTATCCCTGCGGGTAAAGGCGCGTGGCTGCTCGGGTGCCCCCGGAGTTAAAAGCGGGGCTTGGGTCGGGGGCAGAGATGTCCTTTAGTTTTTAAGAGGCCCCGTACAGAAGATCCTGGCATGGCTCTTGGATTTGGGCAGCGATGCCGCTCTGAGTTTTCGCTCCTAACCGGATTCCTGCGGCAGCCTGGGGTTTGGTCTCTGGTATATGTTCCTTACGTTTGGAAACGCTTCCGCTCCTCAGCCCTCGTCCAGAGAGCCCGCCTCCCCGCCCTCTCCAAGCCACGAGGACAGCGACTCCCCGTTTGATCAGTGAGTGTCCGTGTGCCCGCTGCGTCTGGGAAGTTCCTTCGCTGTAGTTTAACAAGCAGATGTTTTTGCTTGGCTTTCCACGCGCTGCACGGACACCCGTTTTCGGGGAGGCTGCTGCGCGAGGCTGGCAGGACGGCACAGCCAGGAGCGCGCCTGTCTCTTCCGCCTAGCGTCAGGAGCTACATCTCTGCGGAAGGGATCTCCATCAGGAACGCCAAGGAGTTCCTGGTGCGCCAGACCCGCTCCATGAGGAAGAGGCACACGGCACTGAAAGCTGCAAAGCAGCAGTGGCGCCAGGACATGCAGAAAGCGCAGGAGGCGGTGCAGGATCCTGACAGCTCCCGGCTCCTGGAGGGCGTGCGCAAGAACCTGGAGGAGGTGAGCAACCGAGCAATGCCTGCACCCCAATGTCGGGCACCATGGCTGCGCAAACACAGCCCCAGCCCTGGGACGGATTCCTGGCTCTGCAGGTGCGGTGGCGGGCAGCTGTGGGCGTTCAGTCCTCCTGGAGACCAGATCTTGCTTGTCTTGTTGGGGTAGATGTGCAGCGTCCATCCCTGCTTGCCTTCTCGTCGTAACGCAGGGCTTAGAGTCCTAGCCCATCTCAGGCGGGCTGTAGATTACTTTGGGAAGGCCAGGGGAGCCGTTCAGGAAAGTGGTGCGAATGCCGTGTCCAAGGAACTGGCGTTGGGTCACGGTGATGGTGCTGCGTGTCGGCTGCGCGGCCGATATGTGTGCATGCGTTGCCCGCAGCTAACGGAGCGTCCCACGGCAGGGTCGTTCGGTTCCGTTTCACTGTGCACATTGGAAAAGCAAGAATGTGGGAAGCGGTGGCTGCAGCGCAGCCAGGGCGCCGTTGCTAGATTGTGGGAGCTTAATGATTGCTTGGAACTCTTGAGACCTTAATGATGGAGCAAGTATTTGGAAGGGAAAGAGGGATCCCTCTGTCAAGCCGGTCTGGGACCATTAGCTCCTCGAGCAGAGGAAGTGAGGGGTATCCATCCCGTCAGCAGGTACATGTTTGTGGCTGTAGCTCTGCAGACACTGCGCCCTGGCTTGGAAAGGGTTCCCGAGCGCTTGCCAGCTCTGCTCATGTGCCGGCCAAAGACGGGGAAGGTCACAACTTCCTTCACTGACGATAGAGAGCGTTCATGTTTGTGGAGCCAAAGCTCCTGACCCTGTTGGATGCAGGGTTTGGAAGTGAAGCCCCCTTTTCCTTGGGGTGCGCTTGCTTTGAGGCGTGTGCTCTGCCCTCTGCAGCCTCCGTTTCCCGTGCTGGCCGAGACTTGGGAGCAGGTTTACCCCAGCAGCGTGATTTCCCGTGTCACGTAGGAGTGAGATAATGAAGTCACCCTGACCACTAACGTAGCTTACTTCCTGCCATCCCCGTGTAATTTTCCCTCCTTGGCTGGTGATCCCCCGCAGGAAGCGAAGCAGCTGGACCAGATGAAGTCGGCCATGCGGAAAGGACAGGTGCTGCTGAAGAAGAAAGAAGAGAAGCTAAGCCAACTGGAGTCCTCGCTGCTGGAGGAGGTAACCACCGGCACCGCTGCTGCTCGGCCCGGCCAAAGCTCCTGGCTGCCTCCCCTGGGCCGGGCTCTCCGCAGGGATCTGCTCCCGGGGAGGGCTCTTCGCAAACACAAAAGCACGAGACCTTTAAGGGTCAAGCACTTGCCTTTGGTGCAAGGAGCGAGCCAGCCCGTGCAAGGGTTTTGGGGCTTATTGGAAGGACGAAACGCTCTGACGTCCACCTGGAAGGGCCCATTCACGTGGCTGCTAGACGTGGCCTCTAGCGCAGGCACGTGCTTCTTCCAGGGACCGGGTAGTCTCCTGAGTGTGAGATTCTGCTGCCGGGGTCTGAGGATGAGCCTGCCCTCACTTGCCCTGTGCCCGTCTGTGTGGGCCAGCCAGGCTGGACCAGCTGTAGGCAGTATTCCAGTAGCTTTTCTGCTTCAGGCACAGAACAGCAGCTTTTACTGCGTTGCTTTCCCTCTTCTTTTTGACTAGCTTTCGGACGAAGATACGCTGAAGGGTGCTGCATGCAAGAAGATTGTGACTTTTGATCTCAGCAACTCCGAGGACTCAAACAGCACATCCAGTATACCTCTACGTCAGCCTAACAGTAAGCGCCCGCCTGGCTTGCTGTGCTGTGCCCGGTGTATAATGCTCTTGGCCTGGGCCTGGCTCTCCCTCCCGCCCTGCTCATGTACCGTCTGTTGTTCTCACTCGCCTTCGACGCTGACGAAGGCGGGCCCGCTATCTGTGGCTGAGACTGCTCTGGGGCTACAACGGCTTGTTTGAAAAACTGCTATTTCCTGCCTGTGCTGGCAGGTGAGAGGGCTGGAATCCGAGAGTGAGCTTGCCTTTTAAATCGCTACCTCTGTTTTTTAGCTTGGAATATAAAATCTGGCTTCAGCTCTTCCCTCTCTGCTGCTGCAGAGCTGTGTCACGCTTCTGCAGGTGTCCGGGCTTCCTCTTCCTCGCCCCTCTGGCAGGAGAGGCTGCTGGGCTCTCGTGCTCGCCGTCAGTTGCTGGTAGCTGGAGTGGTGCAGGACGGGCTCCCGTAAACCACCGGGAAGGCGGGAGGGTGGTGCTGCTTGCAGGAAGGCTGGCAAGGCTGAAGCCCAGAGAAAACTTGGAAAACTTCCCTGTGGCAACAGACTGACGAGCTGTCCAGTCTGGGCTCGTCTTGCTGACCCTGATCAGCAAAATATCTGCAGGCACACGTGGAACTCAAGGGTTGTCTCTTGCTGTGAGAGGAGAGCCCTGCCGGTCCTGCCTCCGGCCCGGCTGGTGGCCCCGGGAGCTTTGCTCTTTAGCAGCACGCGAACGGCAACCAAGTCCGCTCTGCCTCCCGCTCGGTTCGCGCATGGTGAGACCGTTGAAGCAGAGCGTGCTTGCCTGGGCCAGGGCCTGGACCGAGAGGCAGGGTGCGGTACTGGGGGCTTCGGCCTGGAGGGCGCAGCCCTTCAAAGGGCTTGCCGTGTGCTAGGGGGGGTCACCGTTATGTTCATGGCTGCATGGTACAGGGTGCAGGAGAACTTGGCGGGGCGGAGCGGGGGGGAAACGCACGCTAACGCGTCTCCAGGCCTGTCCTGCAGGCCCCGTTCTCCTAGCGCTGGAGGATCTTGTCCGTCCTGCCGTGGGTGTCCTGCGCCCTGTGCCCACGCAGCCCCCACGGCACAAAGCCTCGCGGTCGGTCTGTCCCCGCCGTTGGCTGCGAAGCCGGGTTTTCCCTCTGTATCCCACCTAGCACACGCCGATCAGACTCTGCTCGCAGTGCAACACAGAGCGGAAAACGGGTCTCCGGGCAGGGGCAGCGTCTCCATTGCCTTCCCAACGATCCCTTTTGTCCTCTCTCTTCTGCCAGTTGACCTGAGAACCGATTTACAGCCTGCCCCTCAGCTGGACAAGATCCAGTACTTGACAGAGTCTCTGCGGCGTATCACTAGTGAACTGAACGGGGTCCTCGGCTCCTTGGACTCTCTGAACAATTGCCAGTCTCAGCTCTTCACCTCGACGCCCTGCGACGGCGTCCCTCTTTCTACGTACGCCTCCTTGGCAGGACTTCAGGCGGGCGGCTCCCTGGCGTCCCCCGCCGGGGTGTCTCTGGTAGACCCGTGGACCTGGAGCACTGGGCTGAGCTCCAGTCGCTCTTCCGCAGCCAGGCAGTCGGTGGACAGCATCCTGGCAGAGAAGTGGCACAAGTATTTCCCGGGTAAGTCTCTTGTTAACCCATCTGCTTGCTGGCCTACGACTTCTGCTTTCCCAGTCCGGCAGGTCCTAACCGGCTCGCCGCTCTGGTGCTGGCGAGAATCGCTACTGATTCTTTTTTTTTTGGGAGGGCTTTACTGAACATCTGTTTTCCAGGTGGGTTCCCATCGCTCAGTGGAAGCTCCAAGCCTCTGGACAACAAGCTGGGATATGTACCTGCAGAGTAAGCCTTTTTTTTCCTTGAGCTGTTGTTTCATTGTGCTGCTCTCATTTCTCTGCAGCGATTTAGAGGCCACGTAGCAAGTAGGTAATGAAATCATCAGCTGCAGATGAAACGGACAAGTCAGATACCAGTAGTTATTCACCGCCACGTGCTTGGCACTGCCTTGTAGCTTCTGGAGGGAAGCCGCTGTCATAGCTGTGCTGACAGCCCTCGTTCCAGAAGCAGGGTCCAAGGGTGCCGGCACACTGGCTCTGCCGTGACGGGCGATGCTGCATGGGCGTTGCCACCCAAACCTTGCTGGTGCTCTGCAAACGAAGAGCAGGGCAGCAGCCTGACGGTGGGGGGCTGCTGCAGCGTCTCTCCATGATGTGGTTGGGCAGAGGACTTTGAGCCAAGAGGAGGTTGCTTCTTGTTAACTGTGGCTCTTTCTGTAGCCACCCATCGTTTTCTCTGTCACATCTGGGATTGTTCCTGCTTAGGCCTCTCTTTCCCATTTGTCTCTTTCTCTCATCCAACAGCGAGCAAATCCGGCTGTTCCAGCACTCCCGGTTCCAGGGCCCTGAGTCAGACAAGATGAGTATTCAAGGAATGATTGAGACCAACAAGAAATGGCTGGAAGACTTCAAGAGGGATTCGAAAGCGTATCCTTTGCCTGGCTCTGGTCTGTAATTGCGCTCCGGCTGCCTGCAGCAGGTAGGAGGGGCCAGCGGGAGGTGAGCGATCAGGAGCACCGAGGCATTGAGCCGCAGCGTTAGCGGCCGGTTCCACAAAGGGATATGATGGTGAGCAGCCAGGGCGTGAGCGACCTGTTGGCTCCTCTTTGAGCTGTACGTGACAGAGCAGGTCTCTTCCCTGGCCCCAGCTGCGCTGTGACGCTCCTCGGAGCTTCTGCTCTGCTGCAGTACGCAGCAGCTGGAGCCGGTAATGAGAGCAGTCACACACACCGAACGGAGAGCGCCGAAGGGAGGCGGCAGCAGAGCCGTACCCGTGGAGGCCTGCTTCTGGTGCCACTGATGCAGCCCCAGCCCCCCCATGCCAGCGTCCCCCCCCGGAACGAGGCAGCGGTGTCTCTGCGAGGCGAGGGTGCCTGGCGTGTCGGGCGGCCGCATGGCTGCGTGGCGAGGGCTCGGGGTCCCCGGCTGGGCTCTCCCTCCCTCCGGCTCGGTTTGAGGCGCACTGTGGCTTGCAGCTGGGTTGAACGAGCGAGACCTCTGGGTGCTTCTGGCAGGGACCTTTCCAGGCTTGTGCTGTAACAGCATTATGCCGGGGCCGTCGGTGCCTCCTCTGCAGCGTACGCTGATATTAGTGGCAAATCCCTCGGGCTTCTGAGCGCGCACGCGGTCCTGAGCACGGCGCTCCTGTGCATTGCCTAATCCCCCTTTGATTCCACGTGCCTTGGACGCAGCAGGCTAGGCACAGCGCGTGCGCAAGGCTGGCTGCCGCCCCTCGGTACCTGTCCCAGCGGCTGGCTGCGCTCGTGCCTGCTCGTCCCTCCTGCGAGCCGGGCTTTTCCTTCACCCTGCTGCAGGCCTCTCTTCCCAGGAGCACAGCAGCCCGCTGCCAGCAGCCCCAGCCTACTTCAGCTAGGACTGGATGAAAACAGACAGATTAAAGTCTACCGTTACTGAAAGGTGGGACTTGGCTCTGGAGGGACCAGCGAGGGCCCGTGCTCCTCTCTCCCTGAGGATACGTTGGGTTTCGGCAATGCCTGGCCGCTTCCGCTGCGTCTCAGGGTGCTCTGCCCTTGAAATGAAGTCTCTCTGCAAGAGTGGAGGAAGGAGGAAGTGAACTTCCCGGGTGGATTCTCCTAATCCTGTAATGTGTCCAAACATACTTTATAGACTGTTTAATCCAGTGGTGAAATATCAGGGCTTCAATAAATCAACACTTTTCTCATTAGTATTCTGCGATGGCGAGCCAGAGCTGTGAATCACGGAGGACTTTGAGTAACTGGTCAAGGGGGAGGGCGTGCGTGCATCCAGCCGAGACTTCGCTGGAGGAAATGTGTCGGGAAGTGAGCCCACGCTGAAGCCCAGCAAATGCTTCGTTGCAGCTGGGCAGAGTCGTCTGGGGAGAGGGAACCGCGAAACGGCTGTAGAGTCTGGGGACGGAATTGGGGAACGGCAGATTCCGGCTCTCGGGAACTGTTCCCCTCGTTTCGAGAGGGTCCGCTTCCACCCGGCGGGGCTGGGGGGCAGATGGGAGCCCTGGGTGCCTGGCCTGGCTGCTCCTGCAGCAGCTCCACCGGGCTCCCGGGGGAGCAGGCCTCGGCGGGTGAAAGGGGCTGTGCGCGGCTGGAAGGCGGGCCGAGGCGTGGGGACACACGGCGCTCGGCTGCGCAGCTGCAGCGGTACCGCTCGGCAGAGGCTGGACCAGGACACGTCCCCACCCCGCGGGGGTGATGGAGCTGGGAGGGGCAGAGGGTGCCGCTCTAACCAACGGGGAGGTGGCGGGCGAGGGAAATGGGGCATCTGGTCGTCTCTGCCGGCATTTCCTCCCAGCTGGCTGTAATTCCATGCTTTCAAAAAGTAATGGCGTGACTTGCCACTGCGTCTGGTGAAGAAGGCCCTGTGTCAGGGGACCCCATCTGTGAGAAAGCCTCTTCAGAGCCGCTCCCTGTAGCGAGGGCTGATGCAGGGAGGGTGGAAAGCCGCTGCCGCGCGCCCTCCCGCGCCGCCTGTGTTCCTGGGGGGGGTAATGGCGTGCGGCGCAGCAGAGCAGGCCCCTCCTGCTTCGCTTCCCGGTGCTGCGTACTGGCACACGCTGTGAGCGCGGTGGGAGCTGTTCGTATGCAAATAGAAATATGCTTTTGATAAATGTAATTTTAAAATTCCTAGGCACATCTGTATGTATCTTTTGCTGATTTCCTTAGAATTTTTTATTTTTTTTGGCTGACTTCCTTAGAATTCTTTAATGACGTGGCCAGCCTTTGTCCTCGGACAGCCTGGTCAGGTCCACGCTTCTCCCGCCTCCCGCTCGCCAGCAAAGCGCAGGGCCGTCCTTCCGCTGGAACGTCTCGCCGCTGTCCTTGCTGAGGAGGTCCTGCTAGCACCGGCCTGGTTTGAAACGTGTTCCTTCTGCCCGTTAAAACCCACGGCAGCAGCTGTATCTGGTTTTGTCGGCAAATGGAATCAGCACGAGCCAGTTTTGTACGGCGGCGATGTTTAGAGCTCTGTGTTCCTCTCGTTGAGAGGTTCTGCTGTAGCCCTGGATATCCAGCTCGCGCTTACCTTTCACATCTTCCCCTCCCTTGGCTCCGGCCCGCTCCGGGTTTTGTCTCGTCAAGGTCGTCTCTGGCAATTCCCGAGACCACTTCAGCTCTCTGCGGCTTTGTTAGCGTTGTTCTGAGAAGCATTTGGCCAGGGTAGCAAATGCAGGGGCAGGTAGAAGGGGAAGACATAAACCCAGGAAAGCAATTCCTCGCGGGCTTTCAGCCAGCGGGACAGCTTTTCACGGCTCGCAGCCGGCCCTTTATAAAGCTGTCACCCGCTCTCGTGACACGGGCTGGCTCTGCGGAGCTCTGTGGCGAGGTTGGAGGATGGAGGACGGGCTGCATGCGGGAGCAGTGTGGGGCCGCCTCGCCTGGGTGCCTGGGGAGGGGCTGCCCGAGCTGGGGGGACCGTTCGCACTGGGAACGGGGAGAACTGTGGCGCTGGAGGGGGACGGGGCTGCGTCCGGGGCACCTTGGGATGTGCTAAAATTGGCTGGTGCTGTGGATCGACGGTGGCTGCTGCTTGCTCTGCCTCTTTGGGACCAGCCGTGATGTTCCCCGTTCGGTGGTGCAGCTGCGGCAGCGGTGTGCTCGCTGGATCCTGCCGGCGGGATGGCTCAACAGCGCGCTCGCCAGCAACCGGGCAGGGCCGGTGCTGTGCTGCTCTCTGCCCGCGCCTCCGTCCTTTCCCCTCCTCGCCTCCTGGCAGCAGCCCTGGGACAGCCACGGCAGCCCTCCCTCCCCAGCCGGGCCTGTTTGCTCCTTCGGGGTTTTTGCCCTCGAAGGATTTTGTTCCCTTTTTCCCCTTTCCTTTTCTCACGAGAGACCCGGCTTGTCCTGTGCCTCGGAGCACTGCAGCCGAGGCTGCCTCTGCCCGACTGCGGCCCTCGCTGCCCGAACCCGGCTGGGCGCTCTGCGGCGTGGAGGCTGCGAGGCAGAACGGTGCCAGGGACAGCGGCGATGGGGAGAGGGCAGGTTCGATGCCTGCCCTTCTTTTTCCGGCTCGGATGGTTCTGCACGGCGCGCTGCTTGCGGGACGTCCTAGCTTGAGGTGGGNAGGTTGAGGTGGGCACGGGGGGGGGGCTTGCTGTCGTCCTGCCGGAGCCGACCCGAGCAGGGGAGCTCTGCCCTGGCTGGCGGCCCGAGGCGTGGGGGTGTGCCTGCGTGGCTGTGCGCACCGGCCTGCCTGTGTACGCAGAGAAGAGGATTTGCTTTTCCTGGAATGTCGGTACTGTACGTGCTGGAGAAGCGCGGTGATTATAAGAGCAAAAGGACACTGCGCGATTACTGCGCCGAGATGAAGGCGAGCCGTAAGCTCATTAAGGGGCTTGGAGCCCACCTGCCGGAGCAGGGACGGCTCAGTCCCTGGCTTCTCGGAGACCACTGCGCGTTGTTCCCAGAGCTTGGACTTCCCGGGACAGAGGGAGCCCCTGGAGCCCCCAGCCATGCTGGCGACCTTGATGACAGCACTGTTTTTTGTGGTGCGAGCGTTCGGACAGGTGAGTCTGGGCTGGCCTGGCAGCAGGTAGGGCTTAATGCTTCTCGCTGTATGTCTAGCGGCACGTGGGCTATCTGTCATGTTAGAGAAGGGGGCGCGTGGCGGGGAGCGTGGGCTCGGCAGTTCCCGTGGGCTGGGGCTGCCCCAGCTCCTGCCCCAGGGTTGCTGTGGCACGAAGTCCTGCAGCCGTCCGTGGCGTTGGCCGGGGGGCACGCTCGCGTTTCTGTCGCTGCAGCGTTAGAGGTGTATCAGAGCTCTGCAGAGGGCAGGTCCCTGCTGTGCCCACACGCGCAGGAGGCACCTGCAGGTACTTGGGCTTCCCAGTCCGGGGAGCAAGTGCTGGGAATGTACACGCTGAGTCTTGGAGCTCAAAATGCCCCACCACCTTCCCAGTCTGGGGCAGAGTATCGCTCGGCGGTGCGGCGCAGGGTGGCATGCTGAGCATCGCCACAGCCAGCGAGGTCACTGCGGGCTGTGGTGCGTTCGGAGGAGCAGCTCTCTCTGCTGCTGCTTACCTGCCGCAACTCCTTTCTGTGTCCAGCTCGGGACCAGCCTGTTCCATGAAGAGCCCCTGCCGTACCTCGTGTACCAGCCCCTGCCCTGGCAGATCCAGTGTGTGACCCAGAGCCGCCGCACCAGCCGGGACAGCGAGGTGAGGGCCGGCTGCTTCTGCGTGCAGTCAGCCGGGGCAGTGCCCGGTGCCGGAGGAGCAGCACTTATCTGGGGACCGCACAGGCTGGTGGAGCAGCAGCCTGGGGCGAGGGGGGGTGGTTCTCTTTCCCTTGAAAGACAGAAAATAGGGTGATGCCAGCAGGCAGGATAAGCTGAAAAACGTAGGAGAGGTATTTGTAGACAAATTCAGGTATAGTTTTAGGCCTGAAACCATCCCCTGGCAGACCTGCCACCCCAGTGCTGCGGTGTCACGGCAGGTGCTGGAGCTGAGGGCGGCAGCCCGGGATCTCCGGCTCCAGGCTGGTTTGCCGCGCAGACGCCGTGAGGCTAGCCTGTGCCAGCGCACGAGGCTGCCGGCGCGTTTCGTGTGTGTGTGTGTGTACAAGGCTCCTTTCTGCTCCTCCTTGGAAGGCTTCTCGCAAATGCCAGTTAATTAATCGGTGCTCTGTAAGGGCACAACAGTCAGCGTTTCCAGGTGTCCCGTCGGGAACGGATAGCGGACAGCTTGGTGAGGCCAGCTCTGTCCCGTCCGGAGCTTCCCAGCTGGCCTGAAGGGGACCCTTCTCACCGCCTGTGCCCGAGGCACAACTCACTCTGTTGTATTTTGCTTCTCTAGAGAGGCAGGAGCTCTCGGCACAACAGCATCTACTCGATTTCCGGAGAGAAAGGTGAGTCTGGAGCGGGCAGGGAGGCAGCCCGGCCCCAGTGGCTGCGGGCACTCCTGGTTGTGACTGAGGCACGAGAGAAGAGCCGGCCTTGCAGCACCTCCACCCTTTTTGGCCTCTTTCTCCTTCCAAAAAGCATCTCTGACGTTTTTCAGGGCTATTTTGGAAGTCAGCTTTGCGGGGCGGGGGGAGCCCTAGCTAGCTTTCCCTCCAGCCTACGGCTTGCTGGCTGCACGGACTTTGGATGCCTGTGGCGGGTGCCCTTCTCGCCACCCCAGGAGGGCACGTGAGCGTGCACAGGGTGGCGAGGTGTCTGTCTGAGTCTGTGCTGCCAGCAGGTAAAGGCCCCAGTGCTGCGCGGCTGCAATGCACAACAGCATGAGTGTGTGTGTGTGTGTGTGTGTGTGTGTGCAAATCCCCATCTCCCTCTTCCCATGAAACATGCCACAGTGAATCACGGGAGTCCCCCGAAACAGCCCCCCCCTTCCTCTTCTCCCTGGCCTGGCAAAGCCCCCCTGAATTCGGCCCTCATTCCTCCTCCCCGCTCTTGCCCCTGAGACTCTGCCCCCCCGCCGCAGCCGGTGCCCAGCAAAGCGGATTGCAGCCCTTCTATTCTCGGCGCCGCTCGGGCGGCGATCGGCTCAGGGCAGGCAAAGCGCTGCTCCGCTGCCGAGCTGTGCGGTGGCGCTGGCCAGCCCCCTCGCTCTTTTGGGGGGTCGCTGCCGCAGGAGCAGGTGGAGGTCCCCTGGGCCGACAGCGGCGCCAGTGCTGGTGCGGCGGCGGGCGTTACCGAGGGGCCCGGCCAGGCAGGGCTCCTTGGGTGGGCGCAGATCCTGCGGGGCTGTTGGCCGGAGGCGGCACGGCCGGGGCTCGCTCCTGCAGGCGTACAGCAGTACCTGCCCCGGTGGCTCCCCGGCCGCGGGTGTTTGCTTTGTGCAGCGGGCAGGATTTATGGCCGACCATGTGTCTCTAAGCAGGGCAGGGGGGAGCCAGGTCCCGCTGTGGACTCTTTTTATGTATCGTTTTACTCTGCAGTTTCTTTTAGGATGTGATAAAACCGGGTTCAGGTGACAGGGGTGAGTTTATACAGCAGCATCTGGCACCAGGACTCCTGATCGCTGCTCGGGGGGTGCTTAGCAGCGGCACACTCGCTTACAGGAGCGCTGCTGCGTGGCGCTGATTCAGTTCCTGTTGAATCTCCCAATACTTCCCTAATGCCACATTAAGCGCGGGGTGGGGAGGGCTCCCATTTGTCAGCCTGAGAGCTTTATTGCCGTACAGTGCCGGGCTTTTTTTCTAATCTTATTTGTGTGTGTGAAAGTGAGCATCGTACATGGTGATTAAACGTGGGGAAGCGGAGGTCTTGGGGGAGTAAAGCTGTGTAAATAGAGGGCTTAGTGCTGCCAGGGAGGCTGGGCTCTTCTGTGCCCCCCGTTCCCCGCTCCTCCTCCCTCTGCCCTGGAGATGTGTCCCACGGGCCGCTGCAGTCACGGTTTCACGCTGCAGACTCTCCAGCTTCTCACCTCCGTAATGGGGTGAAGCCCCCCCATCCGTGGGCAGCCTGGGGTATGTGGAGGCCAGTCTGACTCCGGGGGGGTGATGCCAGAGCCCTGCCCCCTCAGCCGAGCCTGTTCGGGGCCTCCGGCACCGCCTGTGCACGCTGTGAGGCTCTGCTGTCATCCTAGGCAACGTGACCCCCGACGCCAGCAGCGAGAGCAAGTTCTTCAGCGATCCTTCGGAGAAGGCGGCTGTCACCATCCAGACACACTTCAGGAGGTACCAGCAGCAGAAGCAGGAGAAGAAGTAGATGCGTGGGCCACCCGTGGGCCGCGCTGTCCCTCCTGTTCATCTGTCCTGTACCCCAGAGAGGTTTGCGGCCGCGGTGACTGTGAGCCTGCTCCCTGACATGTAGCTTCTGGTGCGTCAGCAGCTGTAGATGCTCCGCTGTTTGTGTTGGTTGCTGCTTGGAGCGAGATCTCTTTCCTGGCCAGTCCTTCCCCAGCCAGCGTTGCTTTGTGGGCCAGGGTACAACGGCGCCATTGACAAGCCTTTCCCTGGCAGCAGCATGCGGAGCTGCGCGGTGGCTGGCCGGGGGCTGGCTGAGCTGTGGGACTGTGGCTGGCTGCTCGCTGCCTGTCTGGGGCTCGCTTGGCCCAGCTATAGCCCCCCCCGCCCCTGTGCCTCTGCCTCTGTTCCGCCCTGTCCCCCACTCGGGGCGGCTGGCTCGCGGAGCTGCTGAGCGCGGCGTCCAGGCGCTGGCCCCAAGCAGGATGTGAGCGAGCGGGCACGCCGCGGGCAGCGAAGGGAGCAGGCGCTGAGCCGTGTGCCTGACCGTGAGCTGTCTCCTTGTTCCTGGGGAGATCTGCTTGGGGTGCCCGGCTTCAGAGCGGGGACGCGGTGGGACTCTGTCTCTTGGGGCTGCGTGTGCTGAGGCTGAACCCGTGCTCT
>VWZZ01001704.1:50154-79327 GCA_013399095.1 Psophia crepitans
AGCGCCAGGGCACCCGCTACACACCGATTCCTGCCCGACCGCACATACGTGTGGCACAAACGCAGCCCTCTGCTCCCACGCGACCGACGTGGGTCACGGTTCGCTCAAACCCATCAGCCGGAGCGAGCTGCCGTCCCCCGACCCTGCATGTGGCCCCAGCGGAGGTGAGCTCGGGCAGCAGCCCGGGGCCAGAGGCACGCCGGTTTCCCCAGCAGCTCGCCGCCCCCGCGCGCTCTGCCAGAGCCCCCGGGCGCACGCCGCCTGCCTGCAGCCCCGCCAGCACGGCCCCGCTGCTCGGCTCTGCGCGGGAGCGCGGAACGTGATTGATGGGTGCGGGGCTATAAAGGGAAAGCCAGAATTAACCAGTTCCCCCGGGAAGCTGCTAGGAAGTTGCTTCTGTCATCGAATGCCGCCTCCTCTCTCGTGATTAAGAGTATTAGGAAGCACACCGTGTCCTAGATGAACAAACCTGCTACGCTGCCGTCAGCTGGACGCCTGAAGACGGCTCGCCGGGCTTTCCTGGGGAGCGCAGAGCTTTGGGCGAGGCGGATACGCCGCTGAGGGCATCGGTGCCCCCCCGGGCAGCGCGTCCCTGCTGCCCCGACTGCTCCGCCCTTCTCGGCTGCGCAGAACCCCAAGCCTGCACGGTGCTTTGGTACATTTGGCTGTTTTCCTGCAGGTGCCTTTGCCAATTCTCAGATAAATAGAACAGGGAAGAGCGGGCTGCCTGCCTTTGCGTCTGTGGCACGAGCCGCACAAGCCGGCGCTTGCAGGACCGCTGCGGCGCGGATGCTGCCGGGGCAGCGGGCTGGCGAGGCCGTGGGACCCACGTGAAGGCCCAGCTCCAGCTCGGGCAGGGCCGTGCCGAGGGAAGGGAGGCTCCTCGTGCCGGTCCGGCACCAAGGCTTCCCCATGGNNGGTCCAGCACCAAGGCTTCCCCGTGGCTGCAGCGCTGGGTACCGGGACCTTCCCGGGGCGGTGCGGGTCTGCCCGCGGGCACACGCTTTCCTGGCCCCGTCGAAGCCAGCCCTGGCACCCCTGCACCGCCCACGGAGCCTGGCACCCTGGTGCCTGCCACCGGTTATTTATTTATTTTGTACATGCAGCATGTTTTTAATATTTCTAATCCAATTATAACCAAATTTATCAACAGAGTCCGCTAGAGTGAGAGGCTGCTGGCTGGGGAGATTTGCCTGTAATTACTTTCATGCTTTTAATTAATTGTAAGCGAGGTCTCCTTCCCCGCTCCCCCTTCCGTGTGCAGCTGTTTCAACGTATAATTCATGAGATGAATCAGAGCAGAAAGGAGGCCCTGGCAAGCAGGGAGGCTCCTGGAGGCCTCCTGAAGCCCCTAGGCTGCCAGGGATGGCAGACACTGGGGGACAGGGGACAAATCCTGCCCGGTCGGGTTCAGCGTCACACCAGTGCCGGGAGACGTGGAGTGTGCACGAGGGCTGGCCACCAGCACCTGAGCAATTAGCGACACACTCTTCATCAGCCACTTCGATCGCTGCATCTTGTCCAACCTGCCTTGCAAGCCCCCCCGCAGCCCTCCTGCAAGCTCAGAAGCACCAGCCTCACCCCAGAGCATCTCCAAGAAGGGGAAACTGGGGTGCAGAGAGAAAAGTGTGTGCTCAGCATGCAGGGGTGTGCCTGAAAACACGCGCCACAAGCCTCGTCCCCCAGCGCCGGGACCAGAGACCCCAAGGGAATCCCACAGCACCCCGGGGGATGCCCACAGCAGCCGCACCTCGGATGGAGCTGCCCCCGTTGTCCCCAGGAATCCAGGCCAGCGTGATAGACGATGCCGAGGTCTTGGAGACGGTCAGGCGGGGCTGGTCCGGCGGCACTAGGGAGAAGGGAGAAGCCCCTGAGCACCCCTGCTCCAGCTCCACCAGCGCCATGCGCCTTTCTGACAGCAAGAAGAGCTCTCGTCCGGGCTGGCTGCCCTGGAGCAAACGGGGGCAGGGTCTCCAGACCAAGCCCACCAGCGCCTCACCTTGCACCAGCAGGTTGATGATGATGGTGTCGAAGCCCCAGGTGTTGGTGGCGGTGCAGGTGTAGTAGCCGGAGTCCTCCGCTTTCACGGAGCGCAGCACCAGTGTGCCGTTGGCCTGGATCAGGCGATGGCCGTCCACCGTCACGGGGATGGCAGAGTCCTCGCTGCGGGGAGAGGAGAGGGCGCATCAGCCGTGTGCGACACAGCGAGGGTGACGCAGCCGGCACGGGCAGCGCCCTCCATACCTGTCCTTGGTCCACTTGATGGCAGGGACCGGCTCCCCAACAGAGTTGCAGGGCAGCCTCACATCCTTCATCCACGGGGTGGTGACAGTGCCTCCGAAGGAGATGATCTTGGCAGGTGCTGGGGGGCAAGGAGGAGGTCAGCCTGCGGGTGTGTGCTGAGCCCACCGGTGTGTGATGAGAGCTGAGACCCCCCAGTGCTGTCCCTCCCCTGCCCTGGGCACGACTCACCCCAGCTATCCCCTGCTCCAGGCTGATACGGAGCGGCCAAAGCAACCCTAGGGGCAGGGGACAGCAGAGCAGGCGCGCACATCCCCCCGCGAGCCAGCGGCCCCCGCCATACCTTTCCCAGCGGGCTCGATGGTGACTTTCTCGCTGATGTTGCCACGGCCGGCGGAGGTGACAGCGGCCACCCAGAGCATGTACTGCTGCCCGCGGTTCAGGTGGGCGATGCGGTAGAAGAGCTGGTCGGGGCTGGTTTCGTACTCGCTGGGGGCCTGCGGAGGTGAGGAGAAGAAGGTACAGCCCCAGGGTAGGACCCCCATCGCCCTCAGCCCGGGCACGCCAGCAGCAGGAGCAGCACCACCAGCCCGGGCAAAGCGGAGGCCAGAGCAGCGCCTGAGCTGTCAGCCAGGAACAGCTCTGGGCCGGCTGCCGGCACCAGGGCATCCCCCCACCACCCGGCGCACGGCATCCCTACCACCCCACCACCCACAGGCTCGAGCTCCCGCTCCCGGGGGAGCTCCCTTCGCTCTCCAAGGGCCCATGGCCGCCCTGGCAGCCACCTCCTCGAGGTGCTGTGGGCTTTCTCCCGAGCAGCGATGCAGCCCTGCTTGGCGTTTCTCAATGCCAGTGTAAACCGGCTGGTGTCGTAATTCCTCCAGGGAGCCCGGGCCGGAGCCCGAGGAACAGATGGCTGCGACGGCACGATTTGTTCCCAGGAAGGGCCGCTTCCCCGGCTGCCTGCCGAGCTGCAGCGGGGGCCGCGCACAGAAGCAAGCCCCGTCCGGGCTGCCCAAACCCCTCTGCGGGGCCAGCGAGCAGCCAGGGGTGCCCCAAAACCTCGCCTGGGCTCGCCTCCCGCATCGCCCACAGCCGACACAGTGACTGTCCCCAGCGCCGCCGGCAATCCTCCGGAGAGGTCTGCCGCGCAGCGAGGCCGTGCGCAAGCGCCGGGGCCGGTCTCCATCGCGTCGGGGTGATAGCCACCCTGCCCCGAGCACGCTGCGTGGGAAAGGGCCGTGCTGGCCGGCACCCCACCGCGCTGCCAGGGCTGCCCCGCCACGCTGGCACCGGCGGGGGGCCGGCAGCTCGGCCATCCCTGTGGCACGGGACGCAGGTATCTGCACATTCAGCGCCTCCAAACCCGTGCCCCGGTGGGGCCCGCGGATGTAACTGCGCCCCACAAGCAGACACCTATATGAATATTGGACAGTATACATAATTTTTTCCCCCCAAATGACAGTTTTGACAAGATGCCAAGGAAACAATATCGGATCCCAGCGGTTTTACCAGTTGCTTTGATGAAAAGATTATGTTGCCCTGGAAACCAGAGGCTCAGATAGTGGAATGAGTTCGAGAAGGAGCTTTTGATAAGCAGTAGTCCGCGGGCCTCCCATCAACCTCTCCCTCGTGAAGGAGGGACGGGGCCAGGCTTGATTCCTATTTTATTGTCGGTCAGCCGCTAGCACCTTTCCCGTTCTGCAGCGAGCGCTGAGCAGGGGAGATGCCAAGGAAGGGCGCAGATAGACGGTGGGACTGTGGCCTCAGGCAGAGCGCCCACGGGTGCTCTTGCAACTCTGCAGTGCACGGACCCGGCCCAAGGGACCTTTGCTGCTGCCGCTGCCTGGCGTGAGCCCGCTTGACCAGCTCAGCATTTCGCCGGCACGCCCTGGCGACCCCCACCCCTGACCCCCGTCCCGTACCGGCTGCCCCGAGCCGGGGCTGGAGCAGAAGATGGTGTATTTGCGGATGATGCCGTTGGGCTTGGCCGGTGGCAGCCAGGACACCACCACGCTGCTGGCAGAAGACGGGACAGCCTTGATGCCGGCCGGGGGACCTGGAACTGAAGGAGGGAGAGCGTGGCAGAGCCGGTGCCAGCAGGTCTCCGAGGTCGCTGCGCAGCCCGGCGAGGCGGCAGCACCCCGCCGCAGGGCTGGCATCCCGACCGCACGCCGGGAGGGAGCTGCTCTAGCGTCTCCACACCAGCAGCGTCGGGCAGGCGCAAGCGGGCACGGGTCTAAGCACCCCGTTGAGCCCCGCCGTCACCCCGCCGCCTGCGTGCGGGACAGCTCGCCACGGGTGGCTCCGGTCCCCTGCCCAGCCGGAGGCAGGAGAGTTACCTGCAGCCCGGGCTCCGGCTTAGAAACCGTGATTAGCTTTTAATGGCTGTCTCCTCGGGCCCCCGATCTGCCGGAGCGGCGCAGCCGTACGCTGCCCAGCTGCGCCTCCCCAGCATCCGGCGCTTCCCAGGCCGGGCAGGCAGCAGCGCCAGCCCGGGGGCCAGGAACCGCTCCGCTGCCGAGCTAATGGCGTTAAAGTAGGGCAAGCAGGGGTCTAAATATTTAAATATCCGCACTTAAGGAAAGGAAAAAAGAAGAGAAAGGGAAACGCCCTGCCCATGGCTGTACACGGGGGGTTTCCTGCACGCCCCCACGCCTCCTTGCCAGCGCAGCAACACAACGTGCTGTGGCACGAGCAGGCGCTCCCGTCCCCCGGCGCCAGCTGCCTACGGCACGCTGCAGCCCCAAACGATGGCAGCAAGACACGAGCGGGCTGCGGGGGCTGTGCAGCCGCCTTCCTTTGTTCAGCGCTAAGGGCTCCTACCCAATGCTCCATCTTCCTACTTCTAATTAACACGCATTGCCACGCTTTATCAGCCGGGGTAAGAGGAGAGCGCGCCCGCACGCACCCGCTCCCCCCGGGCAGCGCCACTTACTGTCCTCCTTGGTCTGGATGTAGAGCACGCTGCTGCGGACGCCGTCGCCGGCCTGGGTGTAGGCCAGCACCTGCACGCTGTAGTTGGTGAACTTCTCCATGCCCCGCAGCTCCACTCGTTCCCGTGTGGTCGTGATGTTCTGCATCTCGCCCCACTCTGAGGGGACACGGGACCGGTCAGCACCGCGCCGCCGCCTGGCTGGGTCCCCTGCGTCACCCGCTCGCCACCAGCACTCACCTCCATCCATGTAGAGGGACCAGAAGATGACCCGGTATCCCTTAAGCACCCCGTTGAGGGTGCTGCGCGGGGGCTCCGACCAGGAGATCACAGCCACATCCGACGTGATGGAGATGGCCCGCACGTTCTCAGGGGGTTGGCTGGGAACTGAGGAGGGCCCGGAGAGAGGGGTGATGATCAGGAGGAGGATGGAGAGGAGGCAGACGCCGGGCTGACAGAGCCGCGTCCCACGGGTCAGCCACCCCAACTGCACTCGCACGGGACCCCGCTGCGCTGCAGCCCCCTCTCCCCTGGCTGCTTGATCCCTTGGAGCCGGTCGTGCCCGGCGCCAGGGCCAGGCGAGCGCAGCGGTCTGCCTCCCATGCAGTTTTGCTCCTCCTGGAGCACCGAGGCGGGCGCAGCCCCTGTGCTCGTGGGGACAGGGAGGCCGCCGGGACACACTGCGCTTCCCAACAAGGGGAGAGCGGGAGAGCTGGCTGGATGCGAGGTAATTAGATCCCATTGCCCCACAAGAGGTAACTAATTTTTATGAGCATTTAAATGATAATACATCACCGTAACGATCCTCTTTGAAAATGATTATTGTTTCTTATTACTTAGGTGCAAAAATATAAGCACCATGTAATTAGGGACAGAGTATAATAAACTAATACAGATAGTTCGTTTGAACAAAATGAAGGTAATATAATTATGGTAAAGACACTATTGCTAAAACGGGGGTCCTTGAATACCCCAGGAGGAGTGCTAATGTAGCCAGGAAACAATCGTGGCTCGACAGGCTAACAAGAGCCTTAATTAAGTATGAAAAACTGCTGAGCAAACACACTGCAAAACTTTTTTCCTGTTGTTTCTCTTTGTTTAAATGACCGGGGCCACCAGCAATCTCCCCGGATGGAAACCTCCCCGGGCACTCCAGCAACGCGTAAATCCACCTTGACGGCCTTCGAGTCGCGCCGAAGACCCGGTGCCATCGGCGCCCGGCACCCTTGTGCTCACGCCTCCCACCCCGGGCAGCTGCGGGTGCACACGCGCGTGCGCGCAGCTGGGAGCCAAGCGCTGCCGCCGTGCAGCGACCACCCGAGACCTGCTCAGGACAGGGCACCAGGGCTGGGAGTCCCCTGCCGGCGGGGGCCGGGACAGCCTTACCGTCCTCCAGCGTGGTGGCGTTGATCTCGCTGCTCGACGGGCCCGTCCCCGCACGGTTGAACGCCTGCACCACCACCCCGTACTGGGCAAACTTCTTCAGGTTGTCCAGCGTGTAGACCTCGCTGTCTCCCGTGGCCTTCATCTCCACGATGCTGTACTGCCCGTTGCTGCCCGGGCTGTTCTCCCGGTAGCCTATCTGGTAGCCACGGATCACCCCGTTCTGCAGCTCCTTCTTCGGGGCCTGAGGAACAGGGCGGGGGGGGGGAGGGAGGGGCAAGCGTGACGCGGGGCCACGCTGCCCAGCCAGCACGTCCCGGCGCCGGGAGGCTCGCAGGGCTCCCTTGCCGCGACCGCCTCTCCCCAGCACCTCGTCTCAAAGCTTTTAAACTTTTTCTCCCTGCAGCAGCGCGGCAGAATAGCGATACAAAAGGGCCACCAAGTCCTCGGAGGCCACCAGGCTCAGGCAGCGCCATTCCCCGACCCAGGCGGCAGCTCAGCGGGAGGAGGGAAAAACCCCGCGTCTGACAGCCTTAGAAATGCGTGGGGCCAGGTTCAGATCCATCTTAACAATATTTCTCTGAAGCATTAAGAAATCAATAGGGTTGATTGCAAATTTATGTTACAAAGCCAGGGTGATCCATCTCGCTGAAATACTCCTAAACCGAAGTGACTCATCTTTCAAGTGAATCTTCTTTTCCATTAATCTGTTTTTCAGCGCTGAAGGGGAGGGGGGAGAAGCTGGAACCCTAAATTTATTGACTTACCAGTCCATTCCAAAGTCCTAACTTTATAATCAATTTTATTTTTCATTACGCACCTTTGGAAAAATAAATCCGATTCTGAGTTTTATTGATCTTTGCTCAAACGCTTTGCAACCCAGCGTCTCAGTTTTTACATATTTATCCTCGCTCTCCCCATGGCCCCCCACGGACACCCTATGAGATAACGAGCTTGTTATAAAACATGATTAATAAGGACCCCGTGCGAGGCAGCCGAGCCGCACGACCAGCCTTCGGGTTTTCATGTTGCCCGCGAAATTCTTCCCGGTCCTCATACCACTGGTGCAGCGCCGGGTCCCAGGGCGTCAGGGAAAGCCTGCGCACCGCCCCGGCCCCGCTCACCTTCCAGGTGACCTGGATGCTCTGGGATGTCATCGGCTGTAGGGTAACGTCCATCGGAGGCCCGTCGGGAGCTGCGGAGAAACAGACCCAAAAGAGCGTGTTGAGAAGCGCCAGGAAAAGGACCTCCTCTGCAGGGAAAGGACCTCCTCTGCAGGGAAACACGGCTTCGAGAGAGCGGTGCCGCAGCCGGCTTCGCTCAAGGCTACGGCCCCAGCGCTGCCCGTAGCCGCCCCTGCCCGCCGGCCCCAGCGCGCGTGCCGCGACCCGGGAGCAGCACCTGCTTCCTCCGTGCTGATGGTGAGCTCCTTGCTCGGCTCGCTGCGCCCGATCTTGTTGAAGGAGTACATGCGGATGCTGTACACGGAGGCTGGGTGGAGGTCCACGATGTTGGCCTGGTTGATGGTCGGGGAGATGTTGCGCGTAGACTGCTTAAAATCCCAGGAATCTGGAAAAGCAGGGGAGCGAGGCAGAAGGAGGGTCAGCACCCAAATCCTCTGGTACCAAGGGGGCTGAGCTCGGGTTGGTGAAGTCCCCAGGCGCCTCCGGCTTTTGTCCCCAGCCCTCGCGGAGCGATGCCGCTCCCCGCCCCCCGCTGTTGTGCAGCCCGCGTTTGGCTTTTGGCAAACACGGTCTCTTTTAATATTCCCTTTCAAACGCTCCCGCCCGACAGGAACGAACAGACTTCATTAACGCTGCGCTCTCCTTCCTCCATCAAAGGAACTGGGCTGCTGACTCTTGGCGCCAGCGGGGCAGCCCCGCACCTGCCCACGCAGCCCAGCCCCGGGACACAGCGGCCACCGCGCAGCCCCCAGCCCCGCCGCCCCCCGCGGGCTGCACGGGGAGGGGAGGGCAGACAGCACCTACCCGACTTGTTCTTGTACTCGATATCGAACCCAGTGATGATGCTGTTGCCGTCAAACCGCTGCGTCCACCGCAAATTCATACTGCGGGCTTTCACTTCGCGGATCTCCAGCTCTGGCGGGTCTGGGGGCTCTTGGGGAGAGACGGGCAGGTTAGGGACAACAGGGAGAGAACCCCCAGGAGCAGGGGTCACTTCGCGGCGAGGCCTTGCAGCCCAGGGCTTGTGCGGGGGGGACGAGTACCTTGGACGGTGAGCTGGATCAAGCCTCTGTCCTCACCGTAGGAGTTGATGGCATGACAGGAGAAGAAGACCGAGTCCCCGCGATCGGCTGGTTTCAGCTACGGATGTTTCAGGGAGAGAAGGGGAGCCAGGTCAGGCTGAGCTGCCCCCAGCACCGAGCCCCTGCCTTCCCCAGCACGGCGGGCTGCTCCCACCAGCAGCCCCGGCGGGAGCTGTGCCCGTGGAGACAGGTCACCCTCCAAAACCCCCAGTTCCCGGCTCAGATCCACGCTGAATATTTCCTCTCTGGGATGTCCCTGGTGCTGCAAAACCTTCGCAACCAGAGCCCGTTGCCCAGGCAGCTGAGATTCAGAGCAGAACGCAGGGGCTCCTCACAGCGAGCAGACGGTGGCTGGTTTTTAATGGATGTCACCAAAATCGGAAGCCCGGCGCCCCGCGCCAGCCCAGCGCAGTGCTAACTCTTACGCTGGGGGCAAAAGCCCAGGCGCTGGCCAGGGGCTTTGCCTGGCTGCACCGCAGCGCGCTGGGGCCGGGGGACACTCAGCCGGAGCAGGGTGCCGCCGGCTGCAGACGCAACCCCTCCGGAGGGTCTTCCGACATCCCTCCCTGCTGGACTTGATTTGCCACCCTGGGAGCCCAGCCGCAGCGTCAGCCTCCACGACACCCGCCAGGGACCACCGACACCCTCCCTGGGCACCTCCTGTGCTGCCTGGCCCCCTCCACCACCTGAGCCAGACCCTCCCAGCAGCCCAGACGGGTGCGGGGCGCCCGTCCCCTCACCTTGAGGGTGGAGATGACCTCGTCGCCGTTGTCCTTGGTGGTGATGGCGTAGCGCATGTTGCGGTCGGGATCGATGACGGTGTCACCCTTCTCCCAGCGGATGATGATGGGTCGCTCGCCCCGGGCGGTGCAGTTCAGCTCCTTGGTCTGCCCCTTGATGGCGATCGTGGTGTTGGGGTGGGAGGTGATCATGGCCGGGACTGCGGGGAGGCAGGGGGTCACCCGTGCGCCTGGGGCTCGGCCCGGTGCCACCTGCGGCTGCCTGGCCCCGGCACAGCCCACAGACCCCGCCGGGGAGGCGGTGGATGTGGGTCTCGCTGAGAGGCCGCGTGGCCCGAAGCGGAATCGTCTCGCTGCATTATACAGCTCAGGATCATAAAATAATGAAGCAGATAAATTTTATAATGCATAGCATTACACCGGGGTAGACAATAAAACGTGAAAGACAAATAACCAAGCGCACACTATAATGAAGAGAAAGCCTCCAGTCTGAGACGTGCGGGTATGAATTATTGACTAAGGTTTTACACTCCCGAGGATGAGAGGAAGAATGTTTTCCATCACAGATTTGCATAATTCACTCGTATAAACCTGGGCAGAATATAGAGTGCGATTTCACATCAGCAAGGCTGCCTTTGCACTGCAGATAGCAGAGAGGTTTTTTGGGTGATTTTTGTTTTTCCACAGCCACCCCAATATGCAAACGGGGATGGGGGGGAGGCCCCCGGCCGCACTCACCGCCTGACCGGGCTGCGGCACCCAGCGCGGGCATGTCCCGGCACTGCCCAAGCAGCGCGGTCAGGGACGGCCCCTGGGCGAGCGCCCGCAGCCCTGGCACGAAGCTGCCGCCGGGCGCCCGGGCCGCCGGCCTGGCAGCGGCACTGCTGCGGAGGAGGACCGGCATGCCGGCCAGCACCAGGCTCCGGCTCAGCCTCCTCCTGCCCGAGCCCCAGCACTGCAGCAGCCTTTGCCGAAGCGCTCCTCCTCGCTGCGAGGGATTGCTGTAATGAGCCCCGTCCGGGCTCCTTCCCCTGCAGCCCGGCCGCCCCGAGAGCCGCGTCCTCGCGCTGCCCCGGTGCCGCGCGGTGAGCCGGCCGCAGCGCGCACCACGCAGCGGAAAGGGGCTGGGGCAGCCTGGGTAAGCAGAAAAAAATGTAATGCATAAACAAACAGCGCTGCTGAGTCCCGCAGTAATATATGATAATGACAATCCGCAAAGGCAACACACACTGTTATAATGGGACACAAGAGGCTCTAATGAGCTACGACTTCTCGGCTTTCTGTGGCAATGTAATTCAATTAACAGCTAAGGAAACCTTTCCTCCCGAGCTGCCCGTATTTGTGGGGTGCAGGGCAGGCGGGCCCTGGCACGGAGCGGTGCCCCACGGCAACCCTGCCCCGAGGGAGCACGGCCGCCCGCGAGCCGGCACGGGGATGGCGAAGGGCAGGGGTGTCGGGGCAGTGCTCAGACCCACGGCGCATTGCTGCCCGACCTGCAGTCCCGGCCGCGGGAAACCGAGAGCTACAGGAAGCAGAGCAAGACTTCTCCCAGCTCTGCCCTGGCCCATCCCCAGGTCCGTGCCCACCTTCCCCTGGCCCCGACGCCTCCACCAGCCTGCAGCCCGATGCCAGGGCCACGCCGGGGAAAGGGGCAAGCGTGGGACAGGCCAGATGAGCCCCAGCTTCATGTGCCCCACTGGGGCAAAGGCAGAGCACGGGGATGGCCGTGGGCTCTTGCACCTAACCCGGACCCTGGGCCAACCGCCGCTGCGGCTCCGAGCGCGCAGTGCACAGCGTAAGGGCACACACAGCCAGGCGGGGGGCTTGGCACCCAGTTTTGGCACTATGGTGGGACTGTGCTGGGTCCTGCCTGCTGTCCCCAGCCCCTGCCAGAAGGCGGCCACTGAGAGGCCACCCTGCAGAGCTTGGCAGGCGGGGGGCACCGGAGGCTGCTTCCCTGCATTCAGCCTTCATGCAGCCCAGCTGGAGCACCGTGCGTGGCCGCAGGGGCCAAAGGGGCAGGGCAGCTGCGGAGGCATCGGCCCCTTCCCAGCGAGCGGCAGCCCCAGGAGAGGAGCTCTGTTTCAGGCTCTGCTTCACTGAAATGCACTTATTGATGTTTGATTAAAAGCAGCTCCTTGGATGTAAACATATCAACTTCTCTCAATTGCCGGGGTCCCAGGAGAGCAGCAAACCGCCCAGAGCAGGGGAAGCAGCAACACAAACCAAAAGAAAACCCCAAGCAGCCATGCAGACAGCACAGACCGGGGCGCAGAGGCACCACCTCTTGCACGCCGGTACCCGACCCCCACCCTGGAGCTGCTTGCGGAGGGACAGCATCGCTTGGGACTGGCCGCAGGACCGTCCGAGGGCTGCTGGGGACCGCTCCTGGCTGGCCCACGGCCCCCTCCCCGGGTGCAGGGACAGCAGTGACGCTGGTTCCTGCCTGCCACAGCGCCAGCCAGAGCCCTGGGTCAGTGCTCCTGTGCAGACAGGCTTCCCCGGAGGAGAGCTAGTCTCTGAGGCTTTCTGCACCCGCTCTCCCTGCGCCCAAGCCCACTCAGCCGGCCCTGCCAGCGCCGCTGCCGCCCCCGCTGCGCCCACGGGCCTTGTTAACAAGGCCTCGACAAGAGGCTCGTGCCGCTGGCTGGGCAGAGATAAGGCTGGCTACAAAGGGAGGTGTCAGCAGCCAGCGCGCTCTGCCGCCCTGCGCCGGGCTGGGGCTCGAGCCGCTTGGCAGCCCGCTGGTGACAACTGCATGAGAGCGGTGACAAGGGTGACAAGGGCTGTGCCTGCCTCCCTCGCCCCCCTCTTTCTTGTTTGGAGCCGGCTCTGTCATGTTAATTTGATTGCACCCGTTTCAGCTTCCTTTCTACGCTGATTAGCCGAGTTTCACCTGAAGCATGAGATTAATTCCAATTGCATGGAAGCAATCAGTTATGCTCTTGCCGTGCAGTACCGAACTTCCAAACGCCTCCGTCCCCGTGCCCGTGCCGTGCAGGCAGCTGCCCCTCGGCCAGCCCCGCGGCGAGGCCCTGCCTGGCCGGACCCAGACCCCCCCCGCGTCCCAGCACCGGAGCAGATTTGCTCCCTCTCCAGCGAGGGCTGCTCACCGCTCCGGCAGCCCTGGCACAGCCCCCAGGGACCCCCGAGGACGTGACCCTCTCCATTCCTCGCGTTCTGCTCTCGACAACCAGGGAGGCGTGTGGCCATGTGCTAAATGGCATTTATCACGCGCTGGTGGTCTCCTCACCCGCGCTGAGCCCGGCGAGCTGCCCCCCGGGCGCACGCTCCTGGCCTCCAGCGTCCGCCGCCTTTCGCTCCGCAACACGCGTGGCCAGGTACTAACGTCAGAGTTCCTTCTGGAACCGGGAAGGACACCTTGTCCTGGCAAGGCAGCAAGCTGCTGCCTGCACCCCGACGTGGGGCTGAGCGGGGCAGCGTGCTGTGGGCGCCCGGGGACGGGAAAGCCCCAGCCCCACGGGCTGCACCGCAGGCAAGGGCTGGGCACGGCCGGGGCCCCCAGGGTTACAGTCCCACGCTGGTACAAGCAAAGCTGGGTGGCCTTCCGTGCCCGCTACCTGGCGAAAGCAGCGGCCAGCTCCTGCCGGCACTGGCGGGCCCTCGGCCAGGACTGCAGGCACGCGCGTGATTCATCACCTCGCCCTGCCGAGCCCATCGCTGCGGCATCGGGGACGAGGATGCGTGGATGCGGGCTGGCTGCCGTGGCTGCTCCCCTCTCTCCCGCTGGCCTAGAGCACTTTGTTTGGGCTCTGATTAACTTTCATTTAACTCCGTCCGCAGTGGCCTGACTTTCAAGGAAAGCCGGCACTGATCTCACTTTAATTGGCCTGACATTTCACTAAACAAACAAAACCCCCAAAATGAAACAAAACAAAGAGCCCCATATAATGCTTAATTGGCTGCGGCGCTTCGCCTCCCTATTCATCCGAACCTTTTCAAAGGCTGCGAGGTCTCCAGGAAATGTAAAAGCACATGCATAATAAGGTTATGTGCTATTCAAGTCAGCAAGCAACCTGTCCTGGGATGCAATTACAGCAGATAGCAGGGACAAGGCAACAGTTCAGGCTCCGAGACTTCTGCACGCTCACTCGGGATTAATCGCCTCGACTTTGTACCTGTGCCTTATTGAAGTGCGTCGTTTGAAGTCGCTCGTCTCGATTCATCAGGCGGCGGGATAAATTAAACAGCTGACAGGGAGGGGAGCAGAAACCCAGGGAAGCAGAGGCTGGCTGGGGAGGGGAGAAGCCTGGAGAGGAACGCCTGCCACTGCCAGGAAAGCAAGCGCTTGGCTGGGGAGGGGAGGCGGCAAGGGGGGTGCCCCAGCCAGAGCCGCTCTCTCCTTGCCTCATCCCGGGCGATTCCCTAGGTGCGAGACCCTCGCCGGGACATGGCAGGGCCCAGACAGGTCTGTGCATCCCCCATGTCTGGCAGCACCCTGCCCTGGGGACAACCAGGGCAGTGGTGGCTCCTTCAGCTCCACCTGCAACCGGTGTCGTCCCCCCAGTGCGAGGCAGGGCAGAGCTGAGCCCAGCTCAGCGCTGGTGACACAGGGCAGAGCTGAGCCCGGCTCAGCGCTGGTGACACAGGGCAGAGCTGAGTCCGGCTCAGCGCTGGCGACACGCGGGACCTGCCGCAGGAGCGAGCCTGGCCAGGCTGGGCCCCCCTCCACCACCTGCTCCCTGTGCTTTGGATGCTCATGGCAGCAACACTCAACATAAATAAAGAGGAGCTGGACATTACGGATTCTGCTGGCAGCAACGAGAGAGGAATCCAATAATAAGCGCAGTTCAAACGCGGCATCTAACAACACTTCCCGGCCCGTGCCTGTCAAAGTAACCCAGCTGTTTCCTTTCCTCCTCCACGATGTACATTGATTGCTCGGTTTTATTAAGGACAAAGTGTGTTTAACAGCAAAAGGGAAGCGGTTCCCCAGAGGAGGGGAATCGATGCCCTCCCCCGGCCCCTCGCTGCCGCGGCGCAGCCCTGGTACTCACTCTTTACGGTGAGAAACATGGACTTGCTGATGTCGGTGCCCACCCCGTTGCTCGCCTGGCAGAGGTAGTAGCCGATGTCCTCCTCCAGCACGTGGCGGATGAGCAGGGAGCTGTTGGGCAGGATCTGGATGCGGCCCGTGAGGGGTATGGGGTGGTACTGCTGCGGGTTGCCGCTTCCTGGCAGGGGACACAGAGACACAGGGCTCAGCCAAGGCAGGGGAGCGCTTGTGAGGCCGGGGGCGGGGGCGGCCGTGCCGAAAGGGGCTCTCCCCCACCCAGACGGAGGCCCCCACGCGCTGCCGTGTCTCAGCCCTACCTTTTGCATGTTTCCACATGACTTTGGGAGGAGGGTACCCATCAACGGAGCAATTCAGCACCCCGGCTTTCCCGTAAATGCCATCTTGGTTGTTGGGTTGGACCACAAATCGGGGAGGCACTGAGCAATTGGAGAGAAAAGATGGACACCGTAGCAAACACCCCAGCAGCTCCTCACCGCTTCTCCCTGCCCGCAGGCACGGGGCTGCTCTGCTTCAGCTGGGCCCCTCGCCCTCCCCGGCACCGCTCCTTCAGCCACAGGACAACGCTGCTGCCGTGCTACCCGTCCGTCCCAGTGCACCCTCCCGAGCCCAACGCGTCGGCAGCACCGGGCACCAGGCTGGGCTGCGCGCGTGGCTGGCTCGGCCCCGCGGCACTCACCCCGCACGATGAGCTGCCGCTCTCGGCTGACCGTGGCGGCGGCGTTGCTGGCGATGCACGTGTAGTTGCCGTTGTGCTTGAGGGAGACGCTGGAGATCTGCAGGGAGCTCATGAACTCCTTGCTCTCGATGGTGACTCCAGAGCCGGAGAGGATGACGTGCCCGTCCTTCCTCCAGGTGATGTGGATGGGCATGTCCCCAGAGGAGACCACGCAGGGGATGTAGAGGAGCTGCCCGATGGAGGCTGGTGGGAACTCAAAGGGCTGGATCAGCGGAGGGACTGTCGAGGGGAGAAGCAAAGCACGCTGGAGAGCCCGTCCGGGGAAAGCCTTCCTCCAGCAGGGACGCGTGACAGAGGGGCTTGGGGGAGAGGCAGCCCAGACTGGCTGCCCAGAAACTAAGGCAGGCTTTTGCTTCCACCAGGAACGTGGCCAGGGGAGAATGGAAGGCGCTGCCGAGCGGAGGACAGTAGGAAGACATCTCCTGCCTGGCAGGGCCCCCACGGTACGCGCAGGACAGAAGGCGGCCAGCCTCCCGAGCAGAGCGGGCCCTGCTCTAGGGAAAGCCCTGGCCGACCCCCCCAGCACGCGCCAGCCGAAATTCCACCTCAGCATTTATCCGCTCGCCGAAAAGCGATTATTAGATGGATGCTTTTCTTAAAGGCACCGGATTCAGAACCAGCCATTATCTTTCTGATAACTTAATTAGGCAACCGCAGCATCTCTGGCAATGTGGGAGGGGGAAGAAAGCAGAGAGAGGGAGACAATTAGCTTAACAAGGCTCAGCACCTGGTAGATGAGATCCTCTTTCCGCAGTCTCCATAATTAAATTAGCAGGCTGCCAATTGTCCCCTCGGCAGAAATAAGCTGCCCTCTCGTACAGGCGCAGGAGCGACTCCCTGCCCCTCCGTGCACGCCCCTGGGCCCGCGCGCCCACCCCGTGCCCAGCCCAGCACATTGCAAAGGTCCCTGTGCCGGGTCCCTGCCCCTCTGCCTGGCTCCGGTCTGGCCGGGCAGCTCTGCAGAGCCGCGGGCAAGGCGGGGGCCGCTCGCCTTCCCTCCGGGCTGCAGGCCGCTGCCGGCAGGCAGGAAGATGGGTGCAGGCATGGCTGACCTGCCCCTTCACCGGCTACAGCGACGTGGCTCGAGCTAGCGGAGCCATGGAGCCAGCGCTGCCTGTTTTCCATAATTAATGAATAATTAATTGGGAATGCACTGCAGTCTATTGCAGAGCAGGGACGGGCTCGTGGATCCGTGCCTCTCCAAACACGCCCCACGGGCTGTTTCCGAGCTGCCAGGAAAAGGACAGGCTCCCTTGATGGAAGAGCTCTCCTTGCTTGAGCTCCCCGCAGCCGGAGCCTGCAACTCGCCTCTCCTTCCCAGTTCACTTCCCGCTGCAAATCTCCTTACTCCAGGGTTTCCAGTATCTCTCACGCAGCCGCAGCAGGAGCTGGCCGCAGCCCAGGGCACGGCGCGAGGGTCTCCCTGCCCACGGCGCCCACCGCAGAGCCCGGCCCAGCAGCTCAGGTCTGGAGGGGCACGAGGTGTGGGGCTGCAGCCCCAGCAAACAGCCTCTGCCTTCCTGCGGAGCGAAGCGTCACCCCGACGGTGCGCCGGCGTTGTGCTCCCCGAACCCCCGCTGCCACCCGAGCAGAGCTGCGCGACAGCCCTGGGACAGCACGAAACCTGCACGTGATTAACTAAAACGTTCCACGATGCCTGTGGGAATCACGAGCTGTCGAGGCACCTCGGAGCAGGCCGGGTGCTCGGATCACGCTGCCGGGGCAGTGCAGAGGAGGGGCCCCAGCAGCATCCCCGGGCAGCCGCAGCAGCCCGAAGGAGCAGGGAGGCTTGAAGCGGGGACCTGAGGTCCCCAGGCTGAGCGGCAGCAGCTAAACCCGGGCAGGAGTCCCCCGTGATGCAAGACGGGCAGCGCGGCTGGGGGCGATGCCTCGCGAGCAGGGCTGGGGGCGGCCCGCACGTCCCGCCCTGGGGAGCGGCGCCGCAGGGGAGCTGTAAGGCTTTTACTACTGCCTGCTCGGAAGGACCTGCATAACTCACTTGTGGCACTTAATGTGCTCGTCAGGCACTTGTGGCAATAAAAGCTTTACGGTGCTCCGCGCCACCCTGTGCTCCTCGCTCTGCGCACTTATTTATTCACTCTGCTCCCCGGAGCTAGCTCTGACTGCCTTCCAGGGCCTCGGCAGTCCTTTTCCAGGGGCCTTTTATCTGATGGCCAGAGCAAATAAGGAAGCCAGCTAGCGGGGCTGGGTGTAAATCTCCGGCAGCCACGGTGCAGGAGGAATGAAGACGTCTGGCCATGGCAGAGCCGCGTGCCGCCGGCCCGCACTGGGCTTCCACCGCTCGCCTTCCTCAGCCTGTCACCGGCCGCTCACCGAGGCAGTAAATTCCAGCTCCTGTTATTTAACTCCAGGCGCACGCATCCCTGCAGCCGCGCGCTCTCCACGCCAGCCCTGCCTGTCCCGTTCACCCTGGAAAAGCGCCGGCATTTACTCAGCTCTCGTCTCTGTCCCAGCCCTGGGGCTCCCACGCAGCCGGGGATTTTGAGGAAGGTGAGGAAAGCAGGGCTGGCCGGGCCCCGCGCCGCAGACCCGGGGCGAGAGGAGCCCTCCCCACACCGCCCTTAGGCGGGTTATTCGCAGCCTGCTCTTCCCTTTGCAAAGCCTTGGAGAAGAGCATTAGCTAATCAAGTGGTAGCATCTATAATCAGCTTGATGCACTCTCTTGCTAACCTGATTCCTAATAAGAAAGTGGTGGATGGGAGGGGAGGGAGGGGGATCGGAGCGGAATCCAGTCCCTAAATACCCTGCTGGGTGAGACAGAGGAAGACAATTGGCCAGCTCCGTCCCCAGCGCGGCTGTGTTTGTCTAAATGATTTACTGCAAACACCGAGCTGGCGATGGGCAGAGACGACCCGACAACTCTGAGGACGGGAGACGTGGGAGCGCTGCACACTCCCGGCACAATCTCAGCGAGTCACTGGGAGGGAATGCATCCGGCTCAATTCATTAGGACTGATAGCTCCCTCAATGGGGCTGAATAATTGATGGCCTGGAGAAGCTTTTAAGATGTTCTGTGCGCTCGGAAGACCGAGAGTATTATTTTTTTAAAAGCTCACACACACAGAAAAACATCGGTGAAGGTGATCCGAGCAAAGGTTAGATGCTTTAATACGTTATGTTTACACCGTAAATCCTTGCTCCGTCGCTTGTACCGGGAAATGGATATGGTGCGGCTCGGGGCAGCTGCAGGCGCGCAGGCAGGACCAGGTAGCCGCTCCGCAGGAGCTGAGCCGGCTCCCGAGGACAGCTGTGGCAGGAGCTCATCTCCCACCAGGGTGGCATTTGCAGAGCACGGCCGCTGCCTGGCCGCGGGGTCCCCCGTGCGACGCTCCTCTGCCGCTGTCCCGCAGCAGAGACCTCCCCAGCGTGACCTGGCCGGCCTCTCCACCTGATCCGGGGAAAGGCTCTCCGCCCGCTTACCTTTGACCGTGACGTGGACGCTCTGGCTGATGGAGAGCTGGGGCTGGATCAGCACGCTGCAGAGATACTCCCCTTCATCCATGCCTTTCTGGACGTCCATCAGCTTAAGAGTCCCGTTCTCAAAGACCACTTGGCGGTGGTTATCGGGCAGCAGCAAAGAGTCCTTGTACCACTTGATGGAGTAATACGGGTACCCGATCACCCTGCAGTTGATGAAAGTGTCCCTACCCGCTACCGCTGTTATGTTCTTCATCGCTCGGATGCTTGGGGGACCTACATATCCGGGAGGAAGGAAGAGGCAGGCTAGGTTAATTCCGAAGGGCAGCTCGGTTGCATGTAGATCTGCTGCTACTTCAGAGTGAGCTTCACAGGCAAAGGCGGTAACCAGAACGGCTGAGACCCAGACTGGTTTTGGGCGAGGAGCGGGCACGGGCTCCTGTCTGAGCGTGCGTGGGGAAAGCCACTCATCGGCTGCAACCTGCAGCTACAGCTACTCGCACGCGCCTCCGACAGCGCAGCTACGAACGGGGGCTGTGGGCCTCCATCACGGCCACGCTGCAGCAAACGCCACCCTGGTTTTGCAGGTGCAACTTCAGCGCTGGGGAAGCTGAAGCCTGCAGACACCACTGCTGCTCATCGGAGGAGGTCGGACGGTCTCTGGAAGCGCAGTGCGGTTCTGCAGCGGGACCCGTGGCTCCCCAGCACACCTCCAGGCACGTCTCCTCCGGCAGAGCCTGTGGCCACGGGAGCTGCCAGCGGGATGGGGAGCGCTCCCCCCATCACGGCCGTGCTCTGCCTCTCTCAGAAGGGAACTGCCTGCCTGGTGCCGAATGCCCTTGACCAGAGCTGCTAAAGGAACCGGTCTGCCACTGGCAAACGTATTTCACCTCCACTTCATGTATTTAAGGCGGCTGTATTTCACACCTTTCCCAGGCTCCCGCTGGCTGAAAAGCCGGACGGGCCCCAGTGCCGGGCTGGCCCCCGTGCTGGCTCAAGGACGGGGGGAATGCTGCAGGTGAGTATCTCAGCCAGAGGTTTCATGCATCACCAGTTACATCGCTGCATAAAACAGCAAACTAATCAAAAGATTAACCCTGTCTTGGCTCCCCGTCCTAAGGGCATCGCAGGATAAGAGCTTAACAGGCACCCAGGATGAGCTGCTGGACGGCGTTTCTCATGCCAGGACACGTTTAGAAAAGGAGCAGGAGAAAAGAGATTGGCATCTCGCTCTGTAACCGTCCCTCGGGCCGGTCTGAGGGACATGTGCCTGTCCAGGGCGAACAAAAAAGCCTGAGTCTTATCTAGTGACAGCCTGTCAAGAGCTGAGAGCGGGGAAGAAGGGAGGCAAGGGAACGTCCTCATCGGAAACCCTGCTCTGGCTTCTCACAGCTGAGGGATGAACTTGCTCCAAATTTAGCAGCAAACGGCAGCAAAATTCCGACTCTCCTGGGATCCCAGCCAAAAAGCCACTAGATCCGTTTCAAACCTGAGACGCAGACAAACACAGCCCTTCAACCCTCTTTCTCAGTAGGCAAATAAATGCTACCTTGTCTCTGCCTCGCTCCCACCTGTAAGCCTGGAAGCTTTAATTGGTGATTATTAATGGGCAGGGGCTTATACCACACCCTGTGCCTGAAAGCGCTCCCTGTAACGCGCCGAGCAACACGCTCCAGCCGTAATAACACGGTGATTAACGCGGCCACGGCTTTTAGCAGACAAAGAAAATACAGACATGACAAATCAAAGCTCATTTTCCACGATTTCACGTGCTGCCTCATCATCGTTTGTCATGTAGATGCCTGCGCCGGCGGGCGCGCTCGCTGCCAGGGAGCCGGGGCTCCCGCCAGGACCGGGGGGCGGTTGGGAGAGCGGGGGTCGGGGCAGCGGGGGAGACCCGCACGGCTGGGAAAGGAGGGAGAGGCGAGGAGGGGAGGTCGGCCGGGGAACAGAACAAAATCAAAAGCCCAGTAAAAGTCCTATTCTGATATTTAAAAGTAGACAGGCACCTCTTACGTTTATTCGCGCTTGGTATTCGGCGCTGCCCACCGAGTTCCGCGCGGTGCACCGGTACACGCCGCCGTCCTTGATCTGCGGGCTGGTCACGTTCATGTGGCTGACCGTGGTGCCGTCCGACATGGTGTACTGGTTGGTGCGGTGCCCGCTGTCCCGCGGGATGGGCTCGTCGTCCAGCGCCCAGGTGACGGTCGGCGGGGGGGCCCCCTTGGCGGCACACATCAGGGAGAACTGCTCCCCGGGGTTGACCACCTTCTCGCTGAAGGAGGAGACGATGCGGGGGGTCCCATCTGGGGGGCACCCAGGGGGACGGGGGTCAGGGAGCGGCAGCCACAGGCAGCAGCAGACACTCACTGGCGGGACGGCTTTGAGCTCCCGCCCGGGGTGGGAGCCCCGGTGCAGCCAGGAGAGAAGCCCGAGCTGGCAGCATGCACACGGCCGCCCCCACGTCCCTGCAGTGGGAAGATGCTGGGAAGGGGCGAGGGGCCCTGCTGGCTGATCCAGCCGTTGGCTCAAGGGAACAGCTGGCTCGGTAGAGACCAGCCCTCATCCAAACATCCAACGATCTGCGTTTGGTCCTTCCCCGGCCACGCTGCATCCCCGAGCTGCTTGCAGATGGCATGCACAGCGCGGGAAGTGGGCTGGGAGCAGTCTGGCCCCAGGAGCCCCCACCCCAGCGGGTCTCACTGCCCTCCAGCCATGCACAAAGCATCCCGGCACGCCCCAGGGATGCCGCAGCTCGGAGAAGGGCAGAGGAAAGCCCCTGCCAGCCCTCGCCCCGAGGAAGCCAGCTCACCCTCCAGCGTGATGATGGAGAAGTCCTGTGCCGTCTGGGACTTGCGGGTGGCAAAGCACTGGTAGGCACCGGAGTGGCTCTTCTGGGCGGCCGTGATGAGGAGGGTCTCGTTACTGATGCCTCGGATGGAGATGTAGTCATCCACCATCACAAGGTCCGTGTTGCGGTACCAGCGGATGACGTACTCGGGGGACCCGCTGAGGGTACAAGAGAGGATGACGGTGCTGCCGATGCCCGTTTTGAGCTTCTTTGGTGTGAGGGTCACACGCAGAGGGTCTGCGAGAAAGGGTGAGAGCGGCCAAGGCGTTGGCGGTGCTGGGCAGCACGGCAGAAGGCGTCTCGCCGTTACCGCGCTCCCTCTGCCCTTCCTGCCCTGGAATCCCCAGCCTGACTACGTGCAAAACGTCACCAGACAATGGGGCAGGTGGCCCCCCCGCCGTCCTCCCTGCTGACAGCCCCTGCTTCTAACATCAGCCCCTGGCCCCCAAAGGGGTGCTGGCAGAGAGGGTGCCGTCGGAGAGGTGGCAGGACGGCTGGAAGAAGACATGACCGGCATGATGGGGGACAGCACTGAGCTGGGGACGTGCCAGGGCAGCTCGCAGCAGGCTGCCGTGCTCCGGGTAAAGCAGGCACGGTGCATGCTGGCACTGCTGGGATCAGTGGCAGGAGGAACCCCAGGAACAAAGCGTGTGATAAATCCTTGGCCTGCCCAGATGGTATTTACTGTTTGGCTGGAGTTTATTTTATGAAAGTCAACAAAACAAAGCGCTGAGGCACCTAACGTAAAACCGATGCCGCCATCCAGCTACCTACGCCCCCCGGTACTGCTCTGAGCTCTCCCAAGGCCCCCCTCCCTGCCCCGCTGGAAGCGGTACATCAGGGGAGGTCTGCAGACGCACTGCTGCAGCATGATAAACCTCCTGCAGCCGCTCCGAGCGCCTCAGCAGACACGCTGCGTCGCAAGACGGCAGCTTCCAGCGTGTGACGCGCCACACTGAAATACACCATTTGTAATTCATACGGCTGTATAAAACCTTTAAGGCTTCGTGTTTACAAAGGCTTCATGGATTTAAGAAGGCTCCATCAGGCTGGAACCCGGGCAGCAAGACAGAAGTGCCCCCGCTGCCGTGCCCCACTCCTGCCCGCTGGCTCTCACCTATGACTGTGAGGGTCCCCGTGACCTCTGCGGACCCGAAGGTGTTGGTCACCTCGCAGATGTAGGTCCCGCTGTCCTCCACACGCAGGTCGCTGATGGTCAGGCCCGTGATGCGCTTGGTCCAGCGGCTGTCGGTAGGTAGCGGGCGCCCGTCCTTGATCCACCGGACAGCTGGGTTGGGGTAGCCCGAGGCGATGCAGGGCAGCTCCACCAGCCAGCCCGCCTTCACCTCCCGGGACTGGAAGCTGTCTAGCATCGTGGGGATGGACTCTGCTGGGTCTGGGTTGGGAGAGGAAACGGGCTCACCCGGTGAAGAGGAGGCGACAAGGCTTCTTCCCGCAGGGAAACCAGGGGAACCCCAGCATCATGACACCGCTGCCACTGTGCCCCCTTGGCATCAGCCGGGAGAGAGCGGCTCTCCCCGTCCCTGTGAGCCGGCAGCTCTGCTGGGGAGGAGCACAGGGTGCCAGCCACATCCTCCGCTGGGCAGGGGGCTCGGGCAGTAAGGGGGTGGCCTGTCCCACCCGTGGTGGCTGGCATGGAGCTCGGTGGCCAGGGCAGCAGGCTTGCAGGGAGGTGGGAGGGAAACGCATCTTGCTAGCTGATGGGACAAATAAACTCAGCACCGGAGGAATTACTCAAGGTGACACCTAATTGGTGCAAAATACACAAATTCTGTGGCACATTTCAAAATTTACAAGCAAAGGGGCCCATCAGGCAGCTGGGAAAGGAGAAAATTAATCACCAAGTCTCAGGCGTGAAATTAAATTCCAGGGAAAAGAAACCTCTTTCATTACTCCCAAGCAGAGGTAAAACGCTGTGACGTGTAAATAATGACAGCGACCAGGAGGGGACTGGGCCGGATCAAACGCGCACGGCGAGGGGACGATACACCCACTGGCTGCCCACGCTCCCGGGGGGCCGTGCAGCAGGATGGCCACGGGTGGGCCCAGGACCCCCCAGGAGACTGGGGCAGGGTCAGGTAAGCCCCAACCCGACCGTCCTGCGCCCCCTCCCTACCTCTGCGGGGTTAATTCCAGGAGCTAGCGCGGGAGGCACAGCCCGCGCACCCGAGGATGGGAAAAGCATATGGCAGAGCGCGGGCGCGCTGCAGCTGAGTGGCGGGAGCGGCGACGTGGCTGCGAGTCGGGCGAACTCCCTCCCGAGCGGAGTAATTTGGGCAGTCAGCGGAGCCGGGAGCGCCCCGAGACACCCGGCACTCCGGACTGCACTGCCTGCGCTGCAGTATCGCTTGCATGTTCGTCACATCGCGTCAGGCTGCTCACATCGCGGGCTGTCACATCGCATTGCGTCGCACCCCATCGCCTCTCGCTCGGGGTGCCACGCGGCGCTGCCGCTCGCTGCGGCCAGCACCGGGGGGGCTGCATGCTCAGGGGCACAGGCGAGGCAGCACGAACCCCCTGCGCAGCCCCGGTGGGACCTCCTACCCCCCACCGGGACGTCCTCTCGCTGTGGGGATGGTAGGTAGCGATGCCATGGCTCCCTGCTGCACCCCGGGGAAACAGGCACCACCATGGGCAGGCAGGGGAGCAGGCGTGCAGGCAGGGCTGGACACCCTCACAGGCGCAGGAGGTGCTGGGCGCTGCGGGGCAGGGCTCCCCTCTGCCAGCGCTGCCGGCAGCCGCGTGCTCACCTGAGACCGAGAGCCTGGCGCCGTTGCTCTGCCGCGTCTCCCCACTGTACTTGTGCTTGGTGATACACCTGTAGGTGGACAAGGCATCTTCCTTCTGCACGTCCGATATGTACAAACCTCCATAAGAAGTAATAAAAAACCTATTTTCTGGAGACACAAAGGGAGGAGAAGGGTGAGCGAGCCAGCCCCGACCCAGGACATCATCTCCCAGGCTCTCGGCACCCGGGTCAGGCAGAGCCCCTGCACCCCGGGCGGGCGCTGGAGCTGCGGGCAGGAGCCAGGCAGGCAAAGCGGGCCCTTCCTCCTCCTCCCCACACCCTGACTGCACTGCAGTGCGGTCTCTGGTTTCCCCTTCGGGGCTGAAGTTTCACGTGAGTTGGCAAAGTTGGGCCAAAACGGGCGAGCAGCAGCCATGGGCATGCGACAGCAGTCCCCATGGGTGTGCCACAGCCCGCCCACCTCGCGGCACCGCTCATGCTGCGGCATACGCACCCGCCCAGGCACGAAGATGGGCTCGGGGTGTCCTTGTACGCACCTGCGCTACCCAGGGGTGGGTTTCCGGGGATTTAGGCCAGGCAGCGTGCCCGCTGCCCCAGCCATCCGCCGCAACGAGCTCTGCGCTGCCCGCGGTGATGTGGTGGCTGTGGAGGGCGAGGAGAGCGCACGCCACGATGCTCCACCACACCACCACGTCGCCACGTGCTGCATAGCAACGCGGCAATTAAAAGTGAATCCGTCCCGCTGAGTTAATAATTAGCTTAACTTACTGAGAAGCACACAAAAACAAATAAGGGCTTGAGCTGATATTTGAGTGCTGGGGGAGGGTGGCAGGCGAGCAGGCAGGGCTGCCCAGCCCCGGGCAGGGCTGCCGGAGCAGCCCCCTCCGGCCAGCAGGCTTTGGAGCCCGGGACGCAGCAGTGCGGGCAGGGAAGAAGCCTGTGACTCGCTCGCAAAGCCGGCCTGACCGCACACATTCGTCATGAATATTAACAGCAAATAGCAGGAACAGAAAGACCTGCGCTGTGGCACAATTCAGCGGCTACGTGGAGAGCGGCGTAAGCAGAGGCGCTGGGGAGAAGCTCCCCGGCCCCCCAGGACACCCCCTTTACCCTGCCCCGCTGCCGGCGACGGGAGCCTCTGAGCCCAGTTTCTGTGGGGCCTTTGGGTCCATCCCAGCAGCAGCCACCACCGAGCCTCAGCTGGGACGGGGTGGCCCATCTGCTCGGCTGCACCGTGGTGCCAGCCAAACCGCCCCCCGCCAAACGCAGCAAATGCAGAGAAGCAGAAGGTCATTACTAGAGCTGAATGTTCGGAGCCGAAACCTTTAAACCTCGCCTTCAAATCAGCAACGGCTGCAAAAGGCTGCTTCAAGTCCTGCACCGTGCTTGGCAAAGCGGGACCCAGCTGCTGAGAAGAACCAACCGTTTTTTCCTGCAGCACCTTTTGGAAGCACCTGGATGTTCTCAATTTAGGTGGAGGAAAGCGCCGCGGTTGAACCCCTGAGAGTGGAGAAACACGAGTGGAACTCGGGAACTCAAGGCACGCGCCCCCCGAGCGGCCTGCAGGGCTCCCCGCTCCCGCGGCAGGACTGCAGCAGCCCCTCCCCGCCCACGGCAGCAGCGCTTCAGGTGACAGACGGACAGAAACCAGGGGTCTTCACCCAGGAAGCACACCCCTGGCGCGAGCCGAGGCGGTGGCAGCCCTGAGCTCTGCTGGCACCACCCCATTCCAGCTCCAGCTTAGCTAGGTGCGCACATTTGGCTCCAATTGCTTGATAGGAGAGTATGAGGGACTCTCAACAGCAAAGAAATAGCAACCTTAGTAAAACGTGAACCTGGCTGCGGTGAACAGGCAACCGCCGGGCCGGCAGCCTCGTGCAGATTCCCCCTGGAAGCAGCGGGAGCGCGAGCTGGCAGCGCCACGGGGTGCCACGGGCACCGGGGCGGCTGTCCCCACACGTGCGGCCCTGCTCGGAGGGGTCAGGGGCTCCCCGGCCAAACCCTCGCGCACGGGTCTGCCTCCACGCTGAAGCACGGCAATGGCAGCGCGGCAGCACGCGCGCTGCACCAGTATGCAACTGGGAGCAGATGCCCAGCGGTGCGAGGCTCGCGCCCCACCGATCGGGGGCACCGAGGGACGCGTACAAACCTCCGGAAAAGGGAAGGGGGGAGCAGTCCCGCAAGCGCAACTGAAACAACATGCAAATCAAACATGAATTTTTCATCTCCCAGCAAACCAGTAAGCGAAGAACATCGGCTGCACTGGAGTTTGAGATGGGGGGAGCCGGTTTCCATGGTTACAGGGGCTGTATTTTGCAAAGTGCTCGGCAGCCCCAACTGGCCCCCCCCCCGCACACATGCACACGTGTGTGCACGGTTAACCGCAGCCCTGTTTGCAGACACGCGGTGCTCCTTCTCTGGAAACAAAGCCTTGCGAGAGCCGGAGCGACGTGCAGGCAGCCAGCGGAGCAGCAGAAAGCAGCGGTGCTGCCTGCCCCCCGGGACCAGAGGCAGCGGCGGCAGGGCCCACGAGAGCCAAACTCCTGCGCGTGGCGAGGCGAAGGGGAGCGGAGCCCCGAGCTCCTGCCCGGACAGCGGCAGATGCTGGGGAGAGCGACACGCGTGAGCGGGCAGGGTGAGAGCATCGCCGGTCAGGACTGCAAACCCAGCCCTGCCTGGACCTACGGCCCTCGGCCCCCCCTGCCTGCAGGAGCTCCCCAGCTTTCACAGCCCACGCACCCGAGATGGGGCTCGAGGCAGGACAGCAGCCCCCAAGGCAGGAACGGGCGGAAAATCTGCACATTTTAGTATCCACCTCTCCATACCACGCTGCAGCAGGAGGCATCCGCCCCCTTGCAAGCCACGGACAGCACTGCGTTAAGCGTAAGGTGCACACCACCCGACAGCACAGCTTCTGCTCTTCTTCTTTTTCAAAGACGGGCAAATAACTCCAGTGAGGAGCTTTACACTGGTTCAAGGGAGAGAGGCAGGGCAATAATTGATGTAAACGGCCCCGACAGAGACCTCACTGAAGTGACTTATGGCTGAGTTTGCTAGCGAGATTAACGTCGAAGGTCGCCGAATAAAATCAGATCTTTCTGCCTGCCAGGAGGTAGAAAAGCTTTACGGGAAGCAGAGGATTAAGTACATCCGTGGCCAGGCTGGAGCGATGTGCCTCTAATAACTCTTCCAGCTAGACTCAAGCTGCTGCCTTTGGGAGCACCTCATCGAAGCGCCCCGGCCCCTTTCGCCTGCCCCTGCAGGAGAAGAGCGGGGCAGCCAAGGGCCCCGCCAGCCCCCGGGAGCTTGGCCCGCACCCAGGGAAAAGCGTGAGGGTGAGAGGGGCTCTCCTGCACCGCAGGCAGTGGGAGCATCTCTCACTGCCTGTGCACGCACACGTATTCGCCATTACCAAAATCCTCTCCCGCATCCGGCTGCCTGTGGTGGCTGTGCAACTGCAGCGTCAGTCCCAAGGGCCTTCCAATTTCAAGAGAAAAATCACTGTCGATAGAGGTTACCAGCTAGTGGTCTATCCAATACAGATTTATAAAAACAATGGGGTCAGGGCTTCAGGAGAGAGCACATTTTATAGTTCATAAGACTAATGAGATAACTTTCCCTCGGTACTCCAGGGCCAATATTTCCTTACGCAGTCTGCTTTAACTGCCGGAGAATCAATAGGTGCCAGCGTTTATGAATTAGCCATACTTTGAGCATATGCATCCCAAGGCATCCCGGACAAATCCAATAACTGTTTGGTGCTATTTCTGGCCACGTTTAAAGTGACAAACGCCTCCCCGGGGGAAAGGCACAGAGGGGGAAGCCCCAAGGAACAAAGCCTGTGATTTTCCGCCGCTGCTGGAACAGCACTTTGCTGCTGCGGCTGCGGTTCCAGGATGCCGTTTGCCTGGCATGGGGCTTGCCCGGGGACCAGGACCCTCCCTGGGGCAGGCCAGCAAACCCAGCAGCAAGGACGCTCCTGCCCACCGCCGCGGCACAGCATGGCACCACTCGCCCTGTCTCTCTGCCAGGACGGATTGCGCGCACCTCCCTCCCCAAGACGGCCTGAGGGGCAGGACACAGTGCCCAGCTTGGGCGGGGGGGGGGCACGGGCCAAAGGAGGGGGCTGGCAGGCAGTGGCCATGCACCGGAGCTGCCTTTCCCCTCCGCAGGCTGACCCCAGCTGGGTGCCACAGCAAGTGCCGAAAGCAGAGGGGCCCTGGACCGGGTGCCGAGATTAAAGATCCATCCACCCGCCCACCCCAGAGATGGTAACGAGGCGCCACGGCGCGAGCCCNGGCCACGTTTAAAGTGACAAACGCCTCCCCGGGGGAAAGGCACAGAGGGGGAAGCCCCAAGGAACAAAGCCGGTGATTTTCCGCCGCTGCTGGAACAGCACTTTGCTGCTGCGGCTGCGGTTCCAGGATGCCGTTTGCCTGGCATGGGGCTTGCCCGGGGACCAGGACCCTCCCTGGGGCAGGCCAGCAAACCCAGCAGCAAGGACGCTCCTGCCCACCGCCGCGGCACAGCATGGCACCACTCGCCCTGTCTCTCTGCCAGGACGGATTGCGCGCACCTCCCTCCCCAAGACGGCCTGAGGGGCAGGACACAGTGCCCAGCTTGGGCGGGGGGGGGCACGGGCCAAAGGAGGGGGCTGGCAGGCAGTGGCCATGCACCGGAGCTGCCTTTCCCCTCCGCAGGCTGACCCCAGCTGGGTGCCACAGCAAGTGCCGAAAGCAGAGGGGCCCTGGACCGGGTGCCGAGATTAAAGATCC
>VWZZ01001704.1:79430-98247 GCA_013399095.1 Psophia crepitans
AGATTTATTTGCGTGTTTGCCTGCAGTGGGGATCCCAGGGGAGGCGTCAGGCAGCCCCCGCCCCCCAGCCCTTCCAAAGGCACCGCATCTCTCCCGCGCGGCAGAGCCGCTGCGCGCCCGGCCAGACGCTCCCACCTTGAGGTTACGTGGGCATGTGTGACGCAACCGATGCCAGCTGAGCAAGGGGGTCCGGCTTCGCACCAAAGGGCTCCCTCTCTTCTCTCTCCTCCTCCTCCTCAATCAAGGAGGAGCGGCTCTTTGCCTGACGAGAGCACTGTGCCCCAGAAACCTCAGCCTCGGTAGCTGTGCCCTCAGCAGCCCGGGCCATGCCACGTCCTGGGGAGGGCAGGGCACGGGCAGCTGCCTGTCCCTGGGTGCGCTGAGCGCCTGCCCGTGCCGCGCCTTCCCCGGGGAGCTGCCTGCAGCCTGCTGCCTGCTCCGGCGGGCAGGCCCAGAGATCCGGAAATTACCACAGCACCGCCATAAGCTCTTTCCGGGCCGCAGGCAGGAGCGCAGGCAGGCGCAGGCAGGCACGCCGGCCACACACTGGCCTGCTGCTGCTGGAGGCTGTGGAGCCAGAGAGGGGGAGACGGCAGAGGAGGGGTGGAAGTTGGGGAGTCGTGACAGGCTTTCCGCCTCCTCTCCTTAATCTCCTTTATAAGCACGGCTCCATCTCCTCCCGTTACAGGATTAACATCCATCTCTCATTCTCCTCTTGCAACAAGATTGTATTTCTAATTACACCGTAATAAAACCGGGCGCGCTCCCAGGGCTTCTTCCAAATGACTTGTCGGCACTCGGCGAGATTGGATCCTGCTCGGGCCCCTTGCCGGCGCTTCTGCCTGGCGTTCATTAGGCATGCATGAGGGAGAGGTTTTAAGAATGGAATTGCATTTAAATGGCTTTTCTGAGAGGGAGCGATGAAACAAAAAAGAGAGAGAGAGGGAAGCCAAAATAAAGCAAGGTTTAAAAGGAGGATGTCACTGTCACCTGCTTGTCACACTGCTGCCCGGCAGCCGCGGTGCCAGCTCCCCGCTCCCGGGCGCCCCAGGGACCCGGCTGCGGGGCAGGGACGAGCCCTCTGCACCTGTGGATCAGCGGGGGACGGGGCCTGCCCTCCGCTCGCTCACCCCTGGCAGAGCCCACCCCAGGCACAGCAGAGCTGCCGCCCAGCAGCGGATCCTTCTCGGGTGAATTGGCTCCTAACGCCTTACAGAACGGCCTGCAGAACCCCAGCCCGACGGCGCAAGGCAGCAAACACAAAAGGAAACGCCGTGGGCTCTTCCGAGCGTCGAGGTTGGCTCTGACCACTGTATTTACGGCCCGGAGAGAGCTGGCTGTGTACAAACACCCTCCTCAAACAACTGGAGAGAGGAGCTAACCGCGGGCTCTGGCTGGCCGGTGCCGTACCTCAGCTCCCACCCGGGATGCGGCAGGAAGGTGCGCGGCTCCTGGGCCCTCTCCTCTCACCCACAGCACAGACAGCCCGCACGAGGACGGCGGCCAGGGGCACGCAGCGCTGAGCATCTCCATCCTGCCTGGCAGAGATGGGGTGCCCCGGGAGGGCGCTGGGGTCTCCCCGGCTGCAGGGGCTCGGGGCTGGGACACCGACAGCAGCTGCTGCGATGGTGGCCAGGTTGACCGACAGAAATGGCCTCCAGAGACAGCGATGTTCCTGGTGGGCCCCAGGAAAACGCACACCGAAACAAGCGGGGGATCGGTAAAGTCAGATATTCGCATTGGCAATCCTGCTGCCCGCAGTCGGGGAGCGAGCGGCCGGCATGTGGCTGGCACGCGTGCAGAGCGGCGCGGGGCGGCCAGAGCCACCCTTTCCAGACCTGGTGGCTCTCACCAGCTGCTGAGGTGCAATCCCCACTGCAAAAATTAATCACCAGCAGCATGACAAATAGCTTCCAAGGGAGCAGAGGAAGTTAATCTGTTCACGGACACTCACATCGCAGGGAGCGGAAGCCGGTGAACAAATTACTGCCTTCGCGAGGAACCTGCCAGGTGGGCATCACCCTGTTAAAGCTCCCCCCCATGCGGCGCCCCTGCTCTCCCCGTCCCCAAGTACGCAGTATCTCCGGAAACCTTACAGTCCGCGGAGCAATTAGCATCTCTGTCACTTTACTCCCAGTGCAACGGCTTCACCATCTGCATTTCTCTCTCTCTGGGCAACGAAGGTGTAAGAGAAGCTGCAGCTTTGTGCATGGGAGGCTTTTTGGGAGGGAAAGCAAAAGGCTGCGTTTCAGAGCTGCGAGCGCAACGCAGGTAGGTGCTTACGGAAATCGCCAGCGTCAATTCCCTTTCACCTCAGAAAACGGAAAGCGCTGCTATTGCCGCACTACTGCACACAGGCGCTGTCGGCACCGCGCCGCGAGCAGCGGCCCCAGACGTTCTCCTGCCCACTTGCCTCCCTCGCAGCCTGCGGTTGCCGCTACCTGGACGCCGCTTCCCAGACACGGGCTCGCAGGTCGGCAGACTCGGGAAAACAGATGTTAAGGAAGATCTCTTTCTATGAACTCCCTCGGAAGCGAGGTATCCTGCAGGGCTGGTTGGAGTTATTAAATCAAGAGTAATTATTTACCAAAGGGCTGGCCTGGCGAGCCGTTTTCCTAGCAGTAAACCCAGAGCCACGCTGCCCACAGAACGGGATTCACACGGGCACGGCGGAGAGCAGAGTTTGCCTCTCCGGGCTTGAATCCTCCTGCGAGTCAGCGGAGCTTTTCGCAGGCGCCGGCAGTGAAAGTGCCCAGTGTTTGGGGAGACTTTCATTTGTTTGCGTACCTTACTCTGAAAACGACCCAGTTTCACAGAACGCTGCCCCCGCCCCCAGGAGGAATTGCCCTGGGAGGGGGGACAGCTCTGCAGAGCCGCCCCAGGGCCGGGGCTTGCCCGCAGAGCGGCCCCCAGCACCGCCTGCGCACCCCCTCCCCGGCACCAGCCGCGCTGGCACTGTCAGAGGAGGAGGAGGAATTAATCTCCCGAGGTGGTCCGGATCCGTCTAATACCAGCAGAAAATTACAGAACAGGATGAAGAGCATTACAAAATGAATAGGAGGGGACTAGAGATTTCCATGGCTAATCCTGTTAACGAGACAATTTCTTATCAAACTCATTATGTGCCAGAAAGCGGGGGGGCTGGGAAGGGAGGCTGGGGAAGGCGGGGAGGAAAGGCGACGCCAGGCAAAAGGCATCCCCGGGCGGGTGCATCCGGACCCAGGGCTGGCAGGACGGCACGGCGGCTCCCAGAGCCCAGCCCATGACGCTGCAGCTCCGTACCGTGCGCGTCGCTTTGGCCGGGATTGTATTTCTATTTCCAAGGAGAGCTAAATATTACTAGAGTGACATTTACCACAAAATAGTGCCGCCTGCTTCAGATGTATTACCAGTCCTCTCCCAGCACTGAGCTGCGGCGGGTAGAGATTACGGCAGGTATAAAAAAAATATAAAATCCACCGAGATAACACTTATTTCAAAAAATGATTTTTCTAGCGTAATGTTTTTTAACCTCCTATTACAACGAGCCTCCTTTTCCAGGAGGAAGCAAAACGATCGGCTTCGGTCGGGGGCTTGAACGCGTGCCTGCCTCCGCTCCGGCGGCGGCAGAGGCTTCGGCGTGGGCTGGGGGCTCGGGAGGCAGCCCAGGGTGGGGAGCCTGGCAGGGCCTCTGCCCGCCGGCACCCCTGCCTGCCCGGCACCCGTCCAGCTCTGCGAGGGCAGGGCAGAGCAGCCTGGCACGGCAAACCGAGCGACTCCCGAGAAACGACGGTGCGTTCCCCACCAGCCCCTCCACCTTCTGCCCCCGACAGTCGCAGGGGCTTCACTGCGACTTTGTGTGCCGTCTTTACTTCTTTTTTTTTTTTTAATTTGCTATTTAAAAAACCGCGGAACTAGTCAGATTTCATGCTAATGAGAAGAGAATCTGGATCGAGGACTGTGCAAAAATTTGCATCTCAAAGAGGCAAACAGGAAGTCGCTAAGAAAGGAAAATCCACCACCGAGGTAGCGGGTATGGCCGTAATTAGGCTAATGCTGCCTCTGTTCTGTCAGCTCATTTCCATCAGCCCCAGGGTACCAGGGGACAGCAGACTCCTTCGCCACCCTCGCGTGCACCGAGACGTTTCCCCGTCATGGCGCCCAGCCCCGGCGCGGCCAGCCAGGGGGAGGGTGCCGAGAGCCAGCCCTGCGGCACGGGATGCCGTACGGCATGGCGAACGTGGCGGTCCCGCTCCCCAAGGAAGGAGGGTCTGTAAGCCAGGAGGTGTGCCTGGAGAGCCTTCTCCAACGGCACCACCAACACCACGGGCACACGTGCCCGGCCAAGGGGAGAAAACATTGCGGCACCCCCGTGCTATCCTGGTCGCAACCTCTTTGCAGCTACACCCTTCCCTGGAACAGCCCGACGGGGTGCCCCGACCCCAGCCCGCCCAGGCCAGGGTCACAGCGGACACACAGCTCTGCCTGGCCACGCACACAGTGCCGGCTCCCGCCGCCCGCCTCCGGTCCACCCGCCGAGCAGAAACTGGCGGCACAGAACAAGCCATCGTTGCCCCCCGTTTTGAGAGGGGCCGATCCGCAGCATTTCATCAAATTTCCCCTGATTTTTTAATTGGGTTTTGTTGCTGCTGTAGACTTTGCCGTACAAACAATTCCGAATGGCTCTAACCAAGATATTTGCTCATAAAAATCCATCACGAACGCAGAGAGTGACAGAAATGGAAAATGCCTAATGAAAACAAAGGGGGAAACAACAGGTACTTCAGCCCTTTGCCATCCATCAACAACCTCGGGTTATTAAAAATATGGGAGGGAAAAAATCCTCACATCTGCAATCAAATCTTGAGAGATCTTGAAAAGACAAATACCCGCATAGGAGGAAATTCTTTGCCCCCACTTCAGTCTGCAGGAGTTTCGCCATAATTATAATAAGAGTAAGGCTGCTGGATAACACGAGAGTTATTTTCCCCACTTTCATAGTCAAATGATCGTTTTGCCCTGCAGTGAAATCTCAATAATTATAATGCTGAACCATGAAAGAACAAAGAAATAAAAAAAGCGGTGTTTTCTTCCAGGGAGCTGGGGGGGGGGGGGGGGGNNGGGGGGTGGGGGGGGGGGGAGGGGGGAGAACCACGATCGCAGGACCGAAAGCGCGTCCTTTCTCTAATTATCTTCTCGGGGCCGCGTGTCTCTTTCCGAGCGGTAAGAAACCCTGCGCTGCTTTTCTCCCCGGCACAAGCAGCCGGGCGAGCCCCCCCGATAACCCCATCAGTGGGCGCGGGCACCTCTGCACCCAAGGCGGAGGCGAAACGAGGCGGGGGGAGCGCTGCGTGGGAGGCGCGGCACCACGGCATCGCCCGGCAGCCCCCCGAGCCCCAGCCCGAGCCCCCCAGCTCTGCGGGGACCTTCCCGCGCAGGCTGGCGAGGGGGCTCGGCCACGGGACGGAGGGAGCGGCAGCTGCAAAGCCAGCCGNCTTCGCACCCGTTCCAACGCCGACCACCCCTCGGCAGGGGAAAGCAAGGGGAAATAAAAGAGAAAGGGGACAGAAAAGGGCGGGGGGGGCGGATAAAGGAGGCGAACAAGAAAAACAAGACGACAGAACGCTTGCTCCACAGCCCTCGGCTAAATTACAAACCAGTTTACTGAGGTGGAAAGCTGCAGTGAGCTGAGGAGGAATATGTGGAAACCATCTGCAGATTTAAAAATAATCTATTTTACGATCACCCTCGAACATATTCTTTTGCAGAAACCAAATAGGATTTGTTGTTGTTGTTTTGTGCAAACTGTTAGGGAAAAATTACTAGAAACATGCAGGGGGTTTTGCCTTCTTGAGTACTGAGAGGCTAAATATGCCCTTCCTTATGTTTAGAATAGTAACAGTCATCTTAAAATTAACTTGGGCTGCATCAGAGCTTAAAAACAGTTGCAATTCGGAGCCTGCAGAAAGCAGGACAAACCTGCACTGGGATATCTAGCGCTTCTAGCTGACAGATGTCTTCCTACATACAGTAAATATAGGTCGTCTTTTCCTACCCAGAGAACTGTAGATCTTAATTAACCAGGCCACTAGCAGCATATGTAATGATTTTTTGCAGCTTGCTAAGCAAACCTTGCCTTGATTAGACGGAGGGAAAATAAGATGCATGCGTAAGGGAGCCATCTCCTCCCGACCTGACGTCCTCACTCCAGCCACCGCAGCCCGTGCAAACCTCGCGCTGCGGCTCCAGTCATTGTTTCACGCTACAAAATCTGCCTAACGAGATCAGAAGGGTGCGGAGTCCCACATCGCCCCTACCGCTGAGCGCAGCCAGCAGCCCTACCCCGGCCTAGCCCAAAGCTCGGCTTTGCCAACAGCAGCCAGAGGGGGTTATTAAGCTTTGCAGACTAAACCTCGCTCCTCCTTGTAAGCCACTTCTGGATTAAATTATCTCCAGGCTCGGGGAGCCAGAGACAAACGAGCTAATGAAATTCACGCTGCACTACGATAAGGTCGTGCCGAGCCCTTGGCGGAGGGGCTGTCGGCGCTTGGATGGGCGAGGGCAGGCAGCAGCGCTCGTCGCTCTCGGGGCCCCTACGAGTACGCATCGGCAAAGGCAAGGGCGCATCGCCGGCAGCGCCTGCTCCAGCCGGTCAGTGCCAAGGGAGCGGAGCCCGGGCTGGCCGTGTCTCGGCCCCGCTGCCACAGTCCGCAGGGAAGGAGGAGGGCAAGAGCTGGGCAAAGTTTTACCAGATGGCAGCTGAGCCAGGACATGGGGCAGGCACTCAGCCTTCGCACCCGTTTTCACGTGAAGGATGATCGGGATCTGACAGCTGGTCTTTAAAACCCCCTTGAATTAGAGGGGAGAGCGGAGCCCAAGCACACGGCCCGGATCCTCTCACAGACTGGATTTCTACAGCCAGAAAGACACTTGGCTGTGCAAGAAGAGCATAAACAGATCTATTTGCAAAGACCAAAATGTTGATGCTGGGGATGCTCTGGCTCTCCAGAGAACGCAGCTGGAAGCTTCCTAGAGCCTGTGGGGGAGAGCCTGGAGGCCAGCGAGCTCCCTCTGCAACATGGGAACCTGCAGGAGAGCTGCACACGGCTGCCCTGCAGCAGGCTTAGATGAATCCTGCTGAAGCCGAGACTGTTCTGATCTGATGAGAAAAACCGAAAGTCTCACAAAAGGAACTCCTGTTCCCGAGAACTCGGGAGTGAAGCGGAACGATCCCATGCTGCCGCGCTCCCACGTGTTCACGCAGGCAGGCTCGCAGGCCTGTGCGGTGCATCCCCTCCTCCCCTCCCTACTGCTCACCAGGGGAAAAGGAATCGGTGAACGCGACTCAGACAAAGAGCAGAACTTCCTCCCCGCTCATTAGCGCTGGAAGAGCAACAGAAAAAAATCCCCAGGACATAGCCTCCTCTTCAGCTCTGAAGTCTGAATGGCTTGGAGAGAGCGGTTGGTTTTCTTCTTTACATTTCACCTTGTTCAAAGAGCTGGCCCTCACGTTATTAAGGCGGCCCAGATAGGAGCCCATACCCATGGAGGTGCCCTCAAAACTGTCCGGCCTGCCTGCCGGCTCTGCAAAAGTCCGGCTCGGGGGCCGTCGGCAGCTCGAGGCAGTGTGCCGCGACCCTCCCCCTGCTGTGGCACACTCCTGGCTCCTTCCTCCCTCTCACCCACCCCACTGCAGCAGGTGACTCCCAAGGAAAACCTCCTCTCCTGGCCTTCCCCACCTGCCCTGCAGCCAGGAGCACTGCCGGGGGTCGGCGGTGGGAGAGGAGGGGGCTGCTGGGTCGGACGTGAAGGTATCACCTGCCCTCACCTCACCCACTGCTAACAGCGACCCCGCGGACTGAAACGCCTGCTGCGGATGAACTACACCGCCTCTTTGGAAGCGGGAGAGAAGGGAGGAACGTCTCTGCAGCCACGAAAGCCACTGGAGGTTTGCTGCGAGCCCTTCTCCTTCACCCGCATTCCAATGCGGAACAGGTTCAGAGTGTGACTGCGGAGCTGCGCGCTTTCAGGGGGAAACAACCCTGGCGCTGCTCCCCTGACAGAGGTACGGCACAAAGTCACTGAAGAGGAACACCTTTGCCACACGCGGGGGCTGCAGCGACGGCAGCGCGGCCGGGAGGAGGGGCAGCCCCCTTCCTGCACGGCACACGATCCGCCGCATCTTATCAATAATTATTACGACAAGGCAAACATACGTTGACCTAGTTAGCGGTCCAAGAACAAACCCAGCAGTTCAGACAGACAGGCCTGCCTGGTTGCTGCGGCAGCCTCAGCATTAACGCCTGCACCTCGCGAGAAGCGGCAACACCCAACGCACCGCAGGACCGAGGAGGCAGCAGCACGCGAAACATGCAGTGGTCCTTACAGCGTCTGCCCCCCGCTGTGGGCCTGCTGCAGACCCCGGGAGAGGAGTCTGCACGGCAGCGGACGAGCAGGCTGCCAGGGGAGCCTGCAGGAATTCTGGTACCAGCTCATCTAGCAGAATTTAGGTATGGATTTGGCACCTGGACCACAAATTACTGCTATGCCGAGCAGAGCGGGCTGACTCAGAGCGCTCGCTCAACAGTACTCAGAGCAGGAGCAGAGGTGCCAGCTCTGCAAACCGGTATGGCACGAGTGAGCTGCATCCGAGCTGTAATCCCACTGAAGAGTTCTCCTTCACCGCGAACGAGGATGAGAGCGTGCTACCAGGGCCATCGTACCATTACTATTGTCAGCATATTTAGCTGTTGTCAAAAGGTAGCGGCTTTCATGAAGAAGTGTACTTGAGCGCTGCCCTGCCTCCTTCAGCAGGTCTACGAGCACCGCTGCGCTGGAGGGCTGCGTGCTCCCTCTCCCTGCGAGTGGGGACCCTCTTCTCCGAGAAGAAAGGCAGGCCACTGGCTCTTCTGCCACAACATCAGGTGGTGGCCGGCACACTGAAGGGGAGCTGGGTGCGAACCAAAACCACGCTGCCCTTTGGCAGAGAGGGAAGGAAGGGGTCTGGCAGCTGGGGCAGGAGGAGCTGGGCTGCCTGGACTCCGGGGCCATGCTCACTGCACAGCTCCTGATTCCCGTCATCTGCCTCCTGCCACCGCTCCCCAGGACTCAGTCTAGTCCAGTCAGAAATGGCAAGGTGCCCGCCAAATCTCAGCCTGGTGCTGCTGGCTCTTTATCAACCCTCTAGACACCTCGTAACATCCTTGCTGATACATTTTGCCAGGTAGCACAGAAACTTAGGGCAAGGAACGACCAGGACAGGATGGTGCTGCCGTGATGCCAGCACCTCGCCAACACTGTCACGCTCTGCTGCGAGGCTCTCCACTCGGGGGCTCCCAAGGACGCCAGCAGGCCCTGGGAAGGAAAGCAGCACCTCCAGGATCGGGAATCGCAACCAGAAAACCAGTGATGGAGAGGGACAGCCCCAGGGGCAGCTCCTTTGAGCCGAGGTGCCAAAGAAACGCTACAGCAAGTGGAGCATCGGTGAGGAGGAAGGAAGTTGCCCGGCAGCCACAGGCAGCCCCAATGCAATTGCCGTACCGAGTTACCCGAGAGCGTAAGAAATGCCCTGCTATGGTGGAGTGGTGGCCCATCTGCCCCGTGCTCTGCTGCGGCAGCAGCAAGAGCACATGCTGCTGCAGGAGAGCACACGAGCACAGACGTGTCCACAGTCCGGTTCCCTCCTGCTTGCCCAGCATCCTCCATCACATCAGGGATGCGAGCGGGGACATCCCTGCCTAGTCTTTTCAGTAACTGCTTATGGATCCGCTGTCCATGGATGTGGCTAATCAATGCCTTCCAACCCCGGCGGCCGGATCCATGTCTGCAGCCTTCTGCGGTCGCAAAGCTGACAACCCGCTGCCAGCACGGGCGCTCTCGCTCAAAGCGATCCCCTTCTGGCGCCGGGGAGCCCCGCCATGCGAGCATTGGGGGATGCGGTGAGTAACAGCGTATGCTTCAGAGACGGTGGGGAAATACTCCATATAGTTCAAAACAGGATCACAAAAATGATTCAGCGCTGGAAGGATCAGTCGGATGCTGCTGGATGCAGCACAGTCCCCAGCACCCCTCTGGGAGCTGGGCCTCGGTCACCGCAGACGTGGAGAAGAGAAGTCCCGCGTCCTCCTGCCAGCAGCAACGCAACAGCATCCCCGACCTGAGAGCTCAACTTAGGCAAATTCAACCTTGAAATAAGATGCAATTTCCTAGCAACAAGTAACGAGATGCTGGGGCAGCTTACCAGGAGAGCGAGCGGACTCCATGTGGCTCAGCTTACCAGGAGAGCGAGCGGACTCCATGTGGCTCAGCTTACCAGGAGAGCAAGCGGACTCCATGTGGCCTGCAGTCTTCAAATGAGATGAGATTTTGTCAGGACGTGCTTTCACCTGCCTTCCGAGCGCCCAGGGGACGAGGGGATGCCCTGGAGCCTGACACAGCTCTTAGCAGTCCGTTTGGGTTAGCCTGAGGGAAGCGGGGAGCGGCACACGACGGCCTGGCATCCCCGGCATCGCTGCCGGGACACTCGTTATTTCTGGAAAGCACACTTTCTCCAGGAGAGGAACGGCCGCGTGTCACCACCATGGTACAGAGACGCACGACGACCCCCACAGCCAGGCTGTGCTCCGCTCAGGTCAGGGTGTTCGGCTCTTGGGAGCTGGGAGCCCGGAATTCACCAGTGACTCAAAGGTATGACCTACTGCATCTCGCTGACTCGCAGCATGTGCGTGTGCACGAGACCTCAGCTCCTTCTGTCCCACTCCTGCCTCCAATTTGCCTCCCTGCACTGACATCAGGATGAATCCCTTCATCCCGGGGAAACGTGAAAGGCTCTTGAGGGGTGCCCACCCCCACCCCTGCCAGGTTGGAGCACCGCTCGTGGCAAAGGACAGCACGGACAGTCGTCACTGGCCTGGGGGGACACCTCCTCAGCCACTGGCCTTCTGCCCAAGGCTCCCTCCTGCTCTGCACGGTTCAGTGGCACCTTTATAGCATTCGCTGTGCCAGGACAGCCCGAGGCCTCAGTGCCAGCTTCAGCAGTCACGGCTGGCCTTATCCAAGCTGGCTGTCACGGAGAGGCATCAGCCCATGCTGGGAAGCCACCACGGCTGGGTCGCCCCAGGAGGGCAGTGCAGAAGGGAGCTGTGGACACGGGGTGCAAACGGGCGGCCTGTGGCACAGGCTGGACAGTCCCTCCTTGGACGGCACGCAGCATCCAGCCTCACAGGGCCAGCTCCTAAGGCGGCAGATCACAGGGCACTTCCCCCTAAAGGGCCTGGTGTCAGACTACAGGGCCCCCCGAACACAGCCCTTCTGTCTAGGGCAGGGACCCAGCCCTCCACCCATCCCCAGCCTGGGAATGCTCTCGCTTTGCCCCCAGCCCCAGCCCTGCCCCTGCGGCACTGCAGCCAGATCTCCAAAAAGCCTTTCAAAACTGATGGGATACAAATTGTTCCTCTCTTTCAGCTGCTATTCAAGCCTTGCTGGCCACCGCTCTCAGCAGCGGCTGCCTCGCACACGTGCCTCTGGTGCTGCGCTGGGAGGGTGGGCAGAGGGCGGCGGGCCGGCTTCGGGAGCAAGGAGGGGGGAGCGCAGCATCCGTACACAGCCAGGCAGGAAGGCTGCTCGTCCACGAGCGACCAGGGTTTGCGCAACAAGCGGAGGGAGCAGAGCGCCGTGCCGCTGTCGGGCTGGACAGGCATGCTCTTGCTGCAAAAAGCCAGGGAGGGCGGCGGGGGGGGCAGCACGGGACGGGCTAGCGGTCGGTACTCCTCGCTGACACGCGTTAGCGGGTGCGCAAGCTAAATCCGCAGGGCCGATACCCAGCCAACTCTCAAACGTTTTATTCATAAAAGCACTGCAAAGTTCATGCAAATTCACTAATTACTCAACCTGCTCCTCTGTCAGGTGAATAACGAGGGAAAAAATAATCAGCAGGTTGTTCAAAACCGCACGGAGAAATTCACTGAACGTGTTACTGCCGCGCTGCGCTCTGCATACTGAAACTCGGAGCCAACGTGTCCCACACAGCCGCGCTGTTGCAAGTCAGAAAACCCACGGCGCACACAAAAGAGCAGCCCATATGTAACTAGCGCCCACCATCCGGCAGTGCTTCCAGCACACACCCCCCCGCCAGCTGATTCGGGCCCTGCTGAGACACAGCTACCCGCGGGGCAAGAGACAAGAAAGCACTGACCTCCCCTCTTCCAGCGGAGCACGGGCCACGCACGACACCTGCGGCAGAGGAAAGCTCCGTACAGGACGCCAAACGTTAAAGCCCCTCCAGTGGATCCCACGGTAAGAGGGAACTCGGCCCCCTTTCAGATCTGATCAGGGTGTCTGCCCTTCGCTGGCTTCACCCTGACACCCCTGCAACGAGGAGAGGCGGCACCAGGCGACGGATCTGTGCTAAAGCCCCGCTTTGGAACGAGGCGTGCTGGGCGAGACCCCGTTTCCTCTGCTCCTTGGGGGGCTTCTTTTTCTGCTGCACTAGCTCTGAAGCAGGAACAAGAGCAGCACAGCTGGCCACGCTGCTGCTGCCGCCATACCCTGCCGCCTTCGGTGCCAAGCCCTGCCCTGCCACCCTGCCAGCGCTCGCTCCGCCTGGCTGCCCGGTGCTCCGGCCCACGCTGGGAGCTGCACGGAGCATCCCAGACCTCATCCCGTCCCACACAGCCAGAGACCGTTCCCAGGGACTCTGGGCACAGACCGAACCGGGCCAAGCCCAGCACAGCTATACCTTGGAGGAAAAATATCTTTAAGAAGTGGTGAAGAACGCCTGCCTCCTTAGAGCACGTGGAAGCCCAGCCAGACCTTGCTCTCTGCAGCACTGCTAATTACCACTGTTTCCAGAAGGCAGAAATAATTAAAGCACCTTCCCTTTCCCCAGAGAGCGAGTGCAGGGGCCTTAGCGGATGGTACAGGGAAGGGAAACCATTTCCCAAACTTCCTCGCCCTCCTCAGGAACTGGCCCTGGCTGCAGGGTAGAGCGTGTCGCCCGAGAGCAGCGAGCAGCCTCCTCGGGGGATGCTTTCGTCAGCACGCACCCCAACGGGGAAAGAAGGAGCGAGAGAAAACCAGCTGGCATGGCGGGCCGGGTGGGAAATCTCAGGATTTGTGGTTGAAGAGGTGCTGAAGAGCCAGCACGCCTGCTCCTGAGGAGCTGCCTCAGCCCGCGGATTATTGCCCTTGCACACTAATTCTTTTACAAGAAAACTGTGCACCAAAAGGGGGTGAAAAAGCACCGTTAGCACCGGAAGCCCCCGCCTCATGCACTCAAGCATCCTGACACGCAGTACCATCTCGACGATCCGTGGAAGGGGAGGTGGGTGTAAGGACAGGGCCACCAAGGGGGAGCTCCAGGGCCACCCAGAGCTGGTCTCTGGCCAACCGGCACTTTCAGACACGGGCTCTGCAACTCCCGCAAAGTTGCAGACAAGGGCGAGTGTCTCTGCAGTGGCAAACGGGAACGTACGTCTTCCAGAGCGTAATCACCGAGAGGTGAGGGGAGGATGGAAACAAAAGGCAGCAATAAATCACTTCCCTGCTGCTACCCGAGGAGATATAATTAAGTTTATGCCTAGAGTGGTGTTGCTGACAGTAGTCCTGGAATGAGATAAACATAACGCGTGAGGTTAGGCTGTAATAATACAACCGCAGAGTGGCGGGTGACACGTGTGCTCAGTAATGGCCCTCAATTAGGGAGCTGCACTCTCCAAGCGCAAGCCACAGGGGAGCGCGCCAGTAGATTTTTTACAAGCGGCACGTCGGACGGCGCAGGGCACCGGCGTCCACCCAGAAAGGGCTCTGCCGCCTCTGGCGAGGTGCCCCGTGCTCCTGCCAGCCTCACCCCCAGCGCGCCTGCCCAGGGGCGTCCCCCCGCTGCCTGGGTCCCCGGCCGCCACCGTCAGCCATGCACAGCACAGAGGTTGGCACACAGAGGTCCGCTGCGGCGCTGAGCTCGCCAGCCCGCGCCCTGCTCGCGCTTAAGCACAGGCTTAACTTAAAGTACATGAAACATCCACTGATCTCCAAAGGATTACTCGCCGGCTCAGCCACGTGCGCCGGGTGCTCTGCAGGCGCGGGGCAGGGCTGCTCAGCCTCGCACCCCAGGGACAAAAGGCAGCGACAAACCCTGCACGCAGGGGGTGTAAGCCACCAGCCGGGTGGGGCCCATCCGGCGGCTCAGCACAGGGATCCTTCTGGTAGTAATACGGAACAGGTTTGCGTTTTTTGGGCGTGCACAATAATTGAAGACAATCCCAGAACAGGAGCAAATTTCCAAAGTACCCTAGCCTTCAACAGCTTCCAAACCTGCCTGCTTTAAAGTATCGGTAGGAGCCTCATTCTGCCCTTCCCCACAGTATTTTAAAGTTTGCAGGCAGCCTTTTGAGGGACACGTTTCTGTGGAAAGTTACGCAGCTCCGTTGAAGCTGTCCCCGGCGATGCCACCTCCACCCAGAAGTCAGACCTGGCCGCCTGCAAAGCTGGGCTTTAGCAGCTCAAAGCCCGCCGAGCATGGGCAGGGAGGTATCTAAGCAAGAGCCTCTCCCTGCCCGCCAGCACCGCGACGCAAGGTGCAGATGCTGCCCAACGCTACCGCAGCAGGCGGCATCCCACCTCCGGCTCCTGTTCCCTCCCCGGCCAGGAGGAGCCTCCGAAGCACAGAGCAGGGCCCAGCTCAGCTGAGAGCACCCAGCTGCCATCTGGACGGATAACAGGATTTTTTCCATGCATGTATGAAAGAGGGGGTGGGGGACGGCTGAGGAGAAACGAGGCTGCAAAATGAATTCAGCATCAATTATTCTAAAATATGCATGTTAATATGGGAAGGGCTCCACGGCTGCAGCCATCTCCACTTCTGTTCATTGCAAGCATCAAAACGTGACCCGGGAAGATGACAGCATCTCGCGTCTCACTTACACAAACACGAGCCAGGCAAGGGGGATATTAAAAAGGAAGACAATGCTGCATATTAAAATGCCACAGATGGAGCTTTCTGCAGCCTTTGCAGTCTGCCTCGGAGATTATTGCTGGGCCATATTGTATTAAAAATGGGGGGTGGGTGTGTTATTTATTTAATTTTTAAACAAATTCCATCTCCTACTCACGCCGGATGGATAAAGCGAGCTCTTGAGCTCCAGCCAGCTTTTCCGGCAAAGCCACGTGAGAAATGCATTTTCATCAACACAAACTGTTTGCAGTAGGTAAATTAATTCTGGAAATGGTTTCCGTACGTGGCAAATTATACGTTCAGTGAAAACACTAGACGACACTCTACAGTCACAATAACAGCCCTGCGCTCCCTTTAATGAAGGGGGCTTGCCAGGTAAAGGCAGCTAGCTGGAACAATTAAACAAACAAACAAGTAAATAGGCGAGTAAAAGCCGGGGGGGTTTGGCGGCGCTGGGAGGCCGTCAGGCTCCTGCAGCGCCCCCAGCATTGCAGAGCAGGATCTGGCCCCACGGGCTCGAGTTCCTGGGTGAGCAGCAGGAGGGGAAAGAGGCGCCCGCGGAACCTCCCCGTGCTGAGGTGCAGGGTGAGGGCCGAGGGTCCCGTCACGGAAAGGCACGGGGGGATGGGAAGTCTGAGAGCACAGCGGCGAAGAGCGCAGTGTGGCTGGCCAAGGAGCAGCGAAGGTGACTGCCAACCCTCCGCCATCCCCCAGACAACAAGCAAGCCCAAATATTAAGCTCCTGCTTCACAAGTTTCTCTTTTGCTCTCAAATCTCATCCTGTCTCCTTTAACAGCCCCACTCCTGAGTGCCTGCTCATGGCAAGGGAAGCGATATATAATTGATGAAATGACGCTGTGGTACGGCCCCAGCTAGAAGACATCTGTTCTGCACGTAGACTCGCTCAGGTGCTGTCACGCTGCATTTACCGCAGCGCATCAGAGCCTGACTGCGTATGCTAATGCCGGGCCAGCCCTGATCCGTAATACCGTACGGCTCGGGGCATCGGGAGCTAGCGACATGCTGCTGCAGGTATTTATGCCTCTCTGCTGCGACTGTCCTGCCTCCTCTGCCCTGCATTTCAGGCTTAAGATCCCAAACTGCCTTCAGCTTCCTCCCTTCCCCCCACCCCACAGGGCTGGCAGTGCCGCTGCAGCGAGCCTGCGCCCAGCGGCCCGAGCTGCCAGGCCTTTGGGGTGCGGGCACTGCTGCGCCCTTCCAGCAGCATCCCCACGCCCACAGCTCGGGGCCCCTCGCACGCAAGTTGCCTACTAACCAACTGCCTTTTCCTCGGCAGTTCCGTCTTTGAAACACGAGGGTCAGACGGAAGGCGGGTGCAACGCCGTGGAAGCAGAGGAACCATCTCAGAGCGATCTGAAGAGCAGAACAAGTATCAATCCCCGCATTTGTCATGGGGAACTGAGTGCCAGGGAAGGAGGGGGCAGCATTTCATAACAGCCTGCCGTATTAGAAAACAAAGAATGATAAAGAATCTTTTAGTCACCTCTTAATTACACATTCCGGGTGCGTTAAGAAAGGAGAAATGCATCTCAGGTCACCGCCTGTCACTGCAACAAAGGGCCATGATGAGTTCTGTATTCAAAATATTTGCACTAATTATCAGCACAGTTCCCCTTTGAAAGCGCTCGGAGGGAAGGATGGTGTTTCACCCGAGGGAATCAGCTCGCAGCCCGCACTGGTTTCACTGCACTACAGATAAATATACTTGTGCGCACGTATATTTTTACCAACGTGCCCACATGTGTATCCATGGAGAAAAACCTATAAATGCCTAACACTCGTCTTGTGGGGCTGGGGAGCGGGAGCAGCAGCAAAGGGGCTCTCTTCCTCTCTCCTGCAGATGCCGGCAACCATACGGGCTGAGCCACGATGGCCTCCACTGGATTTCCAAAGGTGGGAGTGGGTACGCTCTCACCCTGCGGCAACCGCTGCAGCCACAGCTTGGTCGAATGGCGAACCACCCTCTGCCGACATAACCGCCCAGGGAAGGACAGGGCTGCGCCGAATGCAAACGGCGACTGACCTTTAACTACTGCATAAGTAGGAACAAGGTGGAAAAAATCCCAGCACTTCCCTAGGCACCTTTTCTTTCTCAAGGGCAGCAAGAATCACAGCACCACTGTGTCAGCAACTAACTAATTTTCCAGGCAGGAGCTCCCACAAAACATTCTCTTCCTCCCTGACTGCGCTGCCGCTGAGCCCACCTCCCAGGAAGGCCAAGAGGCGGGCAAGGGATGGGCAAACACAGCTCCCAGGCTCTCACTGCGGGTGCTTGCAGGGTCTTGTTGTAAGTGAGGCAAGAGAAGGGCCAAAGACGCTCGATACATGCTGCTTACCCCCCTAGATTGCTCTTGCCACCTGGCAGGACATAAAGCAGAACCCCTGCCCATGGATGTCCTCCCTGTTTCACGCAAACTAACCCACACCAAAAGCCAAGTGGAGCAACCCCCGAGAGCCCTGCTCGGGCCCACCGAGACAGCACGCTGGCCCATGCCTCTGGGTCGCATCCGGGTGCCAGTCTCCTGCGACTCCACATTATTTACCCTATTTGCTGCCAGCCACTAACGCGCACGGCCTTCCTGCTGCACTGAATCGAACCCCTCCGTACGCTACGGAGCAGCTCCTTTTCCTCAGCAAGCATTTAATCTGACTGGACAGCAGCAAAACCATGTAGATATAAATGGGGCGAGGAGAAAATAGTATGCTTCAGGTTTCTCTGGAAAGCATAGGGAACAGGACGCTTGTTAATAAATTCTTCTTTGTTCTGTATCGTCTGTGATAAATAGCCGCACTCAGCATCAATAACTGCAAACATCCTTGAGAAAGAGATACATGCAGAAACCCATCACGCTGCTGAAAGCAGAGAACGGATTCAATTTCAGTTTTGAAGGCAAATTTCACAGTCCTAAACAAAATTATCTGAGGGGGCTGCTGTGGCCACGCATGCAATAAATGTAAGGTTATGGCTGCTAAACCAGAAGAACGTCTCCCAAGAGCTATAATATCTTAAGCTAAAGGACAAGAAAGAATAGCCCCATTCAGGATGATGCCTTTGGAAAAATAACATTTATGTTTCCAAATAAAAAATGTTTTTATTAAGGGAACACAATGCTTCTGGAATGTTATGGCCCTAGAGATTGCTCAAACTCCCACCCCTTTGCTGCCATCCAAAAGCAAATTTCCACGAGATTTTAAACGCTGCTGAGACCTCAATAATTTGGGGTAGGAGAAAAAGAGAGCAGCAGCAAGAGACATTCCTAATGGCAAAGACATGAAAAACGCAGCTTTATTTTTTGATGATTGCATTAGATTTTTTATCACGGAGATGAAAAAGAAGCAGCTACCACCTCCTAATTCACTGCCTGGGGACTGGATTCCTCCCTGCTGCCGCACGAGGCGAGGCACCGCAAGCAGCACTGTGCAGTAAACGAGTTGTGTTTAGGAAGAGCCCGCTCCACTGTGGAACACCAGCCAGCTAGCGCAAAGCGTGCGCACCCAGGGCAGAAGAAAGCCCTGTCCCACGCTTAGGACATGTGGCAAACTGTAGGTTTCCAGGTGAGGAGCTTTAAAGGCAACAAAAATAAAGATGAGAAAGGGCAGAAGCTGGAAACCGCGTCACCTGGCGTCCCCGGGGCGCACTCAGCATCCCGGCCGGCATCCCCCCAGCAGTCGGGGGGAAGGCTGGAGGCACGGGGCCGCGGTGTGGGAAGCCACCCGTTCCGCAGGGACAGCTGAGGACGCAACGCAATTACCCTCCGCGGGGTAATGACCCTCCGCTGGGCCGCCTCAGTGCCGGCGGGACCTATTGCAGCCACCCCAGCCCGGCCCCGAGCCCCGGGGGCGGTCACCGCCGGGCCGCCCGGCACC
>VWZZ01001704.1:107338-120650 GCA_013399095.1 Psophia crepitans
GGAGGCGGCCAGCACCCTGCCCTGCCTCTGGACCCCCGCGGCACCGGGCACGGGGCCTGCTCCAGCTTTTGCATTCCAACGGCACAGCCTGACATTTATAGGGGGAAGTTTTATTCCTGCTGTAAATAACCTCTAATAGTGTAGGTCATTACACTAATTACAGAAGATAATTAATTTTCTGATTCTTGTTAGACCGCTGCATATTCCAAGAAGAGTGCAGTTCATTATTTTCCCGTGCAATTATGACCTCCCTTCTCCTTCTCCTGCCAGCCCCGCCTTCAGGATTTTAACACTTTGTCAAGTTGTTTATCATGCAGCCATCGAGCTGTTGCGAAGACGAGGAGGCACAGGGGCTCCTCTCTTCCTCCCACCCCATTTACACAGACCACGAGAGCCTTGTGCTGCAGAAGCCACCCCTCTGCCTCGCACAGGCTCTCCCAGGCGCTCTCTCGCCATGAGGCGCGTGGTTGCCAGCAGGACCGCACACCCTTCCTGACCCCAGCCACGTGCTGGGTGCGAGAGGGATGCAGCTGAGCCGAACCACCACTGCCTGGGCACCCACAGCACAGGGAGCACCCTCTGGGGCTACAACACGTCTCCCAGAGCTGCCTGGGTTTTTCCAGCAGCCAAGAGCAGCACTGCCCCATCAACAGCAGGAAGGCTCTCTGTTCAGTCGCTCGGAAAACGTCCCCTCCAAGAGTTCGACCTGCTGGTGACTATTAATATGCAGCAGATTGATGACGGTTCTCTCAACGCAACGCTCGTTACCAAACCCAGCCTGCAAGCAAGAACATCTGCAGGGTCTCATCCCGCCACAGGGCTGAGCGTACAGGCATCTACCACCTCTCACGCGCAGATGGTGGAATAAAGACAACCTGGCACCCGGCAGCTCTCGCAACTTCATTGTCCTTGCCCTGTCCAGGACCATAAACCACTGCAGTAAAACACTTTGCAGAGCGAGAGCTGCAGTACAGCGCTTGCTCTGCTCGCCCTGGGAGCTGTGCCCCTGTGTCTCGGCTGGCAGCGGGGCTGCGGGACACACCAGGGGCAGGCAGGTGAGAAATGCAGAGGGAAGAGCAGTGCCGGCGGTCTGTGGGGCAGCTCAGAGCCAAGCTGCGGCAGCGGCACGGCCGAGGTGCAGCTGGGAGGCGGCGGGCAGCTCCCGAGCCACTTCTTGCCTGGTATGGGGGGGCAGAGCGTTTACCTTTCCCTTACGTCAAGCACGTGCAGAGAGATGGCCCTGGCTGGAACAGCGTGCCAGCTCCTGGCTGCTCAGGGCTGGAGACCGCCTGGCTCTCCAGCCACGCTCTAAATCTGGGTATCAGACGGGTTTTAGTGATAATCAATTGTAATAATGAACGTGTATCCTTTGACCAGATAAGTGGAATATTACGCCTTAAGTCCAGCCCCCAGATGGATGGGGGCTAAGGCAGCAGTAAGGGTGTTTTCCCATCCCACGAGCCAGCACTGGGTGCTGGGTGCCCATGACCAGCCTTCCCCTTGCCCCCAGCAGACTCTTCACTGAAAACCCAGAGCTGGTGTGAGCCAGCTCAGCCCACCAGGGCAGCAGCGCATGTAAAGCCAACGGAAGAGGAAGGCGGCTTTTACCCAGCACACAGGCAACCCATGGAACTCGCTGCGGCAGGGCGCTCACCGGCCTCCGAGAGTGCGGCCGTGCGTCAGAGAGGTCCGGGCACGGCAGCTGATACCGCACACACCTGCTGCTATAACAGCGAGAATGAATTTTTAAAAGGCACGTAAACCCCTGATGCTTCAAGGCATCAGCTGAGCGCTAAGGAGGATTAGGAGGAAATATGTCCTGTGGAAAGCTTATTCCACATGAATTCCACTGAAGGGATCCTTTCATCTCTCCCTAGAGCATCTCTTCCCCTGGCCTGATGTGCCTTGGCACTTGCTGAGCTCCTGTAATATATTTGCAGGCGGCGATCCGCCCGCGAAGGTTGACAGCTGTCTCCGTTAGGATGCCGCCTCCTGACTGACGGAGATGTGACAGGCGGCGGTGCAGCGGTGCAGGCAGGACAGCTATCCATCCCCGGCGGGACGGCCATCCCCAGCAGACAGCGGCCCGCGGGACACGCAGCCACAGCGCCCGGCTTCGGGCAGGCGAGAGGGGAACGCGCTTCGCTCCCAGGCAGGGCCGGGAGCTGCACGCTCAGCACCTGCGGTTCAACGCGAAGCTGTTGATGCAGCCCAGGGACCGGGGGCTCCCACGGGGCCCCCCCCTCCCCACCGCCCGCTTCGAAGGCGCGGCCGCAGAGCGTGCCATGCCTCGCAGCTGGCAACGGCCCCGGGGAATAAAAACCTGTCATGGGCATCCCCCCCAGCAGCCTTTTCCAGCTCCCGCAGGAAGGCATCAGCCCGCACCTCAGAGGAAGGGAAAGGGTTAAAATGAATGCCATCTCCCCTCTCCTTTGCCTCGGAAAGGAGAGGCACTGAGTGCATTAAAAACTGGGTTAAAAATGGCTCTGCTCTACCTATCTTATCTTCTTTGTACTAAAAGCCCTCAAAGAGCGGCAGGTTTTCACGCAGAATTTTCCCGTCTAATCCCCTTTTGTTAGCTCCGATACTGGCATCGCAATACAAACCTCGTCCAGGCGATTTAGGAGGGATTACACGCCCTCAATCCTACAGCATGTGGGAGAAAAATGTTTCCTCAAATCAAATTTTACACAAACCGGTATTTGAAAATAATCAAAGCGCAAATCCCTGCTGCGGGGATTTCTGGAGGGAGGCGAGCGGGGGGTGGGAAGCGGCAGGAGCCGGGGCACCCAGCCCAGCACCGCCGCAGCCCCTGGCACCCTGGCACCCAGCATCGCGTCCCAGCCCAGACCGATGCAAGCTCTGAGCACACCAAAAAATAACCCACTCCAGAGCCCCGGGACTGGGGTCCCCCGGCTGGGGGGCGGGAGGAGATGCACAGAGGACACGAGCAAAGCGGGGGGCTGGGGGGAGCGGCTCCTCACCCCCTTCCTGTGCCATGCCGGCTGCAAGCTGCAACGGGGGACGGAAAACCAGTGTCGCTAAAGCCAGTCAATAACTCTGCCTTTTAGATGGCCGAGCGCGCTCTACGGGGTTCTGCACGCGCGGATCTGGCTCGGCTTTCCCGATGAAATATTGCTGGTGCCGCTCCTGTAATATATATGTCACAGATGCAACCTCATTTTATTGATCTCTCCTAGCTGCCGGGATATCCATAGTGGAATTAATACGTCTGTATCGCCGCAAAAAAAAAAGGTAAAGCCCATCTGACAGTTTCAATTAAGGAAGCGTGAAAAGCGATTTGCGTAAGAGACTCGGGCTTCGTGGGGGAGAGGAGGGCAGCCCGCAGGCAGCGCGTCTGTACACTCGCATCTGGGTAAGTGAAGTGATTTCCTACAGGAAGTGATGGAGGCCAGACCGAAGCCGGGGCCGCGGCCATCTCTGGCTGACGAGCCCCCCAGCCTGCCTCGTGCCGGCTGCCGCGGCCAGCATCCGACCCCACAGCGGGGGGCCAGCGCCTGCGCCCGCCCGGGGAGCACCGCAGCGAGGGGGCAGGAGCAGAGCGCCCGGGGGAGATGCCTGCAGAGCTCCCCAGGGCCCCAGCAGGAACGTGCAGGGGCGCATCCTGCACAGCCGAACTCCATCTCTCTGCTGCATGGGAGCCGCCAAACAGCCAGAGCACCACCAGCGTGCAGCCCCTCCGCCGGGCACCGGGAAAAGCCCGACGCAGCGCTGGGGGATGCCCAGGCAGACATAGCTCACGCCTCCCCAGGGGCCCGGACTGGGTCTGGGTTTCAGGAAGGGGCAGCGGGAGGCCCCGGGAGCGTGGCACCTGTCAAGCAAAATTATAACCGCATCCATCCGCCCCCACCAGGCCCGCAGAGCGCTGCGAAATAATTCATGCTTTCTGCCACTCACAGGAAAAGGTCTCCTTGGCGCTCCCTCTCCTCTCCATGCCGCTTTGGAGAGGAACCAAGGAGCGAAGGAGGGAAGGAATGCTGCCATCGCCATGCCCTCCACGTCCCGCCCCGGAGCCAGAGGCACACACATCTTGGTCCACAGACTGCCGAGCACCCAAGAACGGCTGCGTGCGTGGAGGCTCACCAGCCGCCCCGGGTTCCTTCAGCCAGACGGCTCCACGCCTGCCACTGCCCAGCTCTGGGGCAGCGCGGGAGCCCTGGTGGAGCGGGGCTTTTGGGGAGTCCCAGTCCCAGCAGGACCCAGATACCATGCGCCTACGGATGTGGAGATGTTGCATCGTCTCATTTCTATTTCTTTCCCCCTGATCTGGGGCACAGCTCTTAACTCCACCATAAAATTAAAAGTCAGGTGTCCAGATAAATCAATTAAAGATCTTGTTTGCAACACCTACAGATAAATCCCACCCAATCCAGGGTCTGGCCAGCTGTCTGAACATTTGGCTTATTGTCAGCAGGATGCACAACAACACACGAGTGCTTAAAAGCACTCATCTAGGAGAGGAGTAAAGCCCCTTCCCTAATCCCCCACCCACTGAACATGGGGGTGCGGGGCAGCCCGCAAAGCCACTCGCCCCAGAAGAGGGGCAGGCAGGCTGCTCCCTGCCCCAGGCCGAGGAGGAGGAGTGCTGGAGGGCCTCTGTCCAGCCAGGCGTTTTTGGAACCTACAGTTCCCCCAGGTGCTCCAAGCATCCTCCCCCTTGCACCGACTCCAGCCACCTTCTACCTTCTGCTCAGCAGCACCTCCAGCATCTCTGGCAGGCCAGGCCTGCTCAGTGCGTCACAGAGTGTCAAAGTGGGCAGCCCCAGACGTCACAGGGCAGGAAAACCAGCCCCGCTCAGCCCCTGGAAGCCAAGGTGGCACAACAGGCTTGTGGCAGGAGCTGCCCTGCGGCACCCAGGACCGTTCAGCACCTCCGGCAGCCCCAAGCGGAGCTAGCTGGCTCTCTTTAGGCACAGCAAATGAAGCTCCCCATGGTTTCCCTGGCCTCCTGCAAACCATCAGTGGGCTGCCCCACCAACCAGCAGCCCCCCCTCGCCCGCTTGCTCCCCGTCATCCTGCATGCACAGCACACGCCAGCCCGTGCATACCCACAGCTGGGCTTTCTGGCTCCAGCACCACAGCAGCACCAGTCGCAATTACACGACATCTTCTTCTTGGGGGTAGTTACTTTTAAACCCGTACACTGCAGTCACGCTCAGAGGCCCTACACGGGACCGGGAGCCAACCACGCCAGGCACGATGGAAACCCCGCGCACAGCCACAGCCCTGCCCTGAGCGCCTCTCGCCCCGGGCAGAGAACGAGACCGGGAGCCACCTGACGTGGGCAGACCGACGTGGGCACAACAGACCCCCCTGGGTACACAGGCCCTTCGGTGGGGCTGGGAGCTGTGCAAGCGCCAGCTCGGCCAGCTGCCTGTCACACCAGCATTGCCGTGGAAGAGCACCGAGCTCGCGGCACTTGGACACCTTTTGCTCTCGCATCCAAAACATCTCTTTGCTGTCAGCCGTCCTTTCCAGTACGCTCCCTCAGGAACGCTTCTGGGTTGCGTTAAAGCCAAACAAACCCCCCCAGAATTAAACAGCGCCAGGCCTGGCCTCCTGCCCACGCCAGCCAGGAACAGCGGTGCCTGCTGCACACGGGCGGCTCCACGCGTGGGCACTGCGATAGCCGGGGTCTGGCACATGCCAGCGTGTGGAAGCAGCCTCAAAGCCTTAACTTCAGTGCAACCCACAGGCTCCCGTGCTGCTCCTCGCCCTGCCCCTCCTTCCTTAAACCCCATGATCAAAAAACAGCTTCATGGTTTTAACACTTCCAGAGAGTAAAGCTGAGAGCCCCTGCAGTCCATGGTCATTCCCTGTGCCCAGGTACATCCCTCCCAGGAGCCCAGATGCTCCATCCCTCCCAGAGTGCTCCCCTGCACCACGTCGGCAGCCCTTCCAGCCCCACAAGCCACTCCACGGCCACCCCCACAAGAAGCACCAGGAAGCTCTGCAGAGCAGGAGGGGTCCTCGGGCCGGACAGGGGCGCAGCTGAAACAGCCTGGGGAGCTCCGCAGGCTCTCATTTCCCAAGGAGCATGGAGACAGACTGCCTGCAGGCTCTCAGGGTTTGGCAGCATTCATGGGAACGGCTGACCTTGGCTCGACGGCCAGCAGAAACGAGGACACAGCAGCATCAAGGTGGAGCACATGAACCCCAGGACGTGCAGAGAGGCGTATCAGCTAACACATGCCAGCCCACATCGCTCAAACACTGCTCTCCCTGCGAAGGCACCAAGCACAGCAGCTCATGGTGCTGCCACGGGGCACCCGCAGAGCGCCTCGGGCCACCTCTGCCTGCCCTATGTGTGCGCAGACGCCAGCGCAGCACTCACCGCTCTGGGACGCTGACCGTGCTGAGCAGGAGGGAGAGCAGGGCCGGCTGTGGGGCTGCAGCCCGGCCTTTGGCTCTGGTGCCCTCCCTCACCTAGCTGCATCCCCTCAGGAGACAGGCCCCGGCAGTTGCTTCGCTCCGCTCCGGCAGCCAGGGGCTAACCGGGCTCTTCCTCTCTCGGGAGGCAGGCGATGCCACAAGCCACTTGCTGAAAGCCAAACCAAAACAGCCCCCGTGCCTCTGGAAGGCTGCTCCTGTCCACGGGGCAGCATCGCTGCTGGTTTCGCAGCGCTGCAAAGTACACCGACGAGAATTGATTTACTTAGTTTCAACAGTTTAATCTTCTCCTTCCCTTGCAGCAGGGCTGCCTTCCCTCAAGTCCCCTGTGTGAAGCTTTCTGCGCTGGACTCCAGAAAAAAAAATGTGGTGGGGAGAGGGAAGGTAAAACACAAGCACAAAAAAACCCACAACACAACAAAAAACCCCCACAACAAACTACATACCTTCTGGCAAAACCCAGAGCACCACTTACACAACATCTTTACTCGCTCCATTATTTATAGCACAACTGAAACATTTATTCCTACACGAACTACCCAGCACACCGGTGTTTCGGTGAGCCGGAGCAAGCGCTGCTGCGAATCCCCAGCAGCAACCTGTGCCTGGGCCGCCGCACGCCCCTGTGCCCTGGGGCATCCGCTCAGACCCGCCGGGGGCTCCCATAGGAACATTCCCGTAGCCAAACTGGACCTGGCTTTGTGGCATGGAGGTGACTACGGAACATCACGACTGTAACTGTGGAAATCCTTCCACAAGAGGCAACTCCACGATGAAGCAATAAGCATGGCAGTGAAATTGCTATTAATTATGCTTGCTGGGAACTCTGTCCCGCTTCTTCAGTCAAAGAGAAGAAACACCAGCTGAATAAAACAAGTCTCATCCCCGGCACTGGGATGAAATTACAGTTTCAAAGCAAAAGAGATCAGGTTCCAGAAGTTGATGTCCAAAACCAACTGACGCCGGACCCTCTGCACCTGCATGGCCACGACTCAGAGTTGGTTCACAGGGACAGGAGGTCCCCCTTCACCCAAGACCTTTCCCCCTTGGCAGCTCAACCCTTCCCAAAGACCACAAGCGAGCCGGTGCAGCCCCATCCCACCACAGAGCGATCCCCGGCTCTGCTCCGACAGACACAAACCCCGTGCTGTGCCCGACGCTCACCGCAGGCACAGCTCTGCCCCGAAAACCTCGAAGCAAGGGCTGCAGCCGACGGGGTACTGCTCTTGCCCAGCCCCTCTCCCAGCTACTTTTAGGGTGCAAACTTGTGGGTGACTGGAAAGAGCAGCCGGCGGCTCCTTGGCAAAGTCTGGTGGCACTGCCATGGTCTTGTCAAAAGAAACAGCGGGTTGCACCCCCAGCCCCACAAACATCTCTACGTGGCAACCGATCTCACGGCAGGACAATGCAATTACTGCTGGATTACGGGCAGCCGGTAGCCCGGCTGTCTCAAAGCCACGTAAGGCTAATCGATAGCAGGTCATCAATACACCGATCAATCACCTCTGCCAGCCCATATATTTCAAGGAAGCCCAGATCCCATTACGCGTATCTTTAGTCAAAGCCCAGCGCCGCATCCCCAAACGCGCAGCCGGATTAAGGACAGGGTAATCTGCTATTCGGGGCACACAACACACAAGGCTCGTGCCAAAGCTCGCAGCTGGGGCCGCCCTGCGTGTGAGGAGAGAGAGTTAAAAATGAAATTAAATTAATACAGGCCAGGAGCCAGCTCGGTGCGGGCTCGGGGAGGATGCTCTATGCAAAGGACGTGCAGAACGACGCACCTGCAGGAGACGGCAGCTCTCTCCCCGAAGGGCACACGGGCCCTGCCACGGCGCCAGGCACGGTCAGAGCCACGTGCCCTCGAGGCAGAGTCCCTGCTGCGCTCCCAGGACAAGGGCAGAGGCATCCTCGGACCGACGGCACCCTCCCTCCTTCCGGGAGCCGGCAGTGGCCAGCATCCCAGGACCAGCAGGACACGCCATGCTGGAGGTCTCCCTGCTTTAATAGGATCTGTCGTCTGGCAATCTAATTTGATCGGGGAAAACTAATGAAAACAGGCCCTGGTCTGCAGCATGGATTAGCCCAATCAGCCCAGAGTGGCTACTTTATTGTCCAGCTCCCTGGCACCAGCTGTGCGTGTGTGCAGTCAGCCCCTAACAGCCAGCAGGCTGCAGCCGCCCCAGCTGCCCGGCCAGCAGCCTCCACGCGCAGCGCTGCGCCACCGCCCCGGCACTCCGGGGCTCCGCGGCTTGGGGGCTTCTCCGCCCGCCTGTAAACCCGGCTCAGGGGCAAACGGAAAGATCACACAAAGAAGGAAGCAGTCTGGGCTAATGCGCGTTTTCATTAGCTTTAAGGGATGGCCCTGGGTTCAGAACAAATCCCATTACTTAGGAGAAGGGCTTGCCTGGCACTGACTGACTGCATCCCTGAGGCCCGTAGGTATTACTGGGGCGGCTTTTCCCAGGACAGTACTCGTTTGTCCCCTTCAGACCGCAGCGTTTGGTCCCCTGGCCGAGGGGGGGTGGAGGAGCAGAGCCCAGGCGCTCCGGGTAGCCCCTGCACACAGCAGCCCCCTGTCCTGGGTGGGCTGGACTCCTGCTCAGCAAAGCCCAAGCCCAGGGAAAGCCTCTGCGATACGGGCAACGGGCTTTTCCTTCTCCTAATCCCCACAAACCCTTTTGCTCTCACTAACACAACCACAGCGTGGCTTCTCCCGCGCCACACAACACGCCCCAGAGCCACCCGCGGGTACAGCACACAGCTGCAGGCGCCGGGCCCCGGCACGGGACCACGTCGATGGGCTTTCCCTCGGAGCGCGACAGTAACTCGGCCAAACCCTCCCCGACGGCTGGGGAGGAGCACAGCAGACCACGCGCTGAAGCCCAGCACCTGCCAGGGGACAGAGCAGTTTTCAGCAGCCTGCGGCAGCACGGCGTGGCACGGCAGCGCGCGGAGGGCTGGGGATAGAACGGGACAGGAGAGCGGGAGAGAAGCGTGGAAAACACCCAGGCACCGAACTCCCCTGCGAGGGCAGACCGAGGTTCCCAGCTCGGAGCCAAGCCTGCTGTCCCCACGGAGGGGACGTCCCCAGCGGGCAGGGAGGACAGGTACCGTGCAGGTCCTCACTCAGGCTGGCAGGCAGGGAGGCAGAAAGAAGCTGAACATGATGGGTAAATACCTGTATCAGCAGGGATTATCTCCTTCTGCCTGCAAATATTTGCTCAGCAGAGCAGATAGAGCAGATGCGAGTCAGACGTTCAGCCTTACACATGCAACCACACGCGCTCTGGCGGCTTCAGAAATCAGGCAGTGACCAAAGGTTCTGGGATCTGTTTATGGCTCAATCACGTGGGCTCTGCAATCCAACGGGCGCTGCACGCCGGTGCTCGGGACCACACGTCCGAGCCCCATTTTGCACACATGACTGGAAACAGTGCTGGCACCGTGGGGCTCCCCCAGGGCAGGACGGGCTGCAGGATGTTTCACCAGCCGTGACACCACGGGGCAGCCCTGGCACTGCCGCCTCCAGTGCGGTGCGAGACCAGGCAGCGTCAGTGCTCGGGGCTGGGGTGAGACCCCCAGCAAGGGCTGGTGCGCTGGCAGCGCTCAGATGGGTTGCTCAGCCTCCACCCAGCCCCGGGTCAGTCCTCGCCCCACACACGAGATGAAAACCCAGGACGGCGAAGTGGTAGGAGGCTTTAAATGACACGAAGGAGCTGCCAAGAAAAAAGAGCTGGCGAAGAACTGCGAAGCTTTAGGAATTACAGCACGGAGCCACCTGGGACACGCGCGTATTGACTTAGACCCAAGCCTCTAATAAGGCAGCTAACAGCATTGCTTTTACATTCATCCCTGTTACAAGCTGAACATGCCCAGGACGAGTTAATGTTCCAGCTACAGCACTCGCCGGGCTCGACGGAGGGATTACCCAGCCTTGTAACTACAGCTCGCCTCTGTTCCCCTTTCTTCCCTTCTTCTGTTCTTCCCTGGTGTCAGGTCAAAGGAGCTCTTCCCTCTCCGCGTTTTGTTTTGTGCTTTGCTTGCAGATCACACGCTTACCTCGGGGTCCCTCCTCCCCGCCAGACACGCTGCAGCCCAGGCGAGGTGCCTCCTGCCCTCTCCTTTTGTAGCCGGGCACGGCAGCACTACTTTTTTCAAGTCGTCTTAAAGGATTCACCTAAACGTCTTTGTCACTGGCAGACAGGTCTGGAAAGCTCTCTGAAATTCAAACGCCACCCGCCCGCACCTGCGCTCCCGGGGCCTCTCGCACCGAGTGCTGCGAGCGCAGCTCGGCAGATGAATGTCACAGTCGCGCCGCACAAACGTCCGGCGTCGGAGACGCGATGGCAGAGGGCAGGAGCAGACTTACCCCGGACATTAACAGAGGCTGAGTACATTAATGTTATCGACGTGCTGCCAGTTAAGCTAAAGAGACTCCGCCATCCCCAAGCGGGGGATCCAGGCTGGCCAAAGCCAGGCAGTGCCATGCTTGCCCGGCTCAGCGCTGCTTGGTGCACACCGTGCCCATCTTCAGTCACTTTTTCGCAGCGTGCTGGCCAGCACCCTGGGCTGTGGGAGGAGCCCTGCTGTGCACACACAGTGCACGCACGACAGCGGCACGGGGATGCGAGACGCCGGCTGCACCGGCCGCGGTCGGGGACCGTGGGCTGCCGGACGGGAGGGGAACGGCTGGCAGCACGCAAAGCCAGCGGCCTCGGGAGCTGAGGGTGCGAGGCAAACAAAGGCCGCAGGAGAGGGAGGCAGCCGGCGAGTCCCTGACCCGTGAAGGGGGGGCCCCGGGAAGGCCCCTCGGCCGCCCACATGCTCGCTGTCAGCTCCACGCAGCCCGCGCCCTGATGCTTGTGCTGCGCCAGCCTGCCCACGGCGACAGCCCGGCCCCGTGCCGCGGCCGGGAAGGGGAAGGCGACGGCGAGGCTCTGGCGTGCTGGCACGGGCAGGACAGCACCGAGCCGCTCCCATCGCCCGGCCGGCCCCAGCGCCTGCAAGCGCGTGGTGGGACACGGCACCCCGCTCCTGCCCCGCCGTGGGGCAACACGCAGCAGCGCAGGCTCCAGCCCCGGCCACCCCAGCTTCGGGTGACAGCTTCAGCGCCAGCAGCAGAGCATGGCCTCGCAATCGTACGGCTGCACTGAAATACAGCCGTGGGAAGTCCCCTACTGTTCCCTGTGTAGCATTTTATCTTAATAACATTTTATCTTGGATGACAAGCCTGTGTAATGTGGTTTAAAAGCCACGGCTACGCTGACACCGTAACGGGGGAAAGGAAAAAAGCTCTTTTCTCCCGTCTAATACATTTGCTAAGGTCACAACTTTAAAACCTCTCGCTGTATCTCGCTCGCCAAGCTGGGAGGCTGCTTTGTAGAGCAGCTCTGAGAGACCGGCAGGGAGCACAAACCCTGCTCCTCCCTCCCATTCAGGGTTCCTGCAATAAAGGCTCCAGCTCTCGCTTCTCCTTCGCGGCTTTTGCTTGGGGAGGTCTTTTTTCTCCCTCTGCTCCGTCCAGTAAATGCCAGGGGCTTTGAAGGGGTAACTGCGAGGCTTTGCTGCATCCCAAGGCTGGCAGGAGGCTGAGCCCCACCGAGTGCCCTGCCTGTCCTGCCGGCGGGGGGGACAGCAGCCTGGCTCGGAGGAGCAGGTAAGCCACTCGCGCCAACAGCGCAGCCCTTGCACGGGCTGGAGCAGCTCCAGCAGAGCCAGCTGCAGGAGACCCGGTCCATCCTAGCTACCCCATCCTCCAGGGATGGTGGCACCGCACGTCCCAGTGTGTCTGCTCACTCTTTGCAAGCGGCAGAGACCCCGCAGGCTCCAGCGCGGAGCAGTGGAGCGGCTGTGCGTGCCGCCGAGCGCCTTTGGCCACAAAGAGGACTCGAATCTAACCGTGCTCCAAACCTCACCCCCCAGAGCAAGGCAGAAGCGAAGCCCTACCGCCATGCCGCAGCCCCAAAGCTCCTGCAAAGGGTGAGGCAGAGCCGGGCTGTCCTGCACCGCGCTGGGGCCATCAGAAGGGCAGCAGGGTTCGAAGTCCCACAGAAGTCCAGCCCCCCGCAGCCCAAGCCCTGCAGCCCCCAACTCGTGCTGCGGCGAGCACTGCAGCGATCTTGCACAGTACGTTCTCATTAGGGAGACAGCTATTCTGGTCTAATTGCCAGTGTTTCAGAGAAAACATGGCAGCCCCTGCCTGCTCGGAACAGAACTGACCCTGCGTAATCACGGCAAAGACAAAGGATGCCCAAAAGGAGGAATAAAAATAGATGCCAAAGAAGAGAGGGCAACATAAGCACACCGCCGGGCTGACCGGGGGGGGAGGAGACGCTGGCCCAGGAAGGGAGCAATGAGGGTTAAGCTCTTCTTGTGAGAGCTAATTTAAGGTCAGGCAAATCCTGCTGACAGATCATTTTTCGCCTAAAACATCCAGATCAGTGGCTCGGCCACCGCAGCCCGGCAGGCCCTGGAAAGCAGCTGGAGTTGCTGCTGGCAACGCCACAGCCCACGCTGGAGAACGGGGCGACCCTGCCCCAGACCAGGACCACAGGGAGCGGGCAGAAGCCCTGTCCCACGGCGGGCTCCCCGGCAGCAGCCGAAGGCAGCCCAGCAGCCTTCGCCGAGGTGCAGGCAGGAGCCCACCCCGTGCGTGCCGCTCTGGCGGTGCCCCCGGCAGGGACAGGAGTCTCCCCCCACCCCAGCCTGTCACTCTGCCACCTCTGCTTTGCTGTGACAGACAGGCAAACCCCAGCTCACAGGACCATCAATTATTCACACGCACTATTTCTCAATATTGATGTTAAAAGCAAATTCCCGGCTTGCCCTCGCCTGCATTTCACACGGGATTTTCACGCCACAAGGACCCGAGTTCCCGCGGAGCCAGCGGGCACTGCCA
>VWZZ01001704.1:120678-154463 GCA_013399095.1 Psophia crepitans
CTGTGCCCGCCCGGCCGCCTTCCCGCTCCCGAGGGATTCAGCCTGGCACGCGCCCATCGCCCGCCGGCAGGGTGCTGGTGGGGAGAAAGGCTCAGGGAATGAAAGGACCTGACGAGGGGAGACAAAAGGAGCCTGCTTCCCTCCTTCCTCTTTCACAAGAAAATATTTGTAAATAAATGTTTCCTGCTTCTGTTTATACAACTTTAAGAGACCGGAAAGGGAAGCCTGCTCCCCACCCTGTGTCATTACCCTTCATTATGGCAATTTTGCAGAGTTTAGGTGGCTGGAGGAGGAAAACACAAGATAATGCACCATTCTGCAAGCTGCAGAAAGACAAACAGGGAGAGAAGCAAGCCCAACTCCCAGCCTTCTGGCCAAAACATTTCAAGAACCTCAATGTCCGATTTCCACGTCCCGGCACCCTGGCAAGCGCCCGCAGCTTGCTGCCCCACGCAGAAGGGCACCGGCATCGTGGCGGCTCTTCACACCGCCTGCACCCAGCCGGCTTTCGCGCCGGCCCTCGACAGCACGCACCCGCGCGCACCGAGCCCAGCTCCGGTACACACCGAGAGCCCGGGCACGCCGGGAGGGCAGAGGCACGTTCCCGGCCGCGGGCTGCATCCAAGGGAACAGCCACGGCCCTCTGGCAGGACAAGGCAAACAGCACGAGAGCTGCACGGCACCGGGGCCACCGAGCCTGAGCGGCGCTGCCCATCCTGACCCCGCGTCAGTGACACCGGGTGCGCGGGCACGTGGCGGGCACTGACTCTGCAGCTCCAGCACAGCATCCGCACGGTAATTGGGGTCTGCGCTCATAAACAAACAAGGTAGATGTCAGCACATTTCTAATGCGCTCACGATCGCCGCTGGGCATATTAAGCCATTTCCAGCTCGGTCAACCTTCTCCATGGCCCAGGGAGCCCCATAAAGCAGAAATCTCTGCGGGCTGGCGGAGCCCCCTGCACCCACGTGCGAGTGCACAGCAGCAGGCAGAGCCGAGCGCTGGACACGAATCGCCCGCTTGTGCCCACACCCACCCACGGCAGGCAGCCCCAGCACAGCACCGGCAGCCGGGTCAGAAGGGCCTTGCCTGCTCTGCGGAGCACCGAGACAGAGATCAGCAAGGAAGGGTAAACCAGATAACGAGGAGTTTGGTGGTGACGGCTTACTTAGTAACCACAAACAACCCTCCGGAGGGACTAAACCAACCCCGTTATCCAGCAAAGACAAATGATCGTGCCGGGAGTCAGAGCCCAGTTCCGACCAGCAGGAAAAACAGCAAAGTACAAGAGCCACATACACTTTGCCAGGGAGAAGACAGCTGGTCCCACGTGCAAGGGATCCTCCTGCCCCTGCTGTGTGTCACCGGGCTGGGGCACACCTCATGACCCCCCCAGCCCTGCCCGCAGGCAGCAAGGCAGCGCAGGGGGAAGGAGCTGCGCAGAGCTCACCCAGAGCACCGCCGCCAGATCCAGGTCCCGCACCAGCCGTCCTGACTCAGCAGACCTCTCCTTCCCTTGGCCGAACAGTCCTCTGGTGAGGGGTTGAGTACCCCCCACACATGGCCAGCTAAGGTTTGACTCGCTTTTCATCATCATTAGATGCTAGAACGAAGAACAGCGCTGCTGTGACCGCTGCAAACCCAACCAACCTTTACGAAGGCGGCTATTGCGTTAGCCTAGACAGCGCTGACGGGCAGCCGACAGCTGCCCACGGGTACGGGCTGCCCTCGCTGCAACAGGGAAGGCTCCAAAAAGAAATCTCACGTGTAGGTCGTTGCTTTGATATCTCGGGCATTTTTTTTATTTTGCATTTTTGTTTTATACAGCCTTGTTTATTGCGCTGATATTTCATCCTGCAGATTCATCTCGGATCATCGTTAAGGTTCCTCCCCAGCTTGCAGAGATGCCTCTGCTTATCGTAAAAACCTACGTTGAAATTTCAGATTAATTAAAAGCTGTAAATTGCATAGCCAGATGCGATAACTCACATCTTTGCCCTTCCAAAAAAAAAAAAAAGATGAGAAGATGAGGAGAATACGAAGGCCTTTCATTTTACAGCATGGCTGGGTCCCTCCATCAGGCACTCGACCTGGAGCCGCACCGCCCCGTCCCTGCAGCCACCCAGCCAGCACACACGAGCTGAGCATCGCTGCTTTCTCGAGAGCCCCAAGAGACCACTCGCACGTGCCAGGGAGCTACGCTCAAAAAACCAGGAGCCTCACCCTCCTTTCCCAGTAACACTGACTTGCTCCCCCAGCGAGGCCAGTGGCGACGCTGCTGCTCGGAGCATGCCTGCCCGCTTACACACGCACGCTCCAAGTCCAAGCCGCAGGGAGAGACGGTGCGGTGGGGGGCACCCTGCCAAAGGTGGCCCTGTCCCCGAGGAGCAGAGGAGCCTCGCAGCCGCCCAAATCCATCCGGCCAAGCTCTGCGGCCTGCGAGAGCCGGGGCAACGCTGGCGAGAGCGGATCCCACCCTGCTGCCCGCAGAGCTGTGGCAGTCCGGGCACCGAAAGGGGACAGACGTGATCCACCCCCAGGGCCGGGGAAGCTGCTTTTTGTGCCCAAGGACATTCACGCAGCCGTGGCCACCATCTGCTCGCTGACAGAGCGCAAGCCAGCTCGGGCTCCAGTGCAAGCGCATCGCCTTACCGCAGGCACGAGGGTCACCCACCACTCCCTGCGCTTCTGCAGTCCCACCCCAAGTGAGATTTTCCTGGCGCTCTGCTTACACCTCTTAAGACGACCCCTGTTGAGGAGGAAGAGGGGTTGTCTGGTTCCTCCAATTCCTCCCAGTTTCCAGCTCCACGGCCTACAGCTCTCCCCCAGGCACCATACCTGATTAGCCTCGTGCTCCCTCCCATCACCCTCTTCCCGTCGCTTCACAGGCAGACTAACAGCAGAGGGGCAGGCAGCATCATCCCTCCTTTCCTGAGCTCCTACTTGCTGCAGATCCCTTAATGCATTTCTTGGCCAAGGGTTAGGAGATTAAACACTCCATAGAAGGCGAGCTGACACAAGCTGACAGACCTGAATCTTCTGCACATGCATAAGTGCCAGTCCTCATCACAAGGATGCTTATTTGCCAGCCTCATACCTATCACCTTGGCTGGGAGTCAATCTAAATAAAGCAAATTCACTTGTTCTGATGGGGAGAGGGAGTCACTGGGCTGTCATAAGGTTGAACTCAGCTGGCATCGTTTTAGAGTGGAAGATGCTGCAGAAACACAAAGCACGGTATGCCCAGCCTCCCAGGAGCGAGCGGGAAGAGTTTTGCTTTGCTTCAAAGCAACCGTGCCAGGAGACAGCAGTCAGCCCCAGCCCCGCGCCTGCAAGGAGCTTGGCTGCTGAATCGCTGGCCCTTTCCATCCCGGCCCATCCGTAGGCCAGAGGTGAGAACGGCGCATGGCCTCCCGCGCCACCGATGCTCCTGCCCACGTGAACCAGCCCTGCCAGGGCGGCAGAATTTCGCAGCTCTACCTTGCTGCGCTCAGACACACAGCCCAGCCGCCTCCCCGGCCCCTCTCCTTCCCCTCAGCGGCTGGCTGCAAGGATTAAGACTCATTTCAAATGAAGTTTTCATTATTTTCCACTCTCCTCCTTCATTCCCAAACTCATTTGCATGACAAAAAAATTAAACAAAAGCGGCTTTTTGAATCTCCACTCATTACTCCCATTACATTTGTTAACATCATTATCTTCAGCCGAAGATGGCAACTATTATCAAATGTTGCAGAGCTTTTGTAGACCTCTTGCTATATTACTCTGGAAAATTGCTTTAATGCTTATGCTTTTAGTGGTTTTAAAAAACCAGCTATAGCATCAGAAGCCATAAAGAAGATAAAAAAGTGCATCATTTGATAATATGTGCGTTTTCCGCCTTTACACTGAAATACAAATACGCGGCGGTAATGCAGGAGGCAAAAGCTTTTCCTCCACTACAGCAATCCACCGCAGATCCTCCGAGCTGACCCTAAGATTCACCAGCCTCTCTCTCCAGCACTTTTCTGCAGGAAAAAGTATTGTGACAACAGCTGGGTTTCACAGGAACGCCTCCCCACCACGGCACGGTTCGTTTTTCCAGGGTTCAGCAAAACAGATTTCGCCTGAAAACGCAGAGACACGGCGAGCGGCTCAGGCCGTGGGTGCTGAACCCCCATCTTGAGGTGGGGAGAAAAGCACCGAGCGGTAGAGCCGCTCGGGGAACAGCGCAGCCTGAAAGGGCTCTCGCAGAGGGAGGGTGGTGACGAGGGGCTCAGCTATCGGCCTCAGAAGCCACGGTGCTGCCGCTGCCAGGGAGGGTGCTGGGGCAGCGCAGGGGTCCCACGGGTGCTCTGCGAGGGAAGGGGCTTGAAGTGTCAGTAGTCTTTAGACAGGAGGGATCAGTGCCGCAGCAACAGGGGTTCCGCCTGACTTTAAACACCGGTTACAGAGCTGAAGAACCCCGTAACGGGGAGCTCTGGCTGTAACCTCGGGCACGCACGCAGCTCTCCAAGTGCGAGATGGTGGGTTTCTGCAGGCCCTGCCTGAAGCCAGAGAAATGGGATAGCAAAAGCCTGCTCCCGCACGGACATCACAAGGCACGCGCCCGCCCTCGTCCCCTTGCACTGCACGGGGGGACAGAGGGCACAGGTACCCCCGAGTACAGCGGCGGGAGGAGCGCGGGGCACGGGCCCCCTCCCTGCTGCTCCACCCGGGGCTAATCCAGCATCTCTTAGGGCATCTCCACGTGTGCAAGGCCAGCAGCTGATATGACAGGCCTCGGGACCTGGTAGAGCGCTCGCAGCATGAAGGAAGGAGGTAAGACCTTGCTGCGGGTGCGGCAGGTTTCCAGGAAGAGATGAGAGCGCTGCATGCCAGCACCCAGCAGCACTGGTTCTCCCCACGGCCCCACGGAGCGATGCAGGAGAGTCCCGTTCTCTTTATGGGTGCCTCTCTCCTCCCCGCTAACAGTTCAGCGGGTCTAATTACAGGGGACGCGTCTGCTGGTCCCAGCGCCTCTCACTTTCAGCTGGAAACCAGCACAGATAACCTTCAGAGTGCTGGTAACATCTCTGCTCAGCCTGGCTCAGCTGTCTGGAGGGATGTCTTAAGAAAGAAAGGAAGAGAAAAACGAGCGAGCTAGATACCAGTGCATGGAAGCCGGAGACGCAAGATCTGGCAGGGTACAAGGGAAGTGGGGTGGGGGCTTCCAAATCTGCCTTCCAAGGAACCAGTGTGTCTCCAGGGTGGCCACAGAAACAAAGGCTTCCACATGCAATTGCTCAGGAGCAGAAGGGGCAGACGTGAGGAACAGGGAGAGCCGGAGGGGGACCAGCAAGGAAACTGGAGCGAAGGACTCCCTGCAGAACGTGGAAGCTGCTCATACACCACAGCACGAGCAAAGGGGCTTTAAACACTTGCCCAAGCAGGCACTGGCAGTGATGCAGAGAGCCGGCACAAGACGCAGGGGAAGGCAAAAGCTGGGGGTAGGACTGTGCTGCCACTTGGGGGGGTTTCTGCTCGCCCCACACCTTTTCAGCCCAGAGAGGTACAATCTCGCAGCTCCAGCAGCCAGGACCGTGCCCCAGCCCCACTCCAGCAGCGGCGGCAGCTGATTTACAGCGGCTGCAAGAGAGGTCAGAGCTCGATAGGCTTTCATCGATCAGTTAATTAAACTGAAGCAAAACAAACATGATGAACGTAAAAATTTACAACCTCTGCCACGAGTTCAGGTGCATCCAGAGCCAAGACAGCTCCAGCTCAACCCACTCGTCTTCTCTCCAAACAAGCCAAGACAGGGTGGGCTTGGGTAGGAGAGGCAGGCACCTCTCCGCAGCGGGAGGAGGTGCAGGGGCTGCATTCCTGTCTGCAGCCCAAAGAATAATAACAAATTGCCAAGACTGAGGCGGCACAGAGGTGCTAAACCCTGCCAGAAAGAAGCTAAAAGCGCGGCCCCCCCAAACACGGGCTCAGGCGTGCTCTCAGGGTGGCACGTGAAGCGTGACACCGAAATGACCTGCTTTAACCATGCACGAACGCAAAAATCATACAAGCCTATGATACAAGTTCACGCTTGGTCACACAGCCCACGAGACCTGCACAGAGAGATTTAAATTATCGCTTTGTTTTCTGCCAGGCTTTAGCTGCTGATTTAAGCTGCCCAAACAAATAATTACACTCTTATCTCCATCACGCAGCAGCATTAGGTGCAATTCATCGTTTTTAGCTTCTTTGTTTCATGCATTGTTTATATATGTATAAATAAAGAAGAATTTCAGCCATTCACATTTCACAGGACCCTGGCACTGCAAGATGCTCCTGCCAACACAGTGGAGACAGGCATTTGGTTAAATCTGATCTTGACTAGAACAAAACCACAGTCTCCAAAGAACTCCCCCCTGCCGGAAAGAGAAACGCGTGTGCGTTTTTAACAGCTCCTGGAAACGAGACTATCGGATCCACAGCGCTCAAGGTGCAGAAGTGATGCTCAGTGAGAGAGCAGATGGGCATGGAAAGGGCTGCCCCAAGCTCTTGCTGAAACACACCGAAAGCAGGGTGCAGAAGCCAGCTCAGAGGGAGCTGAGCCCCCGGCACCCCAAATCCCCTGCTCCCGCGCAGGGCCGTGGTGAGGAGGAGCTGAGCAGCACCATGACAAGCAGCAGTGCCGTGCTCCAGCCCCTGCCCAGGTACCGGGACCAACGTCCTGCTAGCAGCGGGCTGCCGTCCCCGCAGCAGAGCTGCTGGGGCACCACACCGGCCAGCAAAGGGAGGGAAGGCTCCATGGTAGCACCAGAACTGCAAATCACAGCGTTCAGGCCTTCTCCGTGAGCTCCTTACCTGCACGCCCTTCCTACAGCCACTCTCCCTCTGTCACGGAAACCAAAATCCCCAGAAACAAAAATACCCACAACCAAAAACCAGAAAATAAAATCACCAGGGGAGTCACAGGCTTAAATATCACCACGACACCGAACGCTGTGTGAGGAGGGCATGGTGCAGGGCTGCCAGCCAGGCGGGGGGCCTCAGTGTGGCGCTGCAGGGAGCCCGGCCGGACCCGCTCTCGCCGGGAGCCTTCCTGGAAATTAGAAAAAGCGCCATTATCCCACAAGGTGGGTGCCAAGGCCTCCCTCCCCAGAAGGCAAGTGTGAACTGCTCCTCCTAAACTCCCCCGTTGCTTCAGCCACGTGCGCAGGAACGACACTCAGAGGAGCTGCTGAAGGCGCCTGCGCTGTTTAAGCAGCTCCCTTTGTGCATGAAGATCTGCTTTCATCCTGCCCTTGGGTGGCTGGAGAGCCAACACAAAGAGGCAAACCCGCCTCTGCGTGGCACACGCTGGCTCCTTCCCTTCCCCAGCCTCCGGGCAGGAGATCCCCAACAAGTTTCAGGCAGTGGTTACACAGCTGCAAACTGGAACCAGTGCCCTCAGCGTCCCGAGCGTGGAGCGGCTGCTCCAGCCTTTGCGGGATGGCAGGGAGGAATCCTGGTGCAGGATGACACGCAACCCCACCATCGATCCTATCCAGAGAGCCAGGACGGAGGGAACTGCAACTCACTTGCAGTCGCTAGATAAGACCCGACAGGTTATGCCAGAGCTCTGCCAAGAAAGATCATAGAGATGATTACGAAGTTAATTCTCGACACCGTCGTGCACGTGTTGTACGTACATCGTATGCACTAGCTCCTGTTCAAACAACGGGACGTGCCAGGATGCCTGATACAGCAGCCAAGCTCGGGGAGCAGCACTCGGTACGTGGAAGCAGGCCAAGAGACAGAGTCACTTCACCTGGAGAAGCCGGCAGTAATCTCCCTGGAAGGAGCCGCACGTCTCACACCCTGACCGGCACCGGTGGCGGGGGGAGCGCCAGGCTGGGCACCTGCCACCGGGGCAGTCCCGGCCCTCGCCCAGGGGCGCGGCAAGTGCGTTGCGGCAGGGACCCTGCCCGGCAGCCTCAGGGGTGACAGGAGCCCACGGGCACCGTGAATTGCAGCTGCCAGGGAGCGAGGGCCAGGCCAGCAGCCCCAGAGCGGGTCCCTGGGCCCGGCGGCTGTCGCTCAGGCTGCCCCATGTGCCGGATCGGCACCGCTGGCGTGAGCGGCAGCCGAATCTGCCCCCTTCCAGCTCCCCCAGCAGTAAGTCCAGCTTCTTGTTCACACTGGTCCCTTTGTGCAGCTGTTGTACTGGGATACGTACAAGCGTGGAAAACGAGATGTAGAAAGGTTAACGCGTCTGTACGCTCGGGAAGCATTTATAAAACCGCAGCATTAAACAACGCGCTGCCATTACAGGCGCCCATTGAGCACAGGACACCGTTAAGTTCATCGCAGAACACTGCAAACACAACGCGAGAGATGCAAGTCAAATGGACGTTACGTGACAGACAACAAGCCATCTCCAGTGGTGTCACCAGCTTTCGCTGCCTGCAGCACGCTGTTCCTCCAAGATGCAAATGAGATCTGGTTTGCAGCGAGAAGCAGCTACGAGTAACCAGCCAGGGGCTGAAGCAGCTCTGGCGAAGGCAGACACAGAACTACTATGAGGCTTCTCATTTCAGCCACGATTAAAAATTCCCCAGCGATGGGGAAATAAAGCCCCGTGCTTCCCCTCGACCGACACACCCGAGGTCTCAGTGCTGCCAGCCCAGGTCGGGCCAGTCCAGTTCGCCAGCTTCCCCAGGACCCGACGGCTCGACCGCTGCCTGAGGGGTTGACGCCGGGCCCTGACTTAAAGCAGAACGAGAGGATTTGACCGTTCTTCCAGGCAGCCACAAGCCTGTACAGCCACGCCGGTGTGCCTGGGGAGCCCGTGGCCATCTGGGGGAAGGGAATGCCTCGCGGCAGCCACACAACCATTCCCTGCACGGCCCCGAGATGGCATTTACAGCCCCGCACGCTCGGTGCCCAACGCTGAGCACCCGGTTGGCTTGGGCAGGAGAAACATCTCCGTGAGCCCAAGCTGGGCGCTGCCTGTAAGGGGTACCCCGCACCGGGGGGGCAGGCAGGGAGGGGAAAGCGGGCACAGGGACAGCCTGGGCAGCCTGACGGCACCCGAGCAGGCAGGGAACCAGCCGGTCGGGACACGCGAACAACAAGTACAGTTTGACCACAGCAATTTACAGTTTCAAAGCTGCTTTTGGTGGAAAGACCTAGAACAGGCAATGGAGACTCTGGAAGGGAATATTAAACACTGCAGAAATAAAAGGTATTGCTCAAGAGAAAACATAACAAGGCTGAAACCCAGCATGGTGCAGCCTTCAGATGAAACGGAGATGAGCTGCAAATGAATTGCTCCCTCTGAAGGGAATTTCTGGCTTTTTCAGGAGGGAGGGCACAGCCATCCCTCCCGGCGCCACCGAAACGCCCGGGTAGGGTGGGACGCGGTCCAGGGCCGTGCTCTGGCGCCGGAGTGGCAGTGTGCAGGAGCTCTCTGTCTGATCCCAGCACAGACTACAGCGCCTGCATGGACCCTGCCAGCACCGCCGTCACCGGGAGAGCTGCGCCAAGCCGCAGCGCCTCACCGGGAGAGCCCAGCTCGGCACCCATCGCCACCCCAGGGACGGTCTGCACGCACAACCGCGGTCCTCTGCGGCACAAATGGGTTTTGGCAGAGGCGAGCCCCGGGGATAGACTGCGCTCGGTGCCGGTGGCAGGGACGGTGGCAGGGCAGGCAGCCCGAGCAGGGCAGAGGGGTGTAAAGCAGGAGGACAGGAGTCCTGGCAGAGGCTGGAGGCCCTGGGGGCGCAGCGAGCCCGAGGGACCCCCCACTTCTTCCCCCAGCTGTGCACGGGGCCCTGCCGGACCCAGCCTTTTCGCGCGCCCCGTTTCTTGGTGCCGCGTGGTTATACATGAATCTCGGTTTCCAGTTAAAAATAACACCAGTTTCCAGCCCTCGAAGGTGCAGAAAAATGTGACCTCTAAAAATCCAGAAACTGAAAGGCAAAGCAAATGAGTCCCAAATTTGTCTACGCTATAAACGTCAATTTCTTTTTGAAAGAAATGAATGTTTTTGATGAATGTTTTCTTGAATGCCTGCTTTTGGCAGTGCTGCCATCTGTGAAAAATCTCTGCCACGCTTGCTATTAAGATTTCATTTCCAAGAAGAGTTCATAGCTGCTTTAATAAATGGTTAAAAGATTGCCAGGAGTCCAAAGGGCCAGCAGCTTGTTTACCACAAGTGGCTTCTGTCACCAAGTAAAGCACCTTTGACTGATAAGCTTACAGCCCGCCAGACCGCATGCAGCTTCCTCTGCAACCCTCTAACAAGCAACATTTTCAGAAGCACTTTAGCTATGTCGGGCACTTAGGAACCTAATCCCTATCGACTCTGAATGAGATTTATATTCCTGAATGGCTAGCTCACTTGTGAAAGAGGTCCCTGGGTCATTTAGAGCCTTTCAGAGACTTCACCCAGCGTCGCCGGGGCTTTTATTAGCCTTTTAATAGCGTTCATCACCAAAAAGCACAGCCCTCGCCCTAGCAAGCCCCCAGCCAAGCGCAGGCTCTCAGGTCCGCAGCAGCAGCCGCCGGCACCAGGGGCTCCCAAAAGCCTCCAGAAGGGGCCGAGGACCCACCCGACGGCCCCAAGCCGAGCTGTGCCCACCAGCCAGGAACTCGAGAGGCGCAGAGCCCCCGCAGACAGTCCCGGGGTGGCAGAAAGCAGCCTGCCGGTCCTTCAGGCTGCCAGCCGCTGGGTGCACAGCCCATGGCTTAACGTGCGCCTGTGCCACGGCGCACACAGCAAAGGCTGGCGGGCTGAGCAGCCCTCCTTCAGCGTGCTAGCACCGGGGCCTCGCGGCTTACGAAATGGAGTCCTGAAATGGCTGGTGTATTTGTAGATCTTGTGCGTGACTAAACCAAGAGGAACAATAAGATCTTTTTCCAGATTCGGCAAACATCAGTATAATAAAAAAAATTAATTATATGCTTGAACACATGCACCAGAGCAATGCCCTGTATTTTCTCCTAATTGTTCTCCAAGCCTTCCAGAGCCACATTTAAATAAAAATGAAGCAGTTATTTAAACCGCAATTAAAGATGGAGCAATTTATTTTTAAACTAGAACTATCGTCAGCAGAGCAGGAGAGGAGGAAGGGGAGCCGCGCAGGGACCGCACCCAGCACCCCGCAGGGCAGGCGCCGCGGCCCGCCGGAGCCCCGCGGCCAGGGCCCCCACAGAGGCAGGCCTCGCAGCAGCAGCACCGCACCCAGCGGGTGCCGAGCGCACGCTGCCGCGAGCCCATGCGGAACCCACGAGGGTTTTGGTTGTAAGCCCGTGCCAAGGCTCAGCCCCGGCTCTGCCAGCTGAGAGCAGCTCCTCCCCGGCAAACGTGCAGTCCCAGCCGCGTCTCGGAGCACGCCAGGGCCAGGCGCTGCAGTTGGTTTCAGGGAGGCATCTGCACCACCGCGCTCGTGTCGTTCCAACCGGGCACCTGCCACCACGACCGCAGCGTCCCCGTCCAAACCCCAGCCCCTGGGAAGTTTGCTCGGGGAGCTCAGCCCTCCCCGCCCCAGCGAGGTGACCGTCACACAATGTCCCACGCCAGGAGCACGGAGCATCCTCTACGGAAAAAGGCTGCGGCTGCACTGCCGGGAGGGGGCTGGGGAGGGAGGAAGAGAAGCAACCACAACAAAAACCCACCCTCTCTTTTCATAAGACAGCAGAATTTATCAGCCTGCAGCCCTTCACATCTGTCTCCTCATACAAAATGAAAGAGGCTTTGAAAAACAGAGAAGATGAAATAAAGCCGTCTGTGTTAGGAAGCTGGCATCTCTGCCACTGTCACTGTCACCATGGTAGGAATAATGACCGTGATTGTTTCTGCATCTGTGTATTCGCGCGGGTGCACGGGGAGGAGGGGGGAGGAAGATGCACACCCGCACCACCACGGCCGCCCTCCCCGCGGGCAAGCACCCCGACCCTGCTGCCGCCCGCTCAGGGTGAGCGGGGCACGCGCGTGTGAGCCTCCCCGCTGGACGCATCAGCGGTGACGGCACGAAGCGGCCGATGACTGCGGCTCTGCTGCACGCAGCGCTGGTCCCTCTCCCTCCACAGCCCGGCGCAAGGCCCCGGGGGCAGGTGGCTCAAGCTCATGAAAACATGTGGTTTGACAAGAAGTTCTGACCCGTACAGCTTTCACATCACTTGGCTTTGCGGTAGCAATCACTGCCACGCTGCCCTGGTGAGCGCAGCTCCCTGGGAGACCTGGGGGTAGCAGGACCGGAGCCGGCACTGCCTTCACCCCGTTGGATGACCATTAAAAAGGAGGTACAAAAGGAAAAACACTGGGCTGGGGAACTTGAACACGCTGGCAAACAGCTGCTGAAGCGATCCCTCTCCCTCCAAATCCATTGCTCAGAGATGGCTTGGGCACTTTCACAGGGATTTTGGTGCCTTCCAAGCCCACGGCACCGGCAGCGGCCCTGTGGAGCACTCCAGGCAGAGGAGTGGCTCCCGAGGAACCCTTAGGCAAGGTGGCCCGTGGCTGAGCACAGCCTGCAGCCCTCATATGGAGCCCCCCCCACCGCAGCACCCCGAGCCCCAGCTGGGCTGCAGCCCCCATGCCTGGCGTGTGCATCACCCTGCCTGCACGCGGAGCGGCGGGTCGCAACGTTAGCTGGAGCTGCTCCAGCGCCTCACAGAAACTCACACCCCAGAGGACTTCAGCTCTCCTTCAGCAGGAAGGTCTTCAAAATGCACAAAAGCAGGACAATTAACAAATGCCTTCTGAACAGGGAGACAAGACCATAGCCCCTGTAAACCAGCAAGGACCTGCGCCCTCTCAGCTCAGTCACAGGACGGCCAAGGAGCAGCAGCGGGTTCAGCAAGGTGCAGCAAGCGCCAGATTTCGTTACACAGCTCAGCTCCGCTGCAAGCCGGCCTCGTAACCTTTTCTGAGGGCTGGTCCTCAGCAGAGAAGCCTCTCGCAAGGACACCCAGTGCGTGGTCTCCGAGCTCCTCCAGGCAAGCCCAGCCAACTCATAAGGTAGAGAACACGTGTCACCACGGGAGGTTAATCAGCTGCACCTCCGAACCCCTCCCGCCCAGGTCGCTCCCCTTCCCTGCATGCCACCAGAGGATTCCCCTCTCGTTCCTAACTTCTTTGCAATTTCCTGCAGAATGGCAACTGGCAATTGAGAGCGCAACTGGAACAACCGACCCCGGCACGCAGAGTCACCCCAGGAGAGTCCGCACAACATGTGCGCTGGCGGCCACCAGCAGACCGTTCCTCCGTGTGCCTCCTCCTGCTGTCTGCACCCCAGTAACTTCTTCCACGTAAATCATCCCAGTCCTCATGCCAGAGTCATTGCTGAAGGTTTGTGCCCAGCTGGTATCACGGCTGTTGTCTCCAAAAAAGCCCCCTGCTCCTTGGGTGGCTCCCCTGCAAAGGGACAAGCGGAGCGCAGAGCAGGCGCTCACCATCCTTTGCTCTGTGCTTCCCGGGGTCTGTGCCCGTTCCCCTCCTCGGCTGGGATGGAGCTCAGGCAACACTGAATCACCGCAGGGAGGTTTCCCTGGCGCTCGTCACCCCCCTCACCTCCGCTGCCGGGGAGCTCGACATGGACCCTAAGCCCTCGGCAGCTCAGGCAGATACAGGGCCAGCGGCACAACGCAGGGAACGAATCTCCCGCTGGGTCTGGGTTAGGCATCAGGCAGAGATCTGCAGCCCTCCTGCCCCTGCCCCAAACCCCCAGCCATCCATCACACCCTCTACGTGCTGTCTCCCCCTTCCCTACGGCGCAACCGCTTCTCGGGCTGGCCAAAACTTTATGCTTAGAGGTACACAAGGAGATGGCAGCTCTGAGAACGGCTGCTCCCCTGTATTTCATGCCTCGGAGCTTGTCATGCCGTATTTGGCTCATGCTCTGTCATCCCACAGAACCTGGAGCGGGGGCAAGGACATCACGTGGGACTGGGGTGCCAAGTGCTACATCAACAGCCAGCGCTACGTCCTTCTCCAAGCCCCCCGCGTCCTTTCCTCTCTACCCTGCAGAGAAAGCAGTCAAAGACTTCCTCGCTCTGATCTCACACGACGCATTCCTCCTGCAGGAGCTGCAACAGCACAGCGAAAGCAGCACAGCGCTTCCGTGCAGGACGGCCCGAGCTCAGCCAGCTCTTCTCTGGGCGGCAACGCTGGGAGTCGAGCCTGCTCTGCGACATCAGGCCTGTCGTGCCAGGGGAAAGGGGCCAAGGCTGCTCCCAGGAAAGGGGCCCGCTGGAGACCCACAGCTCCCCGGCCTTCCATTGCCGTTGCACAGCACCCCCGGGACCCGAGGGCCTGATCCACCCAAAGGGGCCACCGCAGCGCCGCCGGCCCCAGGAGCAGGAGGCAGCCGGGCAGTGCCCGCCAGCGCTCCGCCGCGGCGGNTCTCCAACGTGACTCTGCATTATCAGGGCTATAATGAGTCCTTGTTAAAGCGGATTTGATGGAATAATTATATTCCAAAAAAACCTGCAGGAAAGCTCTCTCCCCTCTTAAAGGGCAGGATCATCAAACGTTCTCGCCACATTATTTGCAGTCACACCTTCTGCTGCATCTGCTCCTTTTAAAATCTCTAACTCCAATCTGATCTGAATATATAAATCTGAATTATCACAGCAAAAGGAGATGTGCTCACACCTTTTTTTATCTGTTGCCATGGCGATTAGATAAAATTCACGCCAAGTCTCTGGGGAAGGATGAAATGATTTCAGACAGAATCTCACCCCACTTGGTGAGAATAACGCCTGGAGCTACTTCCCTCTGTAACAGGTCTGGGCACATGTCGTAGCCAGAGAGGGTGGCAAGGGGTGGGGGAGAAGCCAGGACACCTTTAGAGATCTCGGGGTCGACAGGGAAAAAGGTTTCGCAGCACCCCTAGACAGGGCAGGGTAGGACAACGCTCGTTCAAATCACATCAGGCTGCTCCATGCTGCGAGCCAACCCGTCCCAGGCAGAAGCTACAAAATCTAACTGAAAAGGCCAATTCTCGGCCAGCCTTTCGCCCGACGCTCACAGCTTCCATCTCGGAGCTGTCTGTGCGGATTGCTCCGTGCACACGCCGGGGGGGAGCACGACCGGCGACGGCGGCAGCAGCCCTCCTCCCTCTCCCAGGGGAAGCGGTGGGTCGCAGCCACCAGCCCCGTGCGCCGCCGCCGGGGACACCCGGGCCAGGGAGCAGGGTGGCCTCATGCCTGCCACACTGGGACCCGCCGGCTGCTTGCTGCCAGGCACCCCGCTTTAAACCGGCCAGCGTTACTCTGCATTCAGGCAAAAGGAAATAAAAACGCCAGCAGCCGGTAACCACCCTCAGTAACTCCTGTCCCCAAACCATCTCCGTGAAGACAAACACATAAACAAGGAGTGCCTTTTGCCTCGCCGTGTTCATGCTGTCCCAGCTTCCAGTAATGGGAGACTGCTGTCCCCCAGAATGAGCCTATTGATACGAGACAATGCTGAATTATTCAGGTCCTGGCTCTTCTGCCCCGGGGATCATCCCTCCGTGCCCCGGCAGGGAGGGTCCACAGCGCCCGTAAATCCTCGCTGGGTGTTTAATTGCCAGTAGCCTCCCGCTGCGTCCCTAGAGTCACTGCGCTGTGAGACGGATCGCAGGGAATTTGTGTGTGGTTACACTGCCAATATTTTATAGAAACATGTACCGGGCGGCAGATGTTGTGAGGTACAGCAGAGGAGAGCATACATCAAAGGGGTGAACGGCCCCCTTTAACCACGAGAAAGCTGCTGTACTGTTCTTTCCCACATCACTAAACAGCTGCCGAGTTCCAGAATCCCTGAACAGCCTTGGGCACTGCAGAGGATGGGACAGAACGGGCTGCCCAGGTCACGTTAGGCTCATGTGTTAGCTACGGTATTGTCAAAGCTCCTGAAAGGCTACTGTGCAATCAACAACATACACAAAAACATACCAAAAACTTCACAGAACTCGGGTTTTCTTCAGCTCCATCCTTCTGGCAAGCTTTGTGTTTTGCTTTCCAGAGAAAGGAGTTTGTGGATATCCAATGACTAGCTAAATACCTCCAAGTGCCTGCAGCCCTCAAAGGACATGTATTAGGGCTGCTGAGTGAAGCAGCACCCTTAGAAATGCCTGCACTTGACAAGTGCTGTATTCAGATTTTTCTTCCAACACAATCTATCAAGTACGTGACACTGACGCATCAAATAGCAGCTCAGCTCCGGGCTTGCCAGTCCCGTAACGCCGAGTGCCTCCAAACGACTGCTCCTCTGCGCTGCCCTCGCCAGTCACAGGCTACCGACAGGCTGGCTGAGACAGGACGACAAACGCTGCCGCCCTTCCCTCGCAGCTGACGCAACGCCCTTGCACCCGTGAAGATGCCGCAGAGAGCCACCCAAGTGCCACCCAAGTTCCAGCCGAGCGCCCAAACTCCCGAGGCAAGACCTGCCACCTCTTGGGATGCGCCAGGGCAGATGTGCACCGACGGCCAAAGGACTGGAGCCCGGTGGCACCAGGCAGCCCTCCTCCTGGCAGCACAACGGGCACAGCCTGGGCAGGCGACCTGCCAGGAAGGTGCTAGCCGGGTTACGAAAGGCACGCAGTGCTCAAACACACACGTTGCAGCAACAGAGGAGGGGCTGACAACGCTCAACACCCCCCTCTTCTGAGTGTCTCCGGTGGCTCCCCACACCACTTGCTTCTGTCAGCTGCAGCTGGACACACACTCCAAGAGGGCCCGCGCATGTGGGACCTGCCCTGGCGCGACTGCCACGCGCCCCGTTCTGCAGGACCTGGCCCTGCTGACACTCCGTGTCACGAACCCCCATTGCTGTGCCCCAACAGCCGGAGCACGGTGACTAACGCGCCTTCAGTCGCATACGCAGCACAGCTCCTCCACGACAAATCAAAGCTGTGCCTGTAAGACTCTTCACATTAGCCAGCCTGGTGATACTGTTTTAAAATTTAAAAAAANAGTTCTTAAACTGTTTTGTAGCAGGAGTTTCTCCCTCTTTCCCTATGGAAAAGGGCGAGGGGTCTGTGAAACGTTCTGCTCAGCTGCAGCCCTCCCGTCCTCCTCCTATTACTCCCCCCCCAAATACATATCAAGACTCATCAACAGCAACAGAGTTTGAAATCACAGCCTGGGTGTGAAGTGCAGGCGCAGCCCCTGGTTCCGTAGGCACCGCTGCTTTACTCCCAGGAAGCACCAGCCTACATGAAGCGCCACGGTCCTGCGAGTGGTGCTGCACGTTTGCGACAGGGCTGGGCGCGACAGGCAAGATTGATTTTGATGTGAGCACCGGCAAAGCAAATGGGTTTTTGAAAACCCTATAATTTCTCTGCAACCCTTGACTTCACTAACCACACATTTTTAGACTACGGCACAGTTAGGTAGGCATTAAACAAAAATGAGCTGCACTAATGATGATTTATGTGCGGGATAACCTTCCATAAAGAATTTATCTTTGATTTCGGGGTAAGTTACCGTGCTGCCAAGTTAACCAAACAACACAACTCGCACTCAACCCCCCCGCTGCAGCAGGGCCACCCAGGCGCAGCGCGCTCCCCGCAATTGCTCTGAGATCTCTCGGAAGGCAGGCCCAGGAAGCGCTCTGACGGGGCTGGGACGGAGGGAAGCCAGGCAGAGGCCCCCTCGGCGAAGGGAGCGCTCCGGGCTGGAAAGGGCGGCAGGCACCCGAGCAGCGGGCCCCGCACACCTCAGACTCCCTGTGCCACGCAGGACGCTGCCACCTGCGTCCCACGACGCCAGCCCATCCCCCAGGAGCAGCACACCCCCGGGACCCCCCCAGGGGCAGAGGGTTTCGCGCAGGCACCTCCACAGCAAAGCAGACTGCTCTCCAGCCAGGCTTTCTGCCGGCAAGGTACCTCTGGTGAGCGCTGCCGACGCCAGCCCGGCCCCCGAGAGGTCCTTCACCCACCAGCAAGCCGCCATCAAAAGAGCAGCAAGGCTTGTCTGAAAAGGCACGGCTCAAAGGCCCAGCAGCAGAGCCTGGGAGCCCTGTAATCCCAATTAAGCATGAAAAGAACCCGAGGAAGCTGACAAAAGGGCCACCCAGCCCACAAACAGAGCCGGAGGTCTGAGCTCCTGAGAACAGCAGCCCCAGGGGAAACGCTCGCTCCCCCTACTTCTCAGCTACAAAACGTTTTGGTTTGGTGGGGGGAAAGCCAGGGACGCTAAGGGAAGCGGACATGGACAGTGAAAATAGTCACTTAGGGTTTTCCACCACAGAGCATGGAGATTTTTCTCAGCCTGTGCTTTAGGAGCGTTCACCCCTGCTGCACCGAGACCTGCTGGGGAGATGCACAGACCTCCACAGGAAGCACTAGGGTCCCAAACTCGCCGCTTTTCCTGGAAGTTTTCCCTCAAGACAGGAAAGAACGCCACGTCATACCGCCAGCTGTAAACACGGCTTGGAGGTACTTCTGAGAGCGCGGCGGTACTTCCGCACACCTCCTCCTTCTGCAGGCTGGCTGGAGAGGAGCAGTGCAGTGCCGGCTCCGCACAACTGCTTCATCTTACAATTCGGGAAGCGTATCTGCGACTGGAGGGAGCCATTTGGCCTCAGCACCACGCTTCAGCTTTTCGCGGCCTTCACGCCGTTCACTCCGAACAGCGGGGATGTCCCCCTCCTCTCCTCATCTTCCTTGCCAAAGATTTAGGACAGAAGCAGCGGTTCACCAGAGGTCAAGAAAAGACCGTGTTTTCGGTAACAGCAAAGCCAGTTTTAGCTCTAAAACAAGAGCAATAAAAAACCAAGCTTCGGGCAGATACTATATTTGTAATCCAATGGCAAAACATGTTTGCTTGTGTTGACTCTGCAGTGTAACACAATTTATATGTTCTGTCTTTAGGGTAATTATTGCTTTAGAATGTTAAAATCGTTCCACTCTAATTAAATCATCATATTAAAAAAATCCACTGCCACAGCAAACTTGAGAACAAGTCTGGTTAAGATCACGCAAGTGCACGGATGCTCGGTTGCCAAACTTGCTGCTGACCAAACGAGCCACGCTCTGCAAACAAGGAGCACGGGCACCGCGCTGCTCCGTCCTGCAGAGTCCCGAGTGGCGTCAGCACCCGCCGCCCTCCCAGACAGCGCTGCCAGAGCCGGCGCAGCACGGCCAGCCCCCAAGGAATGAGCACCGCAGCTTCTCGTGCTGACGGACCTCGCCACGCCTGAGCGCGAGCCTGTGGCAGGGCACAGCATCACCACCCCTCGCCACCCCAGGAGGTGATGCCACGAAGTCCCCGGTCCCCCCGCGGTACGGAAATCCACCTTGCACGCGTTCCTTCACGCAGACACAGCTGTTTCCCGGAGCCGAGCAGAGGGGCTGGCGAGGCTGGGGTGCCAGGCTGCGCCCTCCCACCGGGTGCCGTGCCTTTCCCAACACAGCTGGCTGCCGGGCAAGCCCCACCAAAGGCCTCTCGGACGTCCCAGAGGTTTCTCGCCTACTAAAACGAAACGGACATCTCCACAGCACTCCAAAACACCCTGAAGTGCCAGAAGCTCCTTCGGCAGGCTCGTACGCAAGGAGGCCATTTGCTGAGCAAGAATCTCCCTCTCCAGGCAAAGGGCTGCTGCGGACGCGGGCTGTCTGCCGATCAGCGCAAGCTCGTCGCTCTGAACGCCTGGCTGGGGAAGACTGGGCTCCTGCTTCATGTTTCATCCCGAGACTGTCAGAAAGGGGTCGGTGCCGGGGAGGAGACACTCTGCAGACTCAGTCCTGACCACGGGAAGGCAGTTGGCTCCTGGCCCCAGCACTGCAAACCGTGACGGGCTCCGGGCCAGCAAGGGCACAGCCCCTGTGGGAGGGATGCCCATGCTCCCCAGGAAATCATTCAGCCCGGCTCCCCTGCCATGCGGGGGGCTGCACGCAGACCCTGCCGACACATCGCAGCCCCGGAGTGCTGCTTCCCTTCGCCCGCCTCCGAGCGCACAGGCTCTGCTGAGTCAGCAGATGTGCTGCAATCAGGAGGCATGGGCCACTGGCAAGAGCCGCCACAGCTCTCAGGAGAAGCAGTCCCCCCCCTCCAGGTGAAGCACTTTGCTCCTTAAGAAACCTCCCTGCAAGAGGGATTACAGCACACTGCCTCTCGTGCTTGGTCGGTGGCTGCCCCAGCAGGCACCAGGCTTGCATCCCACTCCCGGTGGCATCTGCCCTCCTGCATCTGCTCCCAGAGCACTGCCAGTGTAGCAACACTGAGCCCTGGAGGAGCATCGGGACTTACTGACCTGTGAGCAAATACCAAGTGCAGAGCATTGACTTCAGGCAAAATCCTTTAATTCTCTCTGGATCCCCCTGGGGAACGCAGTATTGATTGCTTTACTACTAGCTTACACATGCTGTGCCGGGCAGCCAGCACTGCCATCAATACCGGCTCCGAGGAGGGAGCCAAAAGGTCACCCCAGGACACGGGGCTGGCCCCACGCTGTGCCTAGGACCTGCCCGCAGCCCCCGCGCGGCTTCAAAGCCTGCGACAAGCCAGGGAGGAGCACAGGAGCCAGAGCCCGTGGCATCGGCACGACCCAGCGAGCAGTTTGCCCCCCAATTCCTCTCCCGTCCCACCAAGCTGCACAGAGGTGTCTGGGAGGTCGTGTCCCACCAGTACTCCAGCCACCTCTCCCCGCCGCTCCCCAGGGAACCAGCTGGGCAAAGACCCTGGCTTCAGAGGCTCTCTGCTCACACAGGAACCCAGGGTGCTCTGCACCTTCCAAAGAAATCATTGGGAACAGCCAGGCCTGCCAAGTCCCTGCACAGAGACGGGCGCTGCTGTCCCTGCCGCAGGCCCCTTCCCCGCAGATCGAAGTCGGCGCTGAGCAGGATGCCCCCCGGGCCACGAGGCAGGCACGTGGGACAGGGGGGGCAAGCGGCTTCCAGGCACCAGCGCGGGGAAAAGGCGCACGATGCCATTTGTACCGAGTTCCTTTCCCTATGGCTGAAAGGGTGCGAAAACTTGCAAGAGAAGCTGGAATATTCACCTGTGCCTCATCCTGACAGCGGAAAACCAGCCCTGACGGCACAAGTCAGGACACGGACAGACTCGCGTCCTGCTGCCCAAGCCCCGGCTGCCACGCAGCCACAGCGAGCTGCCTCGCAGGCACGCGGGAGAAGCCAGGACGGGGTGCGCTTACGCCACACAGCCGTGAGCCCCCACATACACGAAGTGCCAGCCACAGCACCAAGGAGACCCAGAACACAACACGTCTGCCCCCACCCCCAGCATTTTCCAGGAGGAAGCCGCAAGACGGTCACCGATAAAAGCCTTTGCTTGGGCAGCACGGGCACGGACAATAAGCCAAAACAAGGCCCCCCGTGACGCTCGGTTCACACACGGCAAAGCAGGTCAGAATTTCCAACAGAAGAGTGGCTCCTCTCTTACCTGGGATGATAGAAACAGTGTCTTTCTCCCAGGACACAACACTAACGTATTCCTGCACTGAGGAGGGGATGAGGCACTTGAAAACAGCCACGTTTCCACGCATCGACCTTTGGTCCTCCACCCGAACGGTGTACGGTTCCCTGAAAACTGTAGAGAAAAGCAGATGGTTGGTAGCATGACAGTGCTGGAAGAAAACACGCTTCCTTTTGCTTTAATCCCACGTTTTCCAAACAAACCAACCCACCCAGCAGCACACCGCTCCCACCCAAAGCACTCGGCCTGCCTTCCCTCCCGGGGGTAGGAAGCAGCTCTCACTTGCAGCTCGGCGCGCAGAGGCGATGCCTGGCCCGGGTCCTGCTGCCGGGACCCTGCGACGGCCCCCAGCGTCACCCCAGCTTGCCACTGAGGCAAGCTGCTGGCTTTGTCGTCACCAAAGCGGCTAAGGCAGAGATTTGCAGCACCCAGATTTCAGCACAGGGACCAAGGGTGTTTAATAGCTCTAACACTCAACGTCCCACCGTGAAGGCAGTCATTTCGCTGCCGGTGCTGTGCTGAAAAGGCAGCCGCGAGGCAGCCGGGGACACAGGCTCTGACAGTGAGCCTGGCACCCTCCCAAGCCCACCAGAGCAATACTTAGGCAAGCAGATGACAATTCTCCAAGCCACGCCACAGTGGGAGCCAGGAGCTGTCCCCCCATGCGCCCTGCTCCCCAGGGAGATGCAGATCCCTTTCACAGCTCCTCGCTGCTCCCTGGGCTGGTGACTGGGAACTCCCCAGGGCCACAACCCTGCAGCAGCTCTCGCTAGGTAAGCTGGATCCACCCCAGCCTCTTCAGAAAGACAAAAGACGTCACAGTGGCCAGTAACACACGCAGACACCATAACCCGTTAAGTTTCAGCATACAACAACGTGAGTGCAGGTGTCTCCTTACCGCGACAATAACTGTGCCCTGCAGGACGCAGGCACCGCTATCACAAGACAGACACGCATTCGCATTGCCATTTAACGACACCCCCTGGCCAGAACACAAGCACCTCAACAAATCTCCCAAGACAGAACTCCTTAGCAGCCCCAGAAGGAAGGTGTTTTCCCCAAGTGGAAAGCACCCACCGGCAATGCCTCATACACCCCGCACAAACAAGCGAGCAGTGAGAGGGCGACAGTATTTCCCCTTGAGGCTTTCCGGGCACCCTGCTCTGCTGCAAGAGGTGAGGACAGAGCCAGGGGCACATGGCAGACCCCACCCCGGGGTGCTCGGTGGCACGTCCCGGCAGGCTCCGCACACCGGCTGCCTGGCAGAAAAGACCAGCAGCAGCTGTAAACCAGTAAGTGCTGAGCCGCAGAGGGCTGCCCTGCCTTGGCCTCTCCTGCCCCTGCCCTCTGCCTGCAGCTCAGCCACCCCCCCAGCAGGCAGAGCCCCCCTGCCCTGGGGAAAAGCGGGGAAGAGGGTTCAGAGCGCCCTCCACCTCGCTCCAGTTATTTACCCGGGGCCCCGGCAGGGAGGACAAGGGCTGGCACCACGAGGACGTGGGGAGAAGCCTACCATGGAAAGGGACTCCAGCGCCAAAGCAGATTAGCTGGCAAAAGCCTCCTTAATCACATGGAGCAGGAGGTTTTTTCACGGGCTTTAAAGGCCAGCAGGGAGCACAAGGAGCATCCAGCCTGGGCTCCTGCACGCTCACCACCACCGCGACTGCCCCAGCCCGGAGCAGACCTCACACGTGGGCACCGGTGCTCGCCCTGCGGCTGCCCCAGCAGTCCGCCCCACACCGGGCACTGCTGGGCTCTGAACCGCGCCAGCCGCCACAGCCGGGGCTTCCGCCCTTCCGCTGCCGCTGGGAGTAATTCCAAGGGTCACGCACGGCCGCAGCTAGCACACTTACAGTGTTCCATTGGCTAGAGAGATGCGCTCCATGTGCTCACCAACAGCTCTTCCCGAGATTTTTTCCAATTCCTTATATTTTCCACTGTATTTTATTTATTCGCTTTCTTTATACCGCTTTAATTAGCTTTCCTTGGTGCATTACCATTGCAAAGCACTGGAGAGCGACTGGGATGCAAGATGACCGGGAGGCAGCAGAAGCGGGGGAATGTTTCACAAGCCTTTGCAAACGTCATCAAGCCGAAGCACACCCCATTGCCCCAGCTGGAGCCACCCTGGCGGCCCTCGGAGACCTGCGTGTGGGCTCCCACTCCATCCTCACACCTCCTGCTAATGGCACCTGCCCAGGGGACGGGGAGGCTGGGATGCCAGCTGAAATCCCACCGGCAGAAGGGGTGCATCCCACCTGCTACTGAGAGCGCGGGAGGAAAGCCAGGACTCGGCTCTGCTACCGCCTTGCTATGTTCCCAAGGAAGTCCTCAGCACGTGGGAGAAGAGCTAAAAGCAAAGGCTGCCCACCCAGCAGGACGGCAAGGACCAAGATGAGCGTTCTCCCCAGGAGCACACCCAGAGCATCCTCTCTGTGGACAGCCAGAGCACCCATCCTTGCTCCACGAGCCCTGGGCGCCCGCAGCTCCCAGCGCCCGCGCCTTCGCGCTGCCTGCAAGGGAAGCCTGCAGACCTCCATGGTTTCAAGCTCCACTCAGGAGCACAAGCCAGGCAATCGCCTGCTGCGCAGCACGGAGCCAGCTGGGCTGCCACGGGAGACACAGCCACGTCACCCCGCGCCACGGGGCCGCTCGCCCCGCTGCGCCCTGGGGTGCGGGCAGGCGCCAGCTGGCCACAGCCCTCGCCGCTGCCCCAGGGGAAGCCCAGGCCGTGCTCCCCGGCACAAGGAGGGCAGCAGCTCCACGCTGCACGTCCGCGTTTACTGCGCCCCATCTGCTGCGGTGTCTCCCTCACCGAGCTGTGGTTTATAGGTAACCTGATAGTGTTGGTAAATAATTCACTCTGCAGAAGGGGGTTAATACCAATTTACTTTGCAGTACAAGGTATTAAAATAAAAAACCCTGTAGTCGCTTCTGTCATGTTCCCTCTGCTAGCCCCACTTTTAATAGGTTACATAATGAAGCCATTCCTGGGCTATTAGCCCTCCTCAGCCTGGTCAATAATTTACTATAATGGCTTTTGGAATCAGCTCTTTGCCATATTCCTTCTTTTTTTTCTTTGCTTAATAAGCCTTGGCACGCTGGGGCTGGATGCTACAGTGGGAACAGACAGGCTTGAGGAGGGCTGTAGGACACAGTGGGGGTCTCCCCACCAGGGACAGATGTGGTCCGGCTCCTCCCGCGGCTGTGAAAACCTCCCCCGTGTGGTTGGGTGTGACACCACCACTTCAGAGGGAGAGGACCTCTCCTGCCATGAGGCTGTAACCGCACCACGGCCTCCAGGCACTTGCTGGAGACCCCCAAGCTACTTGCCCCTTCCCTGCTGATCACTCCAGCCCTCTCCCAGCCAGCAGCGGGCCCAAGGTACAGAGCTGGCTCTCAGCTGGGGCAGGATGCTGTTCTGCACACACATGCTTGCAGGCCTGCTCACCCAGCACCCTGCCCTTCTCCCTGCTCTCCGTCCACACAGCATCAACCGATCCCCTCGCAAGAGGCCAATGCAGCCGCCCTGGTTCTGCGCTCTGCCCCCCCCGGTGGGCAGGGCAGTGCCCACCCGGCAGCGCCCTGCGGCAGGGCTGCTGGAGCAGCCCCAGGGGCAGGCAGAGCGGCACAGCAGCCCTCGCCAGGCAGCAGGCGCTCGGTCCCACTGCTCCGCACAGGACGACGATGACACCAGTCGGCAGCGGGACTGCCTGCTCCTGTCCCCATTCCAAGCAGCCCGGCTCCACGGGTGGGCCAGCAGCGCTGCTGCCCCGGGGCCGGCATGCTGCCGGACAGCAGTGTTACCAGCCCACGCGGGGGGACAGAGGGGAGCGGGGCGCGCTTGACGAGCCAACTGGCTGGCCATGAGGAAGACTGGAGAAAAGGCAGCACCTTGTCCGAACGCAAGCACCCACAGAGCTCCTACCTGCTTTAACACGGATATTTGGGCTCCTGATTTTGCCAGCTGAGTTCTCCGCGGTGCAGAAGTAGTCGTTGTCGTGGATAAAGCTATTGAAGGCTGATGGCGAGAAGGGGTAGAGCTGCAAAGTCCCATTGGCATGGACATGCCGGATGTGGGGCACATCGTAGATGTCGTCGCCTGTGGCCAGGTACCACCGAAGGACGGCGCTGGGTGTCCCTGCTGCCGGGCAGGGGATCACCACCCCCACTGTGCTGGAGAAGGTGACCTGCTGGATAGAGTCGTTCACAAAGTAGAGGCTGGTTCCAACATCTTCAGCGTGTGCTGTGGAGAAAGCAGAGGCCAGAACGGCGGGGGGTTACTGCAGAAATCGCCAATCCCCACCGGCACAGAGAGCACCCCCCAGCACGTCTGCCCCGAGCCCAGCCCCTGGCCCCCGCACGCGGCAGAGCAGGGGAGCGGAGGAGCATCAGTGCATGGGCTGGAAGCATAAAGGCCACCTTCACAGGCCAGCGCTCTTGCTGGCAGCACGGATCAGGGATCACAGGCATCTCACCAGGACACCCGGGGGCCGTGCGAGCGAGGACGGTACCCAGAGCATCCCCAGGTGGCGGCACGCACCCAGCTGGCTCTCAGCACACCGTCCGACCGTGCCCCAGCGCCCACAGGCCTGAGGACACCCATGTGCAGTAACAACAACAAACCACGCACAGCCCACCAACACCACGTCTCCTGCAAACCCCAATTCCCCCAGCCTGGCGCAGCGGACAGCCAGCACCCCCATGCTTCATCAGCTCCCCGGCGCAACGCCGACACATCCAGTGCAAGCCCCCCGCAAGCAGCGCGGCGATCTTTCCCACGACCCTACCACCTCCTCCAAACGCTGCAGTGGCCCCCAGGAGAGGGGAAGGAAAACTGGGTTCACTGCTGCTCCCCCCCTCCCAGAGTCAGAGGGAGGGGAAGCCAGGTCCCACCCTGCCCTAAGCCCGAGCTGCAGCCTGGTGCCAGGCAGCCCGGCACCACCAAGCGAAGACCAAGACACTCCGGGTTCCAGGGCACGGTCCAGGGCAGAGCCTGCGGCCGCCCAGGAGCAGCTCTCCAGGGCACTGCGAGCACTGCAGAAAGGCACCTCCCTTCTTCAAAGTGAGGGAAGGGACCTCTTCACCCAACTCCTCCATGCTCTCCTTCCCACTCTCCAGGACCACGAGCTCCCCCTTCTCAACCAAAGAAGCAAGATTGGCTATAAATAAGGATGAGGAGGTCCCCAGTCACTTGGATCCGCTTTCTTTTTTTAGTCGCGCTCTTTCCAAGTGGGTGGAAGGACAGGGATACAGAAAGCGGCCCCCGGCGGGTGTATTAATAGCTCTGGCTGAGAACACCGCTCGTGGTGCCGCAGAGCCAATAAGCAGATCACAACTGTGCTGCCAGTTCAAAACGAGTCACGGGGGACCCTCCGTGACCCCAATTTCTTAACTTGGGGAGGAGGGGACAGGAGCAGCGGGGGAGAGGAGAGCCTCATCCGTACGGATAGCCTTGCCTCAGCTCTGAGGGCGAGCGCACTGCGGCTGCTCGCCTGAGGAAAGGCTGGCCCGGAGTCACTGGCCACAGCCGCTCGCACCTCCCCGCGAAGCTTCCTCCAGCGCCCGGCGGCGGCGAGCACGTGCCTCTCCTGGCGCGGTCTTGTGCCACCAGCCGTCTCCACACCATCCTCAACCACGTCAAGATGGGAAACCCCAAAACATGTCACCCCTTCCCAGAGCAGAGTCCTCTGCATCCTTCTCCCAGCCGGACGTACAACCTCATGCGTCTTTCAGCACCCGTGAACTGCGCACTCTGCGCTGGATCATCACGTAAAACCACCGACTTCCCTCCTTCGCCTACCCAGAGCCCTACCGTCCCGCGTCAGGGGCGCCGCACAGCCAGAGCTGCCCGGCAATGCCATCCGCAAAACAGATTAGCTGACTAGCAAGGTCCAGCGCTGCCACCACACGAGACAACACATTTATAGGTCAAGAAAGCATCTCCATATGCCCTCTCACACCAGCTCCCTGGGTCCATGCACAGGCAGAAGTAGACAAAGCCATTTATTTTTCCCTCCCTCCCTGCCAAGCGCCAGAAGAGGGATGGACCAGGGCAGCAAAGCGCTCCGGTCGAGCCCCCCGCGCAGCAGCGCCAGGCTTTGCAGGGCTACGGGGCACCGTGCGGCCCTGCAGGTGTCATTCTGGGACATCTCTAGGCTGGTTTGTCGTCATGAATCAGCACTTCCCTCCAACAGAACAGCACGGTGCTTCTCCCAAACACAGCAAAGAGAAAAATGCACATTTGCAGGCAGCGGAAAGCAAACAAAGCCCGCACGAGCGGCAGCGTGCTATTTGTGGTAACGCCTGCCGCCCGAGCAAAGCAGGAGATGGCTGGAGCCGGGGCACGCGGCACGCAAGGCGCACAGCAAAAGCCGCCCGTCGCCCACCCGCCGGCTTTGGGCCAGGAACGTTCCGCTGTGCTCAGCGCCCCGTCACCCAGCCGGCTCTGCCCCAGACTCCATCCAACACCTCCAGCCCAGATCCCAGACCACGGCTTGAGAAGGCTCCTGCTGTAATAAAGATCGGAGAGCGCCCACAGCCTGACGGGGAAATATCTTCTTCCCAGGCAGCGCCCGCCCGGTGAGGTTTGGAGAGATGGATGGGTGAGGGGCTGGGGGGAAGAGTGGAAAAATACCTCATAAACAGAGAAATTCAGATTACCCATAAAGCTTTTTCAGGTCAAAGGGGGAGACGGATTTTTAATAGAAAATGGAAGTTATGGGATTGGCAATAGTTATGTGACAGACGCAGAGAGTTAAATCCGTATAATCTCCTTTACCATTTAGCATTGAGCACCATCCTAATTCCATGTTTCATAAAACCGTCTCCAAATCACTGAGAGAGATTAAAAATTTAGAAATAGCACTGCAATATTTTTATACCAGAAATCACTGCTCACATCTGGTCAGATGTGCTGACCCTAACCTAAATATCGAGGGCATTAATTCACATGAACCTGAAAAAGAGGAGGCTAGAGGAGCCAAAACGGAACCGTGTCTGCTGGGGAAAACGCAGCGGCGCAGGCGCACAGCACCAACCCCGGGGACCAGCCTGCCGGCAGCTGGAAGCTACACAAAGCCCAGCGCGCAGCCGGACGCTGTCTAGCTTGCTCTGAAAGGCATGTATTTTAAGTTATCAGAGCGCAATCTTCTTAAATTGTAGTAAATTACAACCTAGAGGTATTGAAATATTAATATCTCTATCTGAGCTGGGAGAAGCAAGGCATTTTGCTATCGTCCCTTCAGAATATTTACTAGCCTTGATCACCGGACTCTCCAAACTCCAGTACCTTCAGCCGCACGGCCAACCTCGGCGCTGCAAAGAAAGCACTCGTCTGCTCTAACGAGGGGCAAGGCAGAGCGGCCCTCAACTGACCCCAGGACCCGGCACCAAGCCACCTATTTCTGGAAGAGGCAGCCGAGACATAGGTGCGAGTCCTGCACGAGGAGCAGCAGCGGCTGAAACCCCAGCCTGCGCAAGCACAGGAACGCCATCGCCCCCCAGGCGACCGCCCGGCGACGCAACCCTCCTCTCCTCCAGACCTCACGGGGGAGAGCCCGTCCCTCTCTGCGGAGCAGATCTAGGACCACTCTCAGACAACGACCAGCTTCGTGCCCGCGCAATTAGAGCGCCGTTTCTCCTGAGCCAAGCAGCTTTTCCTGCCCGCGATGCGCGTACATCATCTGTGTCAGCAAGGTACTTGCTCCGGGCCCCACAGCCAGTCCCACACCACCCCAACCCAGCAAGTTTCTCAAGGCTGAGCAAGGTCTTCAGCACAACAGTAACTGGGTGAAAACCCGACAGAGATGGGCAAAACACGTCGCGTTTCAAGGCTGTTCATGCAATGCTCTGGGCATGGACAATGCGGCCAGGGCCGATGCTGTTCTTCCAGGGGTGGCAGAGGGCCGTGACTGCCCCAGTACTTCTTCACCAAAGAGCAGCCACTCAGGACCTGACTGCCAGCCACAGTTAAGCACGTTGCTGAAAGGAGGTTTCGCAGCACCTCCGAAAGGGCAAGCACTAGTCTCGAGTTCACGTTACCCCACTGGCAGCACCTTTCCCGAGACCTCCCTGGTGGGCTGGGTGGGCTGACCGCCCAGGTGCCCGCCCCAGGCGTCCTCCAAGGCAGGGCGGGCTGCTGTCGAGGCACCGGCTCAGCAGAAAGCCCACCCGCAGGCCAGCGAGGGGGCTGAGGGAGCCATGGGGGCTTCTCCAGCCGCAAGCTGTACCAGGCTGCAGGGATGCTGTGAAGAACAGCAGGCTAATCGCCACCTCGCCGCTCATTTATTATCCTCATTAAGGGTGCTTGACACCTGCCCTGTTCAAGGAGAAAGTGAAGCGAAGCTTGGCACACATTGCAGGGTGGGAATTACAGGTAGGTGGCAAGTCCTAATCTTTCCTCTCTACTGCCGTAAGATACGACAGTAATTCCATCACATGCTGCCTGCACACTTGTAATGCTGGAGCAGTCTTTGGCCTTCCCAGGAATGAGCTTCCTGCAAGCCCTCATCTTCACGACCCTTTTAATAGCCCTTCTCCTAAAGAAGGGAGGGACCTTGGAGCTGACAGGGCGAGAAGTGGCATCTCCGAGCATCCCGGACGGGACGGGGAGAGAGGCGGCTGAGAGAGAGGAGAAGCACGGGGCCGGTACCCTTTCAAGCGGAGCACGAGGTGCACACACCCTGCCAGGAGCGCAGCACAGCCCCACCAGATGCCACCCACTACGGTGGCTTTCCAGCCCAAAGGGTTAAAGCTGTGACTTCCAGCCGAGTGGCCTCCCCCCCACCAGTCTCAGGGGGGTGGAAATTGTGCCACAAAATTACGAGCATGGCCTGGGGCGTTCAGCTGGTGCCCAGCACGGCCGAAGCGACAGCAAGTACCTGCCAGAGCACCCTCCCTGTCCCAGCGCTGCATTCCGGCCGCGGCCAGAGTCCCACCCTCACGGTACAGCCTCTCCGGCCTGAGCACGGTGGTCATTCCCAGCTCGCAACCGCAGTCACCGCAAACCGAAGAGGGAGCGGAGAGCGCTGGCCCTGGTCCTCTGCGGGTAAGGGCACCGCTCAAACACGCTTGGAGTGCAAGCTGCCTGCTCCTTAATGCATCTGCATGGAAATTAAGGCCTGAACCACCTCCAGCTATTACGACAGCACCCAGGCTGAGGCTGTAACCCTTGCCTGGAAAAAACCACCAAACCCCAAAACAAAACCAAGCCAACTTTCCCTGCTGATCTGCCTGGCCCCTGGACCTCCCATGTCAGCTTGCCAGAGGTACCAGTCTCACCACCTCATCCACACAGGGGGCTGACCCAGAACTGGACGTCTCCCAGTTCTGCACCACCTCCTGAGCCCCACGGGAGCCTTCTGCTCCGGGAGGTGAGGAACGAGCCCAGGGACCACAGGCAGCGGCCGCTCCCTCCCCTTCCACAGCCCACCTTCACATCTCAGCCACGCCGAACACATCATCTGAGGAGCTGCAGCCAAGTCCCAAGGGGACACGTGGTGACATTACCAAGGCAGGGTGACAGCAGGGTCCCCCCCAGTTTGGCACCAGAGGCAGCGCACACCCGCTGCTGGGCTTCCTCCGGAGCCCCCAGTCCGTGCCGTCTGGCACGCCGCAGCGCACAGGCTCGCTTTACAAGGCGGAGATGAGCGTTTCCACCACGCGGCCGAGAGGCACGAGAAACGGGGGGAATGGATCAATGGAGCACACTCGGAAACCTCGCTCGCCTTCGCCTCTTCCCTGCTCCTTTCCAAGAGGGAGCAGCTGGGGCAGGCAGCAAGCGTTAGCGAGAGTCGGGAAACGGATTGCCTAAATATTTGGTACAGCTCTGCTGGCAGATGATGGCGGCAATATGCAGACTGTACGTGGCGGGGTTTATTCCTTCAGGATCTACAAACAGGGATACGGTAACTCGCAAAATCATGATTATGTAAAAAATAGGTAGCTGGCTATAATTTCAGAGAGACGAGACGCGCTGCACCCAAACCTGCCGCTGCACAAGCCTCCCAGTAAAACACACCTCGTAACCACTGCAACAGCCGAACACCTTCCTCCTTCATGCCCTCCTAGGAAGCCACACTTTATTAACTGTCTGCTCATTTGGGTGCGAGATGACTTCATATGATCCAAGGCACGGCTCGGAACTCGCACACTGCCATGTCAGAAGAATTCCTGCCACAAAGAGAGGCTTCCAGTTCTGCTCTCGCGTTCGGCTCATCAGCTGCTTCAGAGGAGGACAGCCCGCTCCCCACCCCTCCACCTCAGGGCCATATGGGCAGAGACCAGGGCGCTGTAGCAGAAAGGCTGCCCAAAGCCAAGCCGCAGCCCCCCAGCAGCCCCCCGACCCCAGGAAGGGCTGCTCGGTAGCACATCCCTGGCACTCGCACGAAGCACAGCCTAACCCTCGCGTGGAAAAATGCACCAAGAAATATCAGGGTTGCCCAATCTACCAATTTTCTCATGGAAAGGCAGGAGCAGCCCTCAGCCCACGCCAGGTGCGGGTAAGGGCTCTGGGCAAGTCGCCATCGTGGCTCCTCGCGCTGGGAAATTTTGGCTACCCGCAGGATAAACAAACACAGGGCATGGCGAGGCGCTCAGCACTGCGGGCTTCTCCTCCGTGCATTTAATGAGGTTTCCATGTTTCATTTCAGAGACAAACGAGCGCTGTGCCACACTGGGGGGCCGAGATGGGGAGAGATTAAAAACCGCAAGCTGCATAGTTCACTGCACCCAGTACGGGAACGTAATGTAAATGCAATGCCAATATAAATCAGGCAGCGGGGACGTCCACCCAGAACACGCAGGGAGATGCCTTCCCGGCTCCAAGCCTCTCAATTTTGACCAGTACGCTCTCCACCACACCGCTCGCCACTCAGCTCCCCTCCTCCTCTGCCTGGCCTCGCTCACACTGCCAGACCGCCTTCCTGCTCAAGCCCCTGTTTGTTTGCTTGCCAACCACCTATTTCTGTTTATTTTAAAGAAATAACCAGCTACAGCCCATCGAGGGATTTCTAAACTTCAGTGGTCCCCTGGATCAAATGTTTATTTGCTGTCATTTTCTACTCGAGCTCTCGTTCTACAGCAGGAGCACGTTAAAGGGCTGTGCTTCGATGCCCAGAAATATGAAGTATCCGAAAGGTTTATCATGCATTAAGCAATTGGGGTTTTTTAATCCCATTATTATAATGAAACTTCCATTGTATTGCTGTTCTCTCTTTGGAACCATTTCACTTTAACACTTTCCATCACCAGGACCGTTCAACACGGAAGATACGTTTTATTTCCTAAAAAAAGAGAAAATGAGGCCACGAGGAGTTGTGCTAATGGAGGCTTTTAATTTGCTCTTCTCAGAAGAGAGCGCTCTGTGGGAAGAGATCCCTTTTCCAAGAAGCTGGGGCTGAAAACATGCAAAAGCAATAAACCCAGCGCAGCTCTTTATTATTTTGACTGTTTGGGAGGAGGGGGTGAAGAAAGTGTGGCATCCTCAACGGTTATTTGTTTTCCGTTTTGCTGTATCCTTTTAGCAGAGTAAAAAATGCAAATGTAAGCAAAGCAGACGCTGGCACGTTCAGCTCGGCAGCTCCGAAACACAATAGCGATTTTGGGTAAAGCTCCCAAACGCAGCTCTACTCCAGCTCAAATACAGCAGCTATTCCATAATTAATAATTGATGGAATAATTGATCAGCCCCACACAACCGGACAGGATGCCCCGTTAAACCGTGGTAAATATTTTTCATGGGATTAACATTCAGATAAACGGGCAATGTAAGAGGCAGCCAGGGAAGTCTCATGGAAGGAGCCAGCTCCGGCCCCTTTCTTTCACGTCCCTTGTCTCCTAAAATTCGCCCCTTGCTGTTCTCAAATGCCAAAAAAGATAATTAGGGCAAATGCCATCTCACATCCTCCAAGCAGACAATTTTCCGAAAGGTGGGCGCTTCCGTCACCGCGTCCGCGGGTCAGCTCGTGTGCAAAGAGGTAATTTATTGCAGAACCATCATCAGAAATTCCCACGGATTCGGAAACGGGCAACTCCTTTATGTAACGCGGATCGATCGTTGTAACAAACGCGCCGCGATTTAACTACCCAGGCTACGCGCAGCTCCGTGGCTTCCTTTCTTAATGGCACCGACAGCAGAGGCTCGCTGTAGAGCATCACCTCTATAGATGTGGACAGCATTCACTTAACCTCCAACTTCAATCTCTAATCTTTCCCGTGCGTCTCCTTGACACACTCGTTCCGCGATCTCACACGCCTCCCCCCACCTGATTTCCATCAGGCCGCCGGGCTGCACTTCGCACCGCGGCCCCAGCGGGAAGGACGCGGTTGCTGAGGCGCCGCTGGATTCGCTCCGTCGCACGGGCTCCGGCTCCGCGCCGGGCAGCGGGCGCACGGGGCGCAGCTCCCGCCGCCCGCCCGA
>VWZZ01001704.1:162562-177890 GCA_013399095.1 Psophia crepitans
CCCGAGCGACCCTCCCTCCTCGCTCGCCGCCCAGCTGCCGCAGAGTTCTGTTGCTCTTCGGTTTGGTTTGGTTTTGGTTTTTTTTTGAAGAGGTGATTCCGTATCTACCCAAAGATGGGGAAGGTGTGAAGCCGGAGGGCCGGCTGCACCGTCCCAGCCCCGTTCTGGCCCAAGGATGCTGATCAAGCGCTCCACGAAAGCCAGCACCCGAACGGCACCTGCCCACGGGTGCCTCTGCCCTGCTCTGCAGCCTGCGCGGCGTGGGGCAGGGCTGCAGCCCCCTCGCCGTGTACCCCAGGAACAGCACCGGCCAGCGCATGCAGGCACCCGCACGCAGCGGACACGCTGCCTGGAAGGGGTGTTTCTCCACAGCAGCCAGGGTGGCCAGAAGCCGGCACGTCCCCCCCTCCGCAGGCCCTGGTGCAGAGCCACAGACAGCTGGCTGCTCCAGGCTGTGGGTGTGCGGAGGAGCCGGCGGAAACCTTTCCTGGGTCTGTGTTGGAAGATGTCTGCGGGGCAGAAAAGTCATTGGTGCCGGGCCAGGCGAGTGGGCGATTGAAATGCCTCAGGCACAAAGTTTAACCTCTCTCAGCTTGAACTTTATTAGCCAAGAAACTCTTGCTGAATCTAACAGAGGGGAAAGCACGAGGGCAATTTGCATTCTGGCCTTGCCTGGGGTGAGCAGGGCAATGGATCCACTGGAGCGGGGTAAGGGGTGGCCCCTGGCAAGGACTTCTCTGCTTTGGATGAAGCTCTGCTTCCACTGAAAACAGCTCTGAAAACAGACAGTGGAGGGTTACATGGCCACAGAGGCCAGCTCCTCTCCTCTGGAGACCTCCCCGCCCGCCCCGCGTAGGTACTTCCCTGAAGCAGGGGTGCCTCAAAGCATCACTGCCCAGCACAAGCAGACCCAGGGAGCCTGGCTTCAGCTGGGCGCATCCTCCTGCAACCTACCTGCACCTACAGGTCTTCCTCGTTTCCTTGTCTGTGGAGCAAAAAGCAAGGGGAGATGCGTTATGCTGGGCAAAAATCGCTGAGATGGGAGGCAGTACGAGCTGAGAATGCAGCCCTTTCTGCAGGCAGGACCAGGACACGGAGGAGAGGTGGGGCTGCCTTAAAACCGTGCGATACCCACCTCCTCTTCTTCTTCCCTCCACAGTGGAACCGCTGGCCTGGGGGTGAGAGAAGCAACTGAGGCTTCTTATGGCTGGAGCCTTCCCCCCCATCTCACTCACTCCTCTCTGCTCCATGGGCTTGTGCCCTCAGCTGGGGCTACTGGGTTTGGCTCCTGTGGGAAGCCCCGAGACCCCTGTCTCTGCCCTGAGGCTGGCCTCCTGCATGGCTCCCACCGGTGTGGGGACACCCCGAGCCCATGTGCTGCCTCCCAGTCCCCAGCTCAGCTGCGCTGCCTGGCCAGCCCCCCGCACCGCACCGCCCAGATGCTGAAGCTGCAGCCCCTGGCCCTGCCCAGCAAAGCACCAGCCCCGAGAGCCCACTTGTACGTCTGTCAGCCTCCCTGAGCTGCCCCTGTGATTGCACATGCTGGTGGCTTTCTTATCATTCTCCCTGCACCCACTGTGCAACACCCCTGCGTGCAGCTGTGGTGCTGTGGCTGCCCCCAGCCCCACAGAGCGAGGCAGGCAGTGCTGCTACGCACAGGCAGGGTTGCAGGGTGTCCTGCATGCTTGGCACTGGGTCTCTCTGGGAGCTGCCGAGGTCTGAGGGCTCTGGGAAAGCTGGTTCCTCACTCTGGAAATGTCATCGAGTTTTCTCTGCTATTTTTAATTAGTGACCTTCCCTCTGAAGCCTTCACGCTGGCAGGGAAACGCTAAATATTTATGTGGTCTCCTTCCCAACTCGCTTTCGTTGGGAGCTTGCCTGGGTGGAAATTCCCAGGCAGCCCCAGCTGCGGGCAATGCCCACCCCTTGCAGGGCAGGGTCCGTCGCCCCCCACCCCAGCACCCGGCCAGTGCCTGGCCTGGGGAGAAGAGGGAGGTAGTGGAGAAGGGGCCGCACGCAGGGGAACAGAGCTGAGGGGGGCTTCCAGCCCACCCAAGGCACTTACTGAGGATGATAAGGAGCCCGATGACAAAGGCCACGACAGCGAAGATCAGCCCCCCATTGCGGATGGTCTCATAGTCTGGGGAGGAGGAGAACGGAGCAGGCGTCAGCCCGGCTGAGGCACGGGGCTGAGCCTACAGCACGGAGCCCACGGGCAGCCGTGGGAGCAGGCTGCCCGTCCTGCTGCCCGCAGCCCCCGGGGCTGCGCAGGGCACGCACTCACCATAGCTGAACCTGTCCAGGCCCTGCTCAGGCACTTGCTCTGGAAAAGAGGAGAAACTTAAGTGAGAGGCAGCGCCTGGGCTCACGGTGGATGCCCGGACGGGGAGGCGAGGTGGGACAGATCAGGAATGAGTCCTGCATGCAAGAGCACTCTGATTTCCTTACGACGTAGCCAAGCCAGTAAGGAATTCCTGAATTCCTGTTTTTCCCCTCAGGAAGTTTAAAGTTCACAGTGCATTCGCAGGATGCACTCGCAGGGTGCAGTCACAGGACGCGTGGCACTCTCGAGCTCCAGGTGAAGCTGCAGACACGGACCCAGCTCGACTGTTTGCAGCAGCCGGTTGCTATTTGCTAAGGCTCACTGTTGGCAGAGCAGCCTTCGCGGAGCCCTCAGGAAATGCCGCTGCCCACAAGGCTCAGCGGGGCAGCGACGTCTCTGCTCCGGCAGCACGGAGCACTGAACAACCCCTCCAGCTGACACCTTGCACCACGGTACGTCCTGGCAGCCTTCATCCACATCTGATGGCTGCGTGACACCGCTGGAGCCACCTCACCTGGCTGCACGTCCCTCTGCCAGGAGCTGTCTGGAAGGGGAAGTCCCCAAACGGCAGCCGGCAGCGATATGCCAGCGGGCTGCAGAGCTCTGGGGATTCATCCCCACGTCTGCCCTGAATCCTCCGCAAGACCTTCCCCCATGCAGGCTGCTGCGTGGGAGGAGGGAGCAGCCCTGCGCCTCCCACCGAGATGCCCCTGTGAAGGTGTCTGCCCCTCCAGGGAAGCCCTTTGTGGGTGGGCTGAGCAGGGTGCTGGCTGCGGGTGCCTGCTGCCCGCCCCGCTCCCCAGAGCACCCTTACCGTCACCCATCGCGTCCGTGTGTCGTCCGGCAGGCGTCTCACTCTGGGAGCGGGCACCCACGGGAAAGCACATTAATTGGGAGACAAACCTCATTAAACATTAACGGCCTCGGTGTAATGTTTATCACAGTCACGAGGGGAGGCACAGGGCTCCCGCCCACCTTTGGGAAGGAGGCCCGGGAGGGGAGGGCACGCACCCACCGTGCCAGCGGATGGGGAGGGCTGGGCACCCCGGAGCCGTGGGTGTCCCTGTCCGAGCTGGGAGGGGGACGGCACGCCCTCCCTCGCTTCCAAACGTCAGGCCGACTCCGGAGGCGAGCCCCGGGTGGGGCGCAGAGGGATGGGCTTGGGTACGGGCTGCGACTGCCTTTTGCTAGAGAGAAGCGGGCAGCACGCCCCGTCCCCACAGCCTGGCGCCGCAGGCCCCCGCAACGGCTGGGGCAGCGCCTCCCACCCCAGCAGTAAGCCGTGCTGGGGAGCCCTGTGGCACCCCGGCGCGGCGATGTCCGTGGCGCATCCCGGGTCGGTGGCGGGTACCAGGATGCTGCACCCCTTGGGGCTGTGCCAGCCCCGGGCGGCGAGGCCAGCTGCCAGGCAGGCTGTTCAATCCAGTTTGCTCTAACCTCACAGTCAGGGAGCGGGAGTCACGCGCCCAAGCCGATTAGTGCCGTGGTGGCCGGGGGGAGCGGCCCGAGGGAGCGATCCCCTTGCCGTGGCCGGGGCTCAGCCCCAGCCGGGGCGCGCAGACGCCCGGTGGCCCCAGCAGCTCAGCCCCGGCGCCGCGGGATGAAGCCAAGCCCTGGGAGGGCAGTGCGTGGGGCCATCCTGCTGCCAGGGAGCCCAGGCGGTGCTCAGCGTCCCCCTCAATCGGCACACCAGCTGCCGTGACACAGGAGCTCCCCCAAGGCCGAGGGACAAGGCGGCTCTGTGCCCCCTTCACATGGTCTCTGGCTATTGTTGAAACTGCTGCCGCTGGCTGCAGAAAAGAGCGCAGCAGGGAGGGGGCTCGGACCGCCTGCCACTGCCAGCACAAAGCCCGCTTGTGCTGCCCAGGGGGTGCGCCGCCTCTGCCCCCCTCCGCCCCAGCCCGGCTGCCGGCGCTGCCCAGCGCGGAGGGACAGCCTGCCAGCTCGCCCGGCCAGCCTCCCCAGCAGGCCCCTGTCCCCCTCCCCGAGCTCTGGGCGTGCCACGGCCCTTGAGACGACGCAGCTAGGCACCCATAGAACTTATATTTTATTCCGTTTTCCCCTCAGGTCACGGCACAGCACACACCAGCCCTTTACCACAGCAGCACACTTGCCTATTTAAAAGGAAACACAAAAGCTCCGTTTATTTTACAACAGTCAGGCTTTTGCCATTTCTACACACCACAGGGATTTCTTTGTTTCGTGTTAACACCGACGGCACGCTACAGACACCACGGGCACTCCGACGCGGGACACGCACACAGCTGACACTCGGGGGCTGGGCTGCGCGGGGTCCGCTCTGCCCAAGGCTGCGGAGCAGCGTGGAGGCAGGAGGCGAGCAGAACTTTCTTCAATGGCCACGAGGAACGGAAAGGACAGGGTGCTGGAGACACCGTTCCTCTGCCTCACACAGATGGGACAGCGTGCTTCCCAGTGCCACCAAGGGATGCAAAGCACACAGGGACACAGCCCACGCTGGAGGCAGGGCCACTGCGGCGGGGGCGGCGCAGAAGAAACCCCTCTCAAAACCATCCTGGAGGACAAGAACCTCTTCCCAGCACACAGAGGGCACTCCGACAGGTTTCAACGCGGCCCCAGGGATCCCCCACTGCTGCCCAGGCTGACCCTGCCTTGGCAAGCACCCACAGCCAAGCCCCAGCCCCAGCTGAGGCCACGGTTTTGCTTCCCCCTGGGCTTGCAGGAAGGGGCCAGACTCACAGGTTTGCCTCCGACCCACGACCGGGCACAAGGTGATGATGGACTCGGGGCTCAGCTCCCCTGGAGCAGGCACGTCGCCACTGTGCAAGCTCAGGCGTGCAAAGCCCCCGCGCACCGCTCGCTGCTGCTCTGCCATGAGAAGGGGCAGCTGGCATCGGGGACTGATAACACATCACCACCACGGGACGACACGCAGCACTGACGAGGGTGGCCGTGTCCCGGACCGTGGCACAGAGAGCGACAAGGCATCAGAAAAGGCAGGGAGCACGAGGAGGAAACACTGCTGCCCCCTCCCCGCCAGAGACAGGCAAGCCCAGGATCTTGATTTCAGCCCGTGGTTCTCTAGCCCTCGCAGACTGTTTAACCTGCCCACCTCCATCCCGCGGGCCGGCAGGGCGCTGGCAAGGACCTGCTTTGTGCTGGCTAGCAGGGTCACCGCTGTGCAGCTGTCCTCTCTCACAGTGTCACCGTGCTGGGGGATTTCACGGGCTTCTCTGCCACCACAGCGTTACCTCACGGTGAAAACAGCACCCCACACAGACGGCTTACTTTTAGCCAGGGACACAAACGGGCAGCGCTGAGCAGGCGCGACAGGGGAGCTCCCTTCAGCCTTACACCCAGCACGCAGGTGCCACCACCTAGGGCAGCCAGGCTGCGGGACGTCCCTGCCCGACTCACCCCCACCGCGGCTGCCTTTGGGCTGGGGGCTCGCAGGAGGATTATTGCTGAAACGGCAACGCGCGGTCCATAGCCACGCTGGGCAGGCCCCCAAAATGCCACGGACTGGGCCCCGAGCCCTGCCCAAAGCCAGCCGGGGTGAACCGCGAGCCTCCGGCTGCAGGCGTGGGGAAGGGTGGGGGGACCCAGCAGGCTCCGCGCACCGCAGCCCACGCCGCCCGGCCCTGTGGCTCCGGTTCCTGGGCTCGGGAGATGGCCCAGCGGGGCAGTGCCTGCCAGGCACACGCAGCCGGAATCACACGCACAGCACGAGAAAAGTGAAGAGAAAGTCACTATTACAACATCAGCAACGACTAGCCCTAGAGGCAATGACCATCTCACATCAACATTACACACCACCGGAGGCAGAGAGGACGGTGAGTGGAGTTTAGTCGGGTTAGTAAACAGAGAACCGGTGCTGAAGTACGAAGGGTAACACAGACACAGCAGCTTCGCATCTCCTCGGAGGGACCTGTTGCTGCGGTTTCGGTCCCCTCTCAGGCCACTGGCATCTGCCGTCTGCGCATCTGTCCTCAGGTCTCTGGGTCTGCACGGGAAGGAGAGCAGCGAGTCAGGCTGGGAGCAGCGCCGCCGCCCTTCCCTGCGCAGGGCTTGTCCGCCAGCAGCACAAACCGCGCTCCCGCCAGTGTGGGCTCCAGACTTTCCCCCTCTCCAAAAGTGGGCCACAGCCCAGGAGCCCCGGGGAGCTCTGGCTGCAGGCGAGGAGCGAGACGCCCAGGGGACTCGCACTCAGCTCTCTAGAGGTCCCAAAAATAAAACTACTTTGGGTGGAGGAGCACAAGGAAAGGAAGCGTAATGCAAAGGAGAATCCGGACAGATGCTTCCTTTTCCTGCTGGGCCACCTGGGGCTTGCTGAGCATGGGACAGCCGGGACCGTGCCAGCACTGCATGTTTCCCTGCCACAGCCCCTAGCAGTGCTCGCTCCTGCACCGTGCTGGGGGTGCAGAGCTGCCCAGTCCCAGCAGACTGGTCTCACAGCCCCGTGGTCACCCCCCTACACAGCCCTGGCTGCCCCTCCCCTTCCTCCGCAGCACTGAGGCTGTGTGTCACAGCCCTGCTGCCACCACCCACGCTGGCTTGGGCCAGTCCGCAGCAGCCCTGGGACTCACCACGTGGCTCTCGTTCAGTTCTCTGCTTTCTGCGCTCCCGTTGCTGCAAAGGGAAGAGCAGAGCTGTTCGCAGTGCCTGCACAGAGCTGCGTGCTCTGCAGGCAGGTGAGCGCAACGCAGCGGCGGCGGCAGAGCACGCGCGGTGCAGGACAGGCAACCTTACCGTTTGAGGTGATCAGGGTCTCCGCCTGAGCCTCCTCGTCCCCTGGAGCTCTGCAAGAAGAAGTGCACAGTGAGAGCGGCTGGGACCTGCACCCCGTCCCGGGGGTGGGATGCCCAACAGCGCAGCGGCATGCTGAGGAACACGCCCCCGGAGCATGCACAGCTGCTTTGCCACCCAGGAGCTCTGCAGCAGCGCATCCCTCGGCGTTGGGCACCGGGCACCCAAAAGGGATGCTCAGGGAGGGCAGCCACTGTGCCAGCTGCGGGAGGGAGCCCGGGAAGAGCTGAGCACGAGGCCCAGAGGCTCTCCAAGGGAGATGCTGCCCTCACTCACCTGGGCTTCTGGTTGAAACTGCACCTGCACCTCCTGCCTGCAAAGGAAGAGAAACACCATGAGCGTGGCCAAAGCAGGAACGGGCCCTGGCCTTTCTCGAAGCTGCCCCTGGCGAGAACAGCCCCCACTGCCCCGGCCCACACGCCCAGCACCCGCCTGGTCCCCAACTTACTGAGTATAAGGAGAATACCGACGGTGAACAGGACCACAGCAAACACCAGCCCCCCGATCCTCAGGCTCTGGTAATCTGGAGGGAGAGGATGCAGGGGCTTGTTCCTGCCGGGCTGAGGGAAGGGGGCAGCCTCTTTCGCTCCCCATCGCACATGCACACATGTCCCTGCCAGCACACCCATCCCCACGCACGGCGATGCTCACCATAGTTAAAGGGGTCCTCCTCCTTCTCCTGGGTGGCCACTGCAAATAAGCAGACAAGAGGTGTGAGGCGAGCCAAGCCTCCCGGCTGAGCCCCTGCAGCCCCCCGCTGCCGACGCAGGCACCCCGCTCCCCAGCGGGGCCGCAGGCTCCCAGGACTGCTGCCCTACACCCCATTCCAGCCTCCTTGAATCAGAGGGGCACCTGTCCTCTGGGGCCCCACAGCCTCTTCCCCGCACCCCTGCCACCTCCTGCACGCGAGAAGCGCTGGGCACCTACCGTCTGCCACGGCCGCTGGCACCAGCAGGGAGCACAGGAAGATCAGCACTGCCTCCATGGCCGCTGCGAGGGAGGGGAGAAGCAGGCTCAGCACCGGGGCAGCCGATGCGGGGCACAGCGATGGGGCTGGGGTGCGCGGGAGGCGCTGCAGGCCACCCGTGCCCGACTGCGCAGGCAGGCGAGGCTGTGCGGAAGGAGCCAGGCTGACCCCAGGAAACACCCACGGGCCCAGCCACCATACCGGGTGCCATAGCTGCCCCCAGCCCGACGGGCACACAGCGGCTCACAGGCATGAAGGAGAGGAAGGGTTTGAGCAGACAGACAGACGTTTTGTGGAGTCCTGTGGTGTATTTTCAACCACCCCTGCACCGCTGGCTCTGCTCCTGGCACGGATCTCGGCACAGTCTCAAGGTTGCACTGCAGGCAATGGGGCCAGCACAAGGGCTGTGATCTCTCCATCAAGGTCAATACTGTGCCCTTCACCCAGAGCATACTTTAATTTGTCCCAATTAGCATAGCAATTACAGCACATTCCTACAATGAGGCCAGTGGCCCTGGTGGGACATGAGCTCGTGGCCCAATCTGCCCCTCCCAGCTCCTCGCGCTCACCTGCGGCAGCAAGGAGAGACCGTAAATATCCCTCGTCCCCCCACGGCTCAGCCCGTCCCTGCCCGCTCACAGGCACCGACACACCGCCCTGCGCAGGGCCACCCGGCCGGAGCGCGGCTCCCTCCCAAGGGTGGGTGTAACAACGCTGCGTCCGGGCTGCGACACTGCCCGCCAGCTCTGGCCTCATCTCCGTGCCTCGAGCCGCTGCTGCACCCGTTTGGGATGGCCACCCTTGCTGCCAGGACCAGCCAACAGCAGGCACCGCTGCTGGGCAAAGGGAGGGCCCTGCCAGCACACGCGGTACCTATGAACCGGCCCGGAGCCGAGCATCCTTCCTCCTGCTCCCGAGGGCACAGGCAGAGGCCAGGGGAGCGGCTGCCACCCATGCTGCCGGCTGGCACAGGCACCGCGGAGCCGGCCACCCCTTCCCGCTGGGCGGCTGCGTGCAGGGACGCCTCTTGCCGGGCGAACAGTGCCTGGCAGACACGCCTCCTGCGAAGGAGCGAAGCGGGGGCTCGGGTGGGTGCTGCCTCCCCGGCGGCCCGCAGCTCGCTCACCCGCGCGCAGGGCTCTGCCTGTCCGTGCTGTGCTGCTGCCGGGCCGCCACTGAGCGCCCCGAGGACAGGGCTCGGTGGCCATACATGGTGTGGGAGCGACGAGAGGGCTTGCTGCTGGCGCAGGACAGGAAGGGGGGGTTATCGGGCGCCCTGCACAGCACTGATAGCACCGGGTGCCACGGAGCTGCTGCAGCTGCTGTGCTGGATTAGTGCCGATAAGAAAGGGGCCCTCGCAGAGGAGGAATCCAGCTAGCCGACGGCTGCAGATCCCCAGCCCCTCCAGAGCCTGACCTGATTCGGATGCAGCCTCCATCCCAGCTGCCGGCAATGCGGGGAGGCAGCTCAGTTGCCCCAGGCTGGCTCCTGGGGGCACCAGGGTCCGTCCTCCAGATCCTGCCACGGCCCCTTGACCCAGTTTGTGCTGTGAAGGTGCCCAGGGAGGGCACACACGGAGCGGGCTCAGCAGTGCCCTCCAGCCTGCCAAAGCTGGCCCCGGCAGCGTTCGGCTCCACGGGTGGTCCCCAGCACTGCCTTCGGGAGTCAGTCCCCATCGCGCCTGTGGAGGAAGCAGCTCCCAGCACCGCGCTCGACCCCACAAACAGGGGGAGCACGTTTCCAGAGCCCGATTTATCCATCATAACAAGTTGCGTCCCATAATAATTCACGTCCTCCCCTCCCCTGACATGTCTTGTCATTTTGAAGTAATGTGTTTTATCTGAACACTGGAGGGTTTAATTTCCCTTGCCTGCAGCTGCCGCTGCCATTGTGTAGTGCGGGGCTGCGCTGCCACGCCACGCTGGAGCGTGCCGCTGCCTCCCTGTGCCCAGACAAGCCCCCTCGTTTGCTGAGGCACGTAATTCTGCATAATTACCAGGTCTCAGAAACACGTACAAAGAACCCAGCAGCTGGTGATACAGTAACTTCTAGTTGCACATTTTCCTATGGCCTTTATCTATCTACTGCCGAAGCTGCCAGCACAAAATCAGTGTCATTACGCAATACGAGGGCATTGTATGTGCACAGGGAGATGCAGTACAGCACATGCCATCGCTAGATGAACAGCATTAATTGGCTCTTATAGCGTATTAATGATGCCTTTAGTTTTTGAACAAGTCATTCATCAGATTTTTACTGTTCATTTCGTCGTTATTTGACTACGATTGTAGCAGAGCACAGTGACATGCCCTGGAGCCTCCACTCGGGAATTTTGCATTATTCCCAGCCGTCTGCCCTGCCCTGAGCCCTGCCACCCCAGCCAAGGCTTGTGGGAACCCTCCCCCAGGGGCCGAGCTTTCCTGCCCGCAGCCCCAGGGCCAGCACAGGAGCGCCGGGCGGGCGGGCGCCCTTGCCCCACGCACGCTCCCCGCCGGCGCCAGGCAGCCCTGGCACTTCGGAAGGCAGTGTTTCTCGCCCCGCACCGCACGGCCCTCAGCCCGAGTCACTCATCAGACGCCAGCCATCCACCCTCACGTCTTCTCTATCTCGGGGTGCTCCCACTGACGCCTGGAGAGGTGCGTTGCAGCCCAGGACAGCCCTGCCCGCAACGGTAACGGTGCCCGACACGCAGGCCAGAGCTCCCAGCGCGGCTTCAACAGCACACGAGGCACCTTGCTGGCCGGCTGGGTGTGCTGCCAGCGCTGACATCTCCCGGCCTCGGCACCCGCCGAGGGCTTCGCGCCCCGCTCTGGCGCCGCCAGCCCTCCGCAGCCGCCGGAGGAAGCGGGCCAGCGCTGGGGCCCTGCTCAGCCACAGACGCCGTTTCCAGTCCCCTGCTCAGCTCTTGGCTCCTTGCGTGTAGTGCAGCAGAGTTCACTTTTTTGCCAAGCACACAGCACACATATGTTCTTTGTTTTTCTAACTCAATTCTCAAAATTGACACACTTCCGCACGCTAAAACTTCTCTCCACACGCGGTAACCACCAGGATTGGCGGTGTCCTCCCTAGAAAAACAAACACAGCATTCTGGAGTGCAAATGAGCCCGGTTCTCCTCCAAGGAAGCATATGCTTTGCGAAGTGCCGCAGGTTTTTTGGGTTGTTTCAAGCTGGCCCACCCACTTCCTCCTGAAGCTGAAATAAAGTGAGAAGAGCAAACATTGCAAAGCCTTTGCCGTTTTCCCGCTTGTGCCTTCAGAACGCAGCGTTCCAGGCACGAAGCACCGCTCCCTGCCCTCCGTTGACACTGAATCCAGCTGTGCCTTGGCACAAAAGCAGGGGAAAAATAACAACTGTCCGACGAGCGACAGGGCCCCGAGCCCAGCCCCGCGGGCACAGCCCGCTCCTCGCCGCGCTGCGCCGCCGGGCAGAAATCTCCCTGTTTTCTCCCCACTGGAGACGCACAGTTGCAGCCACCAAACGGAGCAGCCGTGCAAACCGTGGGGAGCAGGCAGCACAGCGTACTTTGCACGCGCCTTGAATCAAAACAAGTGTTTTTCCCATTAAACCTGCAAGATCTGCCTTAACACGGAGCGAAGCAGAGCAGCACAGGCAGGGGGGCAGCGCTGCCCAGAGCTCTCCCTCCCTCTCCCCTCGACCCCATCTGCAGTTTCACAGCGAAAACCAAACTGCCACCTCCCCTCCCCACCGGCATGGCTGGGCGAGAGCAGGCGCCGGGAGGAGCAGACCAGGCATTTGGGAGAGGCTCCCAGGGGAAGGCGGCAACGACACAGACCGAGGGAGCGCGGGGAGTTTGCCGTTTGAGGGCTTACCTCAGCTTTCACGGAACCTCCGGTAGGACAGGGCTGAGGCCGGGCTGAGGCACTAGCCCGTGCCACAGGGGCAGCCGGGGCAGGACCCGCCCCGTGGTGAGGGTCTGCAGGTGGGGCACACACAGCCGCCCCCGCCCCTGCACGCTGGCAGGGCCCTCTGCCCAGGGGTGCCCTCCCTGGCCCGGGGCACCCTGCTCGGCCCTGGGGCCAGAGGAGCCAGCGCTGCCACAGCTGCCCCCTTGGTGCAGCCCGGCCCCGGCGGCCAGCAGCCCCTGGAGCCGCACCCCAGGACAGGTGGCACCCGGCCGGCGCTTGTCCCACCCAGCCCAGCGCAGCCAGAGGAAGCGTCCTGTGGGGCTGCTCCCACGCAGGGGCTGTAGCTCGCCAGCGTGGGTGTGAGTCAGGGCTGGGCGGCAGCACCACGGCCACCCTCAGGGCTGCCTCCCCAGGCTGTGCTTGGGCTGCAGGCAGCAGGAGCTGGAGCCACCCGTACCCACGCGGGAGCAGCTCACAGGCACCAGAGCTGGCCAGACGATTCACTGCCCTGCTGCCCCCCTGCCAAGCTTGTAGCCGACATGCTTCACGCCATGCAAGGCACAGTTGCAGCTCTCCCTCAGCCTCCTGCTTCTGGATAATCCCTCCTTGCACCTCTGCATGTCACTGGGTTGGCACACGTGTGTGCATGGAGTGTGACAGAGGAGCAGGGGGAAATCTGGGCAGACAGACCCAGTCCCGCCTGCCCAACGATTAACTCTCTGTAACACAGCAAATCGCGCCAGAGCAAGGCAGGTAAATTTGTAACGGCGTTGAATCTTGAAGTCCCAATTTCTTTTTCATTGCTTTGCATAGATCAGCCCTGTCAAGTCTCAGCCATCACAGCACCACGCAGGGCAGCCTCCTCCTTCCGTAAGGAGTCCTCAGGGCATCTCCTGGAGATCAGACCTAGTTAAAATCTCTAGTTTCTGCGCAAAGCCCCCAAGACCATGACAGCAGTGCTCAGTTGCCTGGAGCATTTAAGAGTGTGCATGTGTGAATGGACATTTCCAGCTATGCGTCGATGTGCTCTTCTGCCGTTTCACATCAGCGTCAATCTGGCTATTAATGTGCCTGTTGTTGCGTCTCATGTTCCTAAATGAGAGAGAAAGAGAGATTTCCAGCCCTCGCTGTTCTGCTACAAACGGCACTTCCCAAATTTGGTGCCGATTCAAAGGCTGACCGGAGAGAAGACCGTGTTTGGGGTACCTTCCCAAAGCAGAAGATACTCAAAGGAAACCCTCTCCAGGAGCCCCAAGAACCCAAGCCTCAGTCCTGCTTCTACTGAACGGGACTCAAGGGCAGACCCTGACGGACCAGCCCTGACCGGGTCGATACTTGCCAGAACACACGACCACGGTTAAACGAGGCTCTGAGCGCACCCTGTGCCGCATCCCTCACCCGTACCCCGGTATTAAACAGGGCTTCTTCTGGCCTCGGGCAATTGGCCCTAACGCATCAAGGAGCCTTAGTCAAAGCTGCCTGGCCGTCTCTGGTTCACCAGCAGCCCCTGGCCCACCCCGGCAATTCACGTTTCCCCAGACGAGAAGCTGCAGGCACGAAACAGCGAGGCTAGCCCTTCATTTGCAGCAAAGCTCCATCACAATGCCTGCCGAGCTAATGGCCGCCCGGCAGCACCGGCTTCGGGAGAGCAGGTGGAGAACCCAGCCCTCGGCTCCGGGGAAGCAGTAAACACCACCGCCACCTCCCATCAGGACCCTGCTGCTCCTGTTCTCTCCTCATTTGCCTAAGAGATAATTGGGTGCTGTAACCCTAAGCGGCGCACCTGCTTGAACTGTCCTGTCCTGCGCCACGCCCAGCGCTCCCCGGCCCTGGCCGCACGCTGGCTACACCCCAGGCTCTGGCGCCGAGCAGGGCACGGCCAGGCATCAGCGCAGCGGGAGCCGAACAGGTCAGGGAAAGCAGAGGTTACCTGGCAGGTCCTGATGCCAGAGAAATCCAGATCACCAGAAAACACTGAAACAGCAGCGCAAGAGAAGCTGTTCCAAGCTCCCCCGTGCCCTGGGGTACCACACTGCTGCCACGCTCAGCAGAGCATCAAGGAGCAGACATTTTCTCCTGCCTCTCCTTTGCTGTCGCCATCAGTCACGACCACCACCAAACACGAGGCAGAAGTCCCCACCAAGTGCGGCCGTTGCCCCCGCCAGCACCGCTGCAGCTGCACGCTGCGAGGAGGGACAGCCAGGCGAGGCGGTACAGCCCCTCGCCAGGACAGCTCTGTGCTGCACGGTGCAAGCGCTGCCTTCTCTGTGCTCGGATGGCACGGCGCTATCGCAGCCGTGGAGCTTGGTGGCTTTTACACTTTGGAAACCCGTAAACAGTCCGAAAGGCAAACACAGGGGAAGCACCAGACACAGAGCTGCTGCTTTGCTGTCCTCAACACTGAAGACTAAACTCTCAGCAAAACTCTGACTCTCCGCCATGTGTTACCTGCACGGATAAGTTTCAAGGAGGCACCTAAATTCGGAGGCGAGTGTGAAACACGAGGCAGACGAGAAGGTGTAGCCAGCCCCACACCTCGTAGGCAGGGTGACATTGTCCAGCAGGCCTGCAAGCACGCTCCAACAGGTGGCCTGGCTCCGCAGCGACTGCGCTTCACGCTGGTGGCTTTCCCTCGCGCACTCCCCATCCCTCCCCCTCGGAACCGCGCTCCTGCTGCGCGCGGGCAGGGACTCGCGGGGCTTGCCTGCGTTTCAAACTCGGGGTGAAACCACCCAGGGGGACTAAAAATCCCAACGCGACCCAACAGCACCTTGGTGCACTGCTGAGATGGGTGCAGGGAACAGCTTCGAGTCCTAATCCACACGCAGCTTTTCCCGAGAGGCTGCTCTTTCGTGCTGCAAAGCTTACCCACATCCACACAAACCACCTGTCATTTTCCCTCCCACAGAAATATTCCTGCAAGATCCGAGTTCCACCACATGGACTCCGGTATCTGTTTCTTCAGGAAACACTAACTACACACCCCAAGAGACACGCTCTTCCCTTACTCTGTGACGCCTCCCCGGGACGAAGCCCTTGGCTGTTTACGTATCACTACGGTGTTACTAAAACATTTGCCAACAGAAGGCAGAACGCTGCCAGACACTCGCAGGGGCGGCCCACCTGCCCGCTCCCCGAGCGCCCCGCGCAGCCCCGAGCCCAGCCAGCCCGGGGAGCGCCGAGGCGCGCCCGAGGTCTGCCCGCGGTGGTCTCCGGCGGGGACAGCTGGTCCGCCGGGGCATCCCTCCCCGCACGGGGGGCTGGTAACCAGGCAACGGTGGGATGAGAGAAACCACGGCACCCGGGTTGCCATGGCAGCCGCCAGGGCCGGGGATGCGGGCGGCCCGAGGCACAGGGCGATGCCCCGGGGCACCGGTCCAGCCCG
>VWZZ01001704.1:178670-208657 GCA_013399095.1 Psophia crepitans
CCGAGCTCCTCCGAGGCGGGCAGAAAACCCGGTACATACACGGCTGAACACGGTGCAGAGGCTGTTCGCTCTTGCTCGCCGCCTCCCGAGAGCAGGGAGCAGAAGGGACAAGGGATGCCACGCTGCCAGCCCAGGTGGCCCAGTGCACAGGGCGAAAGCCACGTGGCTCGGTGGGACCTGGGGGCACCCAGGTGAGGGCAGCTGGGCGGGGGGCAGCAGGGGCGCTTCCAGCCTGGCCTGGCTCAGCGGTGGTAGCACCGGGTTTGGTTTCAGGCGTGCTCAGGACCTGCCACCTGCTCTGACTGCCCCGGCTCCCCCAGCGTTTAGCAGCTGCAGAAAACAGACCCTTCGGGTTTTACCCGGAGCGGCTCAGAAACAGCACGTACGTCAGTCAGGGCCAAATGCTGACAGAAGGGGGCTGCGCCCGCTGCTGCTGCTCCGAGCACACGCCTTGTCACAGAGCTTTGTGGCAACCGACCAGTTTATTCCCATCAAACAGCTGGGCATGTCGGGAGGAGCAAGGGCCAGAAGGGAGGTACGTGTTTAATATAGCACGGCACAGTTCCCAGAGGGAACGCCTCTGCCTGGTGGGCTGCTCGTGGCCAGGGAGCAGCCCGGTTGCAGCCGCAGTAGGGAGGGAAACTGTGCTCCTGGGGTGTCGAGGTGCCCGGGGCTACCACCCTGTGGCTGCAGGCATCCGCAACAGGCGGGCAGTGAGCTCACCCTAAGCGCTGTACAAACCACAGCACCAAATCTGCTCAGTGGTACCCACACAAACCCAGAGCTTCCCCCAGGCCGGGCAGTGTGTCAGGCAGGTACTGGGAGCTCAGAGCAGTGCTGAGCAGCAGCTGACTGCCGAGTACTGCAGGGCACTGCTCCCTTTCAGGCCAGGCTGGCACACCCGTGTCTGCCTGGCTTCTGCTGCTGCCCTGGAGAGCCATTTCTTCTTGAAAAACACCTTAGCAATGCTAATCAGCACTGAGCTGGTTCATCCCTTAATAACTCAAATGCATCTTAGATAGAAGTCAGCCTTATGGACAATAATGGCACGTAGTCCATTGTCCACTCATCTCCCAGTTTCCAGTAAAATACAAAAAGAAAATAAACCAGCACTGGCCTTTCGAGGCAATTATTCAGAGGGGGTCAAGAGATACAGCCCAACACAGAGAGGCTGGACAACATCAAGTCTCTTTAATGCGTCGGGATAACATGATAAGGCTGTCAGTTACCCTGCAGTGAGTAAGGCAGGAATCAGGCAGTTATAATCAAGTTTCAGGCTTCTCTGCCATTACCTGGTCCTCAGCTGTTATTATCCACCGCACACAGTAGGGATATTCCGATGCCATGATCATGCCCCTGGGGACTGCAGCAAGCATGGAGGGTCTCTGCGGAGGCACAGAGATGGAGCCCCCTGTGCAGGCAGCAGCTGGGACACCCGGCTGCCTGTGGCTGCAGAGCTTCGTGGTCTCCTCCCCTTAGTTCTTTACTTACAAATTTGCAAGGCGTTGCCCAAAGCAAGTAGAATCTAAAAAATTGGCAGCGTGGCCTTTTTTCCTGTACAAACTCAGGTAAAATAGAGGCCCCACTGTGAATGGAGGAAGCAAAGGGTTGACTGTGCTACTCCCGCAGATGGAAAACAGCTCCGGTAGCTGCTGATGGTCAACATCTGCTGCACAGAGCCACGCGGCTGTCGGGAACGGTACTGAGCAACAGTTTATTTTCCGGCAAAACTGGGCCAAACCTTTTGCTGGTGTACTACAGGCTGGCAGGACTGAGGCCAGGCAGGCAGCGGTGATTTACGCCAACGGAGGGGCTGGGCTGATCTCCTCATGCCATTTGTGTCAACGGGAGCACTGCCAGCAGCTTCAACAAGGGCATGATTTCATCTCGCTGTGTCGTCTTACACTGGAGCAGCTGCAGAGCAGTCGTCTGCTCCCTGCGCTCCCGGGGCAGCGAGACATGGCAGGGACTAGGGAAAGGGGCCGCTTGCTCTCCAGAACTTTCCAGGTTCAAGGTCTTTCCCTTCTCTGTAACACCAAGCTTGCAAGCATTTGCAAACTGCCTGTTCAGTGGCAACACAGCCCTCAGCCTGGTCAGGGGCACGGGAGAGCGGAGCAGTGACCCAAGTTGTACATAGCCATATGGCTGCGTTTAACCCAGTAACATCATCTCGCATCAGGCCTAAGTCACTCCTTGTGCTCTCAATTCCCCTGGCAGCACGCGACAAAGCAGCGGGCTGTGCTGAGGCTGCTGAGGACTGTATTCGCCAGCCGAGCACAGCCAGCCTGGGTATTGCGCAAGCTGAAGTTCCGTGACTCCGTGCCAAGCGATGATGTTACCAACTACAGAAGGCAACCAATCCGAAACTATGGGAAAAACATTTTTGTAGAGAAACATCATCTCCGAAACCATATAAACAAATCAGTTTTGACACAACAGAGCAGAGAGCTATAAAAGGAGAGTTTAGGAAAAACACCACTAATGGGCGGTGATTCACGTGGTGCCTGCCAGACTGTATTTTTGTAATTTATACTCCCTGGAGACACTAGCCTATGATTTCCAAAGCACAGAGGAATATGGAAACAGCCCAGCCCGCTGTGGGGCCACACTCCGCACCCCTGGGCTTGGAAGGTGCTTCAGAGCAGTACGCAGCCCAGCAGGGCGCGGTTTGCCTGCTGTGGGCTGCTCCCCCGCAGACAGGACCTGCCAAAAGCACACGTGAGGGACAGCAGCACCCCAGTCCGGAGCTGCCTGGAAAGACACAGCAAAGTGAACCGCGTTAACCCAAACCCAGCACTGCCTCCTCCCTTGGCTCCCGACTAGCTGGATGCCGGGGAAAGGCATTTCTGTGAGAGAGGGGAACCAAAGCAGAGGCAAAACCCGCTCCCAGCGGGGCCCTCCGCCAAGCAGAGGTGCCAGGGGAGGGCAAGGAAAGGCATCACCCACCGGGTGCCTGCCCCTTGCTCAGCGGGCCAAGCGCGGGGGGCTTTGCAAGAGCTGCAGGCAACGGCCAGGGCTGGTCCCAGGAGGCTCCTCGGGGCTGTGCTCCCCCAGAGACTAGAGACAGCAGGACCTTTTCACTCCAATCCTCCAAGAGCAGGGGCGAAGCAGTGTCCGAGGCGTCGGCTTATCTGCATGGTGGTGTCTTTGGGAACAGCAGGGCACGACGGCCATGGCCAGGCACCTTCACGAGAAACTAATCGCTACTGATCTGGTTAGAAAACTTCAGGGAAACACAGTGTACCTTTCAGCGGGCCTGGGAGGAGGGACCACTGCATGTCAGGTTTAGAAGAAATACATTAAGTTTGTACCTGAGGCTGAAATAATTTCTCTGCTTCAAGACTATTTTAGAGAGCAGAAGAGCAAGAACCTCTGAGGAGGTGAAATCCACAGCAGAGGAGCAGGTCTTCCAAGCACTAAAGTGGCACTGTTATCAGGAACATCGTTCCAGCAAGATCAGCTCTTGGTAGGTTCCATTTTTTGTTTTATTCTTTTTCCGAAGATTCGTTTCTCCAGCACAGCATCTCAGACAGCCATAAAATGTTACGAGCTGCTGCTCTGTGGTGCGTGCTACAACTTTATGAGCGGAAACCCTGAGATCCCAGAGAGCCTTCCGACAAACATAAACGGGGTCTGTAACTTAAGACCCACTGAATTCCCAATTTAATCAAACCAACATAAAATGGGGAAGTCAGGCAGGACCCCTACTCCTACTCAGTCTCAACTGCTTTTGTTTGGCAAAACAGCCATTGCCTCCACCGCTGCACGGTCAGCAAAGATGCAGTGCCTCCACGCACCAGGGAGCAAGAGCCCCTGTTCCTTCCTGGTGTCTCTCCTGTGACCAGGAGCAGAGGTGACACTTCGCTCCTAGCACAGGGCACCTAACGGGCCTCGCACCCAGCACAGACCGTGCCTGGGTCCCCCCCCAGCGGTAGCCCGTATGCTGCTCTGTCAGGTCCGTGGCAGCGGGAGGCAAGCCTCCACCCCACAGCCGTTCCTCTGCTGCCTCCAAGCAGGACATGCAAACAGGTCACCAAGCGGTGCCGCCGAGGCTCCCGTGCCAACGCCGGCCACATGGCTGGCAGCACCAGCTGTGGCATGCTGGCCAGGGCAGGAACACGCTCGCACCGGCGCTGCCGCTCCCCTGAGGTCAGTGCCCTGCAGCCCCGCAAAGCTGCTGCCCGGTGGGTTACCGAAAGGGGAGGCTGATGACTCCACAGCCAGCGGCAGCACCAGCCTCCCCACGTCACCTGCTCCCCCAGGGAGCCCGGGGTGCACCCGAGCACCCCCTCCTGGGAGGGCACCCCGGGCTGCCTGGGCGAGCAGGGCAGCTGAGCCCAGGCAGGCAGCAGTGCCTGCCCGCCGCTGCCGGCGCAGCAGCCCCGCCTTGCACACCCTGTCCGCACGACCACTGCGGCGGGTTGGCCCCGGGCCCTTTGCACGCTTCCATTTTTAGAGGCAGCTTTCAGGGCTATTCTAGCGACACCAGCTGTGTCAGCTCCCAGCAAAGCTTCTGGTCTGGCTCAGGGTTTCCCCAGCTCAGCAGCACCCCTGAGGCCCCACCCTGGGGCGCTGGACTGGCCTGGCCGTGACCCCCCACCCACCCTGGGTTCACACCAATGTGGGGAACAGCTGCAGAACATCATCTACAGCCCTACACAGCTCTGCAGCTGCGTGCGCACGGTGGAGCTCAGCACGTACACCTCCCCACAGCCACCCGCGGTGGCTCTGCTCGCCCTCCTGCCGCTGCCCGTAATCCTGCGGCCCTGCCCTTTCCAGCAGGTCATTGCCCCGTTAACAGCAGGACCCTGGGCAGACCGGGTTTGGCACCACAGCTAGCGTGCCCCTCCAGCGTGAGGGGGGGACAGCTGGTTACCAGCAGGAGGTTTTTCCCCCCCGAACCCACTAAGCAGCAAAGACATTAATAAGTGAAACCGGCCCCTTGGCCACCGCACCCCCTTCGCAGGAGGTTCGCACATGCTGTGGGAGGTTTCTAGGTTGCTGCTTTGAAGAGCTGTTTGAGGTCAGGCTGACTCAATGTTTCCCCAAAGGCAGCAGCTCTTATTGTTTCGGTGCAGGTCCGGGGCAGCTGCCAAGCACCGCCCTGCGCGCCGGGGCCGGTCCCAGTCCCGGGCAGAGGCAGGCGCCTTCTGCACACGCACGGCCAGACTAGACCCGCTTTCCCAAAACTGCAGATGCAAACCGCAGCGCTCTGCCTGCGGACAACCTTTTCCACAGCAGGCGGCCAGTTCAGGGAACCCAGGAGACACTCCCAGGAGATGGGGGGGGACACGCCTGCAGCAGCCCACGCACCGCGAGGATTTCTCATCTTCACTTTGCATGTGGCCTCTGCAGCTCCAGAGCCCGCGCGCGGTTGGAGTCAGCAGTCTCCAGAACGCTTCTGGGAAATGGGTCTTCCCAGTCCAAAGAGCTAGGTGGTCCCGCTGTAAGCGGTGTGGGTCAGAAACCAGGCTGCCCGCGCAGAGTCCAGTACTCACATCATTTGGGGAAGCGGTTTCCCTTTCCTCTGCAGGGCACGCTGGACACCACAGCACTGAGCCCTCTGCTCAGGGCTTGCCCCCCCACGCCACACCAACCTCCTGCCCAAGGAGGGAGAGGCAGGCTGCAGCGGGTGGCCATCGTGCTCCTGTGCCAGGGAGAGGAGCCACCGCTGTGGCTGGAGCGAGCAGAGACAGACTCATGAGGCAGCTTTGGAGTATTTCAGAGAGCAAGCGAGCTCCCCAAAGCACCGATCCCTCCTTTAATGCTTTCAGCTGCAAGAAGATGGGTTACAAAGAACCATGCAAGTACCCTGCCCTGCTGCCAAGGAAAGTTCAAGGCTAAACACTCGTTCCTGCCGTTTCTCTAACGTGGGGCAATTAGCCAGGCTGCACAGCTTCTCAGGGAGGCATTTTCATCTGGTCTGCAGCATTCACAATTTTGGTACAGCTCTCCCCGGGCTCATGCCCTCCCCAGCAGGCTCTACGCCCGCACAGTTCCATGCCTACGGTACCTCCCTACCCGAGCATCTACTGCCAAGCCCCCATACGACCAGAACACCCCCCTTCTTCCGCTCACGTGCGGTAACCCAGAGGGTGAAGGGGAGGAAAAGCCGCTCCATCACACACGCCCACACAACCAGCAACAGCCAGAGAGCAGCTCAGAAGCGGGTGTGCATCGGGGTGCTGAGCACATCCTGCAGGCCCCCACAGCTGGAACCCCCCACGTGCTCACTGCCCGCCCGTCCCATGGGCTCACCACAGCAGGCACTGCCTTGCTGCCAGGGCCCAAAGAGACACGGGGAGGAGGGGGGAGCCCCAGAGCATCACAGCATGGTCACCAGCCAGGGCCATGCTCAGGGCCCAGTGCAGAGCCCACCGGGTGCTTGGTTTTTTTTTCTCCCTGCGGCTCCCTTGGTACCTGGGCACTGGAGCTCAACAGCTTCCTTTCCAGCCGGTCCAAAAGAGCCATGTCCACTTGGAGCGCTGCCACAACGTTTATTGAGAAGAGCGCGGGGTGGCCAGGCTCCCCAGAACCCCTCTGCTGCTGCCTACACGCCTGGGGAGGGGAGTGCACCCTCGGCAAGGGGCAGCCAGGCTCTGCTCACCCTGCAGGAGCTCGCGCTGCCAACCTGGGGATCTCCTGTAGCACCCTGTGTGTCTCAGAACATCCACAGGGAGATGTGGGCACTCGTTGCCTTGGGGAAAACGAGTCCCTGCTCTGGCATGGCCAGGGAGGTAAGGCTGCCTACGCAATCCTGTCTGCTCAGCAGCCGGAGGGAGGCGGAAGCAATCCAGCACGGTCACTGAGCAAATGCCTGGGAGATCCGGGGACCGGCTCAGCCGGCGAGGGGCTGGGTGCTGCCCAGGAGGGGCGGCTGGTCTGCATGGCGCTCTGCCTTGGCCTTCAGCTGCTGATGCCTTCTGTCACACCTCCGGAGCGCAGACCTGCCCTGCGCCGCTGCAGAAATCCTCATCAGAGCAGGCAGGGGGACGAACAGCAGCTGCACTTGCTCAGACCATGTCCACGGCATGGAAAAATAAACAAATGGGCACTTCTGTCATGGGGAGAAACATCATTTAAAAAGCACTTCCTAATCCTACCTGCAAACACCAAAGCAACTACTGCTCCTCCCAGAGGGTGGTGTAACAGCAGCTCGGCGCTCAGCCCTGCCTGGAGCAAACGGGGAGCGCGGCCTCGCAGGCGGGAGCAGCTGCTGCTGGCGGGGCAGCGCGGCACAGAGCTGCAGAGCTGGCTGAGCCCCAGCCCACACCCAAGGCAGCAGAGCTGCAACCTGGCAGCAGCGTGCCAAGGACAGCGCTCCCTCGTACTGGGCACCCCACGGCTTTCCTGCCATTCGCTTCCATCCGCAGCCTCCACCGGGTCAACCGGCAGCGCCAGGAGCCCCTCGCCCACCGAGCGTGCCGCAGTCCTGCCAGGAAGCACTCGTGACACCCCCATCCGGACACGTCTATTTACGTGAGAAGAGCCACAGACATGGGGCGAGCAAGCGCCCCTCAGCCAGCACGGCCAGCCAGCGGCACAGGCTGCTGCCCCCTGCGCGCTGCTGGGCTGGGGCTGGCGGGGCGCTCTGCCCAGCTGCCGCCGGGCCACCTCTCCTGCGCTGCGCCAGGGCAGAGCCGCTTTGCAGGCGCCGTATTTTCAGAGGCTGGGGGCAGCAACAGGTCCCTGGCTGTGCAGACAGTCCGGAGGTAGGTTGGGGGGATCTGCTGGCAGCATCATGCCCTGGGCAGCAACCAAGGGCAGGGGCCCGCGTCGGCTGGAGAGGCACAGCCCAGGCAAGTGTCTGTCCTGGTCTTAGTCGTTCTCACTCTGCGAGGGGGAGAGAGGAGAGCAAGGGTGAGGTACAAGGGGCTGGGCCAGGGCGGGATACAGCCCCTCTCAATGCACCCAGGGCCACCCAATAAGCCCCTCTGCCCAAGCACAGCCCGGCCATGCCACCTCACCTCCATTTTGCTGTATATCCAGCTGAGGAGCTTTGTCACACGTGTGTAAACGCCAGGCTTGTTCTTCTGGCCACATCCTGTCCCCCAACTTGTCACCCCAGCCACATACCAGCGGCCATTGTCCTCACAGACCAGGGGCCCTCCACTGTCACCCTGGCACAGAGGGGCAGAGCGGTGAGGAGAGGAGACAGGAGATGCCCCTCTGCTGGTACCCAGCCAGGGGACACCACCATATGGGAAGAGAGGGCAATCCTGCTGGTCCCACGCCACCTTGCCTGGTGGGGACCATGCCCCCGGCTCACCTGGCACGCATCTTTCCCTCCCTGCAGGTAGCCAGCACACATCATCCGTGGGGTCAGGTAGCCCTCATAGACCTTGTCACTGTTGCAGATCTTGTAGTCAATCAGCTTCACCTCAGCCTCCCGCAGCTTTGGGGACGTGTTATCTGCAAGGCAGGAGGAGGCGTGGGTCAAGGTGGGCCTCCTTCCCCCACCGCCCCGGAGCTCTTCCGCAGCACCGGGTGTTTCCGCGGCAGTGAGGGAGGAAGCTGGTATGTCTCGCAGGTCTTATTTCTGCAGAGCCAGGAGGGCAACTGCTGGGAGTCACCCCTGCGGGAACAGCCCTCAGATACAGCAGCGGAGCCACGCTTGCTCCTCTCACGTGCTGTGCTCGCGGGTCAGGCTGTGGCACACGGGAGCTGCCTGCCGAGAGCCAGGGTCCTCCCTCCCTCACCTTCGTTCTCCCTGGTCTTCCCAAAGCCCGTGATGAAGCAGGACCTGCCAGTCTGGAATTGCTGGCCGTACATGGGGAGGCAGGCTGGGCGAACCTGGGCTGGAGGGACACATGATGAAAACCAGGCAAGGAGAGAGGGATGAGTCACCCAGGAGCAAAATAGCCACTGTAGTCACCAGCCCTACGGCTAGGGAGGAGCGGGGCACGCAGGAAACGCTCCCCTCTGCGCCCACCCAGGCAGGGGCTCTGCCAGCCCCCCTCCGCACTGCCCACATGGGGCACAGCGAGCAGCGCAACGCCGGCTGCACAGCCGAGCCCACGGCCGTGTGTGTACTGACCGGCCCTGCCAGGGGAGCACGGGCCAGTTCCCGACCTCAGGACAGGCAGGGGAAAGCGGTGTGGCCACAGCAGGGAGCGAAGCTTCAGCCGGCAGCCGCCCTGCGCAGCCCAGGGAATGGCTCTGAGGTGACTCGAGCCGCCTCTTGCACATCCCCAGGCTCTCTGACCCCCCCAACCACCAGCCCCAGCCAAGCCCAGCCCTGTGGCACAGCAAGCTGAAGGGCCTAACCTGAGAGCGTCAGTGGCCTGGAGAGCTTCATGAGCGCAATATCATAGTCATCGTGATCATCGCTGTAGTTGGAGTTGATGATGACCTGGGAGACAGGGATGCCCTCTGCGCGCTGCTTCAGGTCCGAGACCCCGCCGTACACCTTCCAGTCGTCCAGGATCTTCATGCTGTTCCTGGGCAGGGAGCGGTGGGAGCAGCAAGGAGTGAGACGCAGGGCGTGGGGCTGGACGGAGCCCCGGGGCAAGGGCTGCCAGCTGCAGCCTGTGCCCCCGGGCTGGACAGCGGCGCTGCGGGCAGCTGCCTGCAGCAGCACTCACATGAAGAAACAGTGAGCTGCGGTGAGGACCCACTGCGCGTCGATGATGGTGCCGCCACAGATGTGGATCGGCCCGTACTGCACGCTGACTTGCCAGGGCCATTTGCTCACGGAGGTTTCCTTCCCTCCAATGATCCGGCCAGAAATCCTCTGCCCGCAGGCTGGAGGGGAGAGCAGGGCTGAGAGAAGGGCTCAGAGAGGAGGCAAGCCCAGAGGGGCACAGCGTCCCCACCACCCGCAGGCACCAGTGGCGCTCAGTACGCTTTAGGGGCCGGTGGAGAGCATGGGAATACAGTCTTTGTAGTTCTCTATTACCCGGAAAGTTTGCTGGCAAACGCCCTGTTTGCCCAGCCCTGTGCAAAGAAAGGAGGCAAGCGCTCCCAGGCACGCGTTGGGCCTCGCCCGCCCCGGCCACACGCCCTGCCAGCCAGCCCCCTTACTTGTGCATCGGAGGGAGACGTACTTTCCCGTGAGACACTGCGAGCTGCGGGAGAGAAGCGGAGAGGCCGCCTCAGCCCCGGCCCTCTGGCAGCAGGGCAGGGCCAGCAGGCAGCGCGGGCCGGTACCTGTTGAGGCTCTGCTGGATGGTGTCCCTCTCGTCAGTCACAGCGAGGCTCTTGCCAGAGATGTGCAGGGGGATGTACTCAGTCTGGGATGCACTGGGAGGGCAGAGCAGAGAGGCACTGAGGGTCCCCCCTTGCCGGGCGCTGAGCCGCCAGTCCCTGCCTTCCCAAAGGCGGTCTGCAGGCTAAACCCGGGGCGGGGGGAGGAGGCCCGAAACCCCCAGCGCAGCACTGGACAAACAGCCTTGCCGCAGAACAGCGTAACGCTGGGGGAAGGAGCGCAGTGGACGGTGCGCCTGGCCAGAGCAATGCCCAGGGGCACGGCCGGGCCCCGGTGCCTGAGCGGGACAACCCATCCCTGGGGAATTACTTCTGAAATCCCAGCTGCCGGCAGGTCTTTCTGGAGAAGGAGTCGTCCCAGGCGCTGCTGCACACCGGCAGCCACTGGCTCTCAGCGCTGGAGAAGATGTGGAGCAAGGACTCCTCAAAAGCAAAGCGCACTGCGGGGATGGAGCCGGCAGGTCAGTGGTACCCAGCGCCCCGGGGGCTCCCCTGGCTCCCACCACCCCCGGCTCCTGGTGCCTCACCGCAACCCAGCTCGTCGCTCCGCTGGGAGCAGTCGATGATGCCATCGCAGCGCACGGGGCTGTCCTTGCAGCTTTCGGCAGGCTCCTTGTACACAATGCCGGTCTGCGATCGCCAGAACATAACTGGAAGCAAATGCACGCTGTGGTGAGGCCAGGGCTGGTGGCAGGGGCTCGCCGTGAGCCCACCCGGACAGGAGCCTGGAGGAGGTCGGCCACACACAGGGGCACTCCCAGACACCAGGCGGGAGCTTGGGTGCAGGGCTGCCGCTTGACCCCAGACGGAGGAGCTGCGGGATCCAGGGCTGAAGGACTGGCCAGCTCTGAGCATCCCCCACGCCAGCCCGGCAGCACGCAGCCCAGCCGCTGCCAGGCTCTCCCACTTCACCCACTTCCAACGTGCTCCTGCAGCAAGCTGCGTGCAGCCCGCCGAGCGCTTCAAGCCCACCAGCTAGACACAGCAGCTGGAGAACTGGCAGCTCCACGTTAGCCGGTTGAAGTGACTGTGCCTGTTCCGTCCACAGATGACGCTTTGTTTGATGGGGCCTCCCTGCTAAGCCTGCACCTCAGGGAGGGCCAGCCTGAGTGCTGCCGGGGGTGCCCCGCCACCCACCACCACAAGCCCAGGAGGAGGAGAAGGCGGTGCAGCCCCCCAGCCCTCAGGCAGCCCAAGCAGCAGCAATCTTTTCCCCAGCAATCCTGCTCCTGCCTGTCCACCAGATGTCAGGAACACTCAGGAAATGGGAAGCGCGCATCTCTGCCTGCCTCCCAGCCGGGGTTTCCCAGCGGCACTTGCCACCGCAGGTGTCCCCAGCCTCTGCTGACCCCCAGCCTCTCCGAGACCTCCCCCCAAGGGACCCCCGAGCCACCCCAGGCTGGGACCCCACTCACACAGCAGGATGAGAGCGATGAGCAGCACGATGAGGACGGAGATGCAGAAGATGAGCGCAAGCCGTCGCTGGCTCATGCAGGGAGCTCTGAACATGGAGGATCCTGGCAGCAGGGCAGAGGCAGGGTCAGGGGGAGCAGCTGCCTCCCCAGGTTGCCTGGACCCTGCTGCCCACCGGCACGTGCCGGGAGCTCCCTGGCTTCCCATACACCCAGCTCCCCAGAGGCCCCACAAGATGTGGGGGCGCAGAGCCATGCACATCCCACATGTCCCTCTGGTGTCCTCCCATCCTGCCATGGTCACCCTTCCTCTCTCTTGCTCTCCCTCCCTCAGACCCACAGGCTGAGGCTTATGCCTCAGTGGGCACAGGGACCCATTCCCTGTCTCCCTTCCATCCCTCCCCACCCTAGGTAGGGCCAGGGTGGCCAGAGACCACCCTCGGCACCATCCTCTTACGTGTGCTCTCACAGGTCGTGCAGGGGGCCGGGGCTAGGCTGGAGTCCGGGCTGTAGGGCTTGAAGCTAATGCCAAGGACACTTTCTCGAGGCTGTGGAGGTCGGGCACTGAAGATGCTGCTGACTTTAGAGGCATGGAGGCTGGGAGAATCACTGCTGGGTGATGCCGCGGTCTGCGAGCAGAGGATACCATTACAGGCAACGACTGTTGCCCACCAGAGAGTCCCTGCAGCTGCCACCCCACCAGCCAGGCATCCGTGAAAGGGTGACACAGAGCCGAGCTCCCCAGCACAGCACCGGGCTCCTCGGCACAGCTAGCCCTTGCCGCCGGTTCCGTCACAGTACCCTGAGCGGCATGGGGAGTTACTGCTGCAGTGCCTCTTTCTGTGCCCCGAAGCCCGAGCTGTACCCCATCCGGGGTGGCAGCACACCTCTTTGTCACAGAGCTTTCCTCCTCTGGGTGGCTGCTGGCCAGATTTCCCAAACTTCGGTCAGAGCAAGCGGCTGGGTATTTGGCACCGGGTCAGTCACACTGTGGCCCAGTTCCACGGGGCTGGTGTCCCAATTTATGCATCTGTCCTTAATTAGCCATTTGAAAAATACACTGCAATTTCCAGCTGTTATTTAGTAATACTTAATAATCAGTGTTTTCCAGGCCCTGAAACGTCCTGCACCCTGGAATGCTGTTCTGCAGTTGTGTCACTCCCGATGGGTGAATTTGCAGAAGAACATGTATTTGTTTCCTTTCCTCAAGATACCCTCCTTCAAGCGCTCCATCAGCTTCGATCAGCTACAGAAGTGCGAGCCTCTCAGTTTCCTTCAGGGAGGACCCGCGTACAGAGCCCACGATGAATGCCGCTTCCTCTGCCATTTGGGAAAGCTCGTACACATCCCTGGCAATAGGAGACGGCCGCACGCCTTACAGGAACCGCACGGGCATGGCCGGCCAGCACACGGCAGTGGCAGTCCGGCCCGGGCTTCGCTCTCGGCGGGTGCTTACCCCCCTGCCCTGTTCCTCCGGCCCACCATCTCCTGGCACTGCTCGCAGTGCCGCACAGCCGCAAGCGGCCGCGTTCGCACAGGGCAAGGGAAGCCAGCCCGGTTTGGACTACGTCTGTCCCTACAGACAGCGTCACTGCTGTCCCGCAGGAGGGGCACCCAAGGGCGAAGCGGAGCCACCATCCTTTGGCAGCAGAACGCAGCCAGCCTGGCACGAGCGCCCCAGCCCCCTCCCAGAGGACAGCTTACTGCCCAGGAGGTGCGCTCAGACGTGCCTGGGTCTGATGGGCGGCCCTGCGGCTGCACCAGGTCATACTTCAACACCAAAGCACCCCTTTCCCGCCAAGCCAGCAAGCAGCACCCGGGTCCGCGCTCGGCTGTGGAACCGGCAGCGAGGACGGGGGCCTTGGGCAGAGCAGGGGCAGCAGCAGCCACCTCGACACCACCTTCCAGCCGGATTTTCTCTACCCTCGTGCTTCCTGCCGGGAATCGAGAGCCCTAACGAGCACGCCCGGAGCCTGCTGAGGCTCATGCTTTGTAAATACGGCTGTGCCCTTTCTTGCAATGCGGTGGTGTAACTTCCTGGGCATTATCCCCTGAGTCACGCACCCTGGCGTGGCCGCATGCGTTCCCTGCGCAGGGTCAGCCTCAGCCCCAGCCGAACGCCGGGACACACGGCCCCTTGAACGATGCCCGAGGAGCTGCTCGCAGCCCAGGCGCATCAGCGGCAGAGCCAGCGGGCACAGCGCCCCGGGCTCCCGGGGAAGCTGCTCGGCCACCCGCCCTGGCCAGCAGCAGCGCGTGCAGGGCTACCGCAGGGCACAGGCTCTCGGCCCGGGGCTGAGCGAGCAGCTCCCCTGCCTCCTGCACGCACGGGGAGGAGCGGAGGCAGTTTCTTTCCCAGCAGCACCCACCCCTTCGCTGCCAGGCAGCGCTAACAAGCCTGGCTTTGCTCAGCCTGCGGCTGAAGGCCAGCTTTCCCGACACCCGACTTCCACAGCAGCCTCGTGGGCAGGCCCGGGAGAGCCGGGCAGCAGGCTTGCCTTCTCATGGTCTCTGCAGAGGTGCCGGGGAGCCCAGGAGAGCCCCTCGGCGTGCTCCGCTGGGCTGGCACGGCAGCCGGGAGGGCTGGAGAGTGCCCGGGCAGCATCCTGCCCTGACGAATCCGAGCAGTCGCGCCAATGCGATTCAAGCTCCGGCAGTGAGTATTGCGCACCCGCACCATGAAACACCCCTGGGTACCCTTAGCGCCCGCTGTTAGAAAGCGTATGCGATCAGCAAGGGGGCCAGAGCCGCAGCAGGCCCTGCGCCACCGCTCTGCGGGAACAAAGCAACGAGCACATGCCAGGAACCCTTCCTGGGAAAATAACTTCTCCTCTCTGTAAATGAGGCTTTTGAAAGTACCCAGACAGTATCATTTGTATGCTATCTGCACACATTGATACTTCACATGCCTCCTCCTGAAGCAAGCATAACCCTTCGGTTATCAGATCAGCAGAATTACAATGCTGCTGAGGACAAACCTCTCCGTTGTACTAGAAAACAAAGCCCAGCTTCACCAGCGATGCTGGATGCTAAAGCGTTTCTACCTCCAGCGTACAAACATTTCAAATTAACGCTTCAGTTCACTACAGGTTAAATTGCTCTTACTATTCCTTGGCAGGAAACACCTGCCCTTTCTCACACTCAGGTGAACTATTAGCTACTTAATGCCCCCAAAGTCCAAAGCCCAGGCTTTTGGGATTAGTTTTTTGGGGTGGTTTTTGTTTGGGTGCTTGGTTTTTTTTGTGGTTTTTTTTTCCTTTTGTTTTAAGGGCTGTTGCAGAAGCTAACAAAACTTCTACCGCGGGCTCCTGGTAACCAGCATAACTGGCTGCTGTTCCACAGCCACTGAAGCAGAGAAGAAACAGCAGCACCTTCACGAAAATATTTCTGTTCAGCAGCGTGCATCACCCTGGTGAGCGAGCTGTGACTTCTGCCCACAGAACCTTTACTCATCCTTCGCTGACTTGGAGTAAAAGTCAAACCAGAGCCATGCCTATCTCATACGCGTGGCTGTGGTTTGAGCCTTTTTTCTGCATCCTCTCTGCAAATGTTCGCCAGCCACAAGCGCACTAACCCTGCTGTGGGCTGGCGCCTCCAAGTCAGGTGTGGGGAGGGGAAGCACAACAGCTCCCTTCCACGGCAGCGCCGACTTTCCGACAGCACGGGGAGGAGGAATTCTGGGGACACGCTGGGGGACTCCTGGCCAGCTCCGATTGTCTCGTACCTGGCCCAGCTCACGCTGCCTGCGGGACGGGCGGACAACGCCAGTCTGCCACATGGGCCCTTTGCTAAACTTGTGAACGCACACACCGCCTCAGCCCTTCTTTGCTCTGCTCTGAGCAGAGCTGGGAAAAGCACCCGAGCCACAGGCAGCAGCACCAGAGAAGCCCACCCCCCTCGCACCACGAGCTGCCACGTGCACTGACCTCCAGCTCGACTCCCTGCCGCAGGGGGAAGGCCACCACATCCATGCCAGCAGAAGGCAATCACCAGGGGAAAGGCAGTCCGGGCTGGGTTCGAAGCTCGGGCTCCATGGGTGATGGGGTGGGAAACCAGCCCGCAGTCACACACAGTTTCGGAGCGGGAGGGAGAGCAGAAGAAGCCAGGCAACACCCGGGGGGTTGCAACTGGACCCAGGGCCCAGCCATGTCTCAGAGGAGCAGAAGGGCAAGGCAGCTCCCCAAAACGGGGAGCATCAAGAAGGGAGGAAGGCAGCCTGGCTTAAATAACCTGGAAGCAGCTGCTTAAACAGGTGATCACCTTTCCCAGCTGAGCTCGGCATCACTCTCTGATGCTCACAGCCTGTTGCTGGGGCAGGGAACGGGCTCCTTCCCCTGGTTGTGAAGCACTGATTGTCCGTGGCAGATTAGCTCCGCAAGCACACAACAGCGACATTGTGCTCGTGCTCACCTGGGACAAAACCCTTCCGGCTTCTGAAAGCCCTCGCTCCATCCTGGTGACAGCCGTCCCTCTCAATGCCTCAACTGAGCAGTGCCTCAGGGCTGCCTCCCCTGGGAGCGGGCTGACCCCGAGTCCTGGGGACAAACTGGGCAGGAGCTGTGGGAGGAGGCCACCGAGACCCGGATGCCGTAAAGGGGCAGCGCGGGGGAAGTGAAATCCCAAGGCACGGAAGGGCCATTTTGCAAGCGTAGATGACAAGCCGTGTCGATTGAGTCAGGCTGATCTGGCCAGGGACAGGTTGCCCTATGCCAGTGTGAGCAGCCCTTCAGGCAGAGATCAGAAAATGTTCCAGGGAGTGAGTAATCGCTGCTCACCCCATTCCACAGATGGGCAAACTGAGGCACGGAAAGGTGAAGCGACTCTCCTGCAGTTGCAGAGCCAAGGGTGGCACCTGAGACTCCTAATGGCCCATTTAATCCAAGCGACAAAGCCAGGGTGGCCTCGTGGGGGTGCCCGATATTGGGTAACTGTCTCCATACGTCAGCATCCCAATTCCTGCCCCGCTCTCACCGAGACGCGGTGCTGCTGCCCGCTCTCGGGGCCACCCAGAGCTGGGATCACACTGCAGAGCAGTGCTGGGGGCAGGCTGCCCCTCCCCTGGGACCCAGCCAGGATCTGGCACGAGCCCACTCTGCCCCTGCTCCTGGCTGCCTCGGAGGCACCCGCGCGCCAAGGGGCAGGAAGAAGGTGGCTTTTACAGGTGGCCCTGCCTCCCCTCGAGCCCCGTCCACCCCATCACTGCCAGCTTTGCACGTTTCGGACGTCGCTGGCGCAGCCGGCAGCGCTCGGCATGGTAATTACCCCCTGCCTTGCCCGGGCGGGCTGAGCCCAGCGCCCAGCCGGGGCTGGATGTTTTCCTCATGACAGGATGCTCGGCAAGGCCCCACAGCCCGAAAGGAGCATGGAGAAAACTGCCAGGAGAGTGGGTGAGAGAGCGGAGCAGGGGCCAGGGCCAGCAGGGTGCTGCCGCTGGTACTGATGTGCTGGTGGGAGGTGCCAGAGGGCTCGGGAAGGGGCAGCCCCACGGGTGCCAGGCGGCACTGGCTCCCACTGGCAGCACCGGCCCACCCCACCAGCCGGTCCCCCCGGTTTGCTGATCTGCTCCAGTGTGGAAAAGCGGAGGTGCTGGGGGGCCCTGACACTCCTCTGCCAGCGCGGGGCTGACACCGGGGATGCTGGCGGCAGTCCTCCTCCCTCCCTGTGCTGAGGGGGTGCTGGAGGCAGCAGCCCCACGGGCAGCTCGCCCCGAGCCCCACAGGCAGCTCGCCCCGGATCCTTCTCCCCGCCGGCGGCAACAGGCTGCTGCGAAGGCAACGCCCCGGAGAGCAGGAGGGAGAAACTGGGCCTCCACCACACCGCAGGAAAGGGGGTCTGTACAGCCACGGAGCAACCCCTGGTACCCCTAGGCGGGTCAGAGCCGGGGGAGCTGCCCACGCCTTACCGGAGAGGCTTTCCCGTCCATGGGCCGCGGCAGGGCTGGGCTGGGGTCACAGCTCCGGCACAGCCATCCTTTGCTGCGCAGCGCGGTGCAGAGCGAAGTCAGGTCCGTGGGGACGGGGCAGAATCTGTTTGGCGAGCGGGCTCGTACGTCAGTGCCAGCGCCGGGCGCGGATGGAAACCAGTCCGACCTGCCGCCCGGCTCCACCGCTGCCTGTTTCCCAACTGCTCCAGGCACAGCCTGTGAAATACCTGCCTCTGCTCAGGTCAGCACAGCCAGGTGCTGAGGAGCGCTGGGCAGGGGCGGCAGGAGCCTCGGCTGCGGCCAAAGGTCTGCGAGCAGGTGGGGTCTGGCCCTGGGGGAGAGCAGCATCCCGGGCACCAGGGGCTCCTCGCTGCTCTCCCGGCTGCCTGCCCACCCAAGGTCCCCCTTCTCCACCGGGTGCCTCTGAGGGCTGCGAGCGCCAGGAGAGGAGGGGACGCGCAGCCGTGTCCAGCCCCAGCAAAACCCCTCCCGTGTGCTCCAGGTGACCGAGCAGTCCAGAATGGCCTGTTTCAATGGAAATGAAATCCTGGGTCCCCCTGATTCCTCTAGGAGCTTTTCCACTCCTTTCCCAACGGAGGGATACTTTCACATCGTGCAAGGAGAAAGCAGCGGTCTCCCACTTCCTTGTGGGCACGAGCTAGGAGACGCTTTGCTTAATCCGGAACTCACATTTGGGAGAAACAGGTAAGAATATCTAGATTAAAAGGAGAAAAGGCCAGCTCCATTGTGTGCTTTCTGACGCCTGTCCCCCAGAGCCACCTGCCCTGCTCGCCCCCAGCCCCTGGCTGCCAGAGCAGCAGGTGAATGAGGCTTTGGGGAGCCTGTGCCCGCACTCCTCGCCGGCCGGGGGTGTACTGCGGTTTCTGCTCTGCACTCCATGGCAGAGAGGTGGGATGGTTTCCCAGATATACAGCCAGTGCTTTGTGTAACCTGGGCTGCTCCCAGCTCCGGCCAGCGTGTGGATGAGCAGCCTCTGGGATAAGAGGCCATTGCAAGTAACGGCCCCGCTCCTGCCTGCCTGCGAGGGCTGGCACCAGGCAGCGCGAGGGAAGCACGTGGCTCGGCAGGGAGGACAGCCTCTCTGATGGCCCAGTCCCGGGAGGCTCTGTCTGGTGGCACACTGCCTCCCGTGAGCCCCATCCCAACACTATTTTCCAGGCACATTTCTCCCAGCATTATTCACAGCATAAGTCCCTTATTCATCCGGCTCCCCACCCTCACCTGCGCATTGGTAGGGCAGGAGACAAGCAGGGCCAAGCTTGGAGGAAACCTACTTCAAAACCCCCTTGATTTCAAGGCTGAAAAGCCTGGGATGGGTCCCACTGTCCCCTCCACTCTGCTCTGGGGCTCCCCATCTGTCCCTTCCCAAAGAGGTCAGTTCCTACCGTGTTCCCGTGCACAGCCTGGGGTCAAACCCAGCCAGCCAGTCAGAAGACTGACACCCAAGTCCACCCCTTGATGTTTGCCCCTGCTTTCTTCTGGCAAGGTCATTGTCAAGCCCTCTGCCTGCCTCTCTCCGACGTGCCTGCCCAGGGCCTCGCTGCCCAGGCATGTCCAGCACGTGCGCTTCGCTGCCCAGGGCGAGTGGTTCTCGTGGCGGTGGCCAGGAGCCAGGCCAGCTGCTCTGGGGATCCCCTGCTTCCAGAGGGGTTTCTGAGCCAGCCCGTGCTCTGCAGCACACTCCTCCTAGTTGTCACACACAGGACTAACAGCATTCTGTTTGCTTTTTTGCAGGTGCCCTGTGCCTTCGAGGGCTCTGCCCTACAGGGGTGCAGGGGCAGAGGGAGGCAGGGGCTGGCCAAGCACTGGGCTGTGTCCCTGGATCAGCCGTGAGCTGCTCTGGCCCCTGTGCCTGCATGAGCTGCCACATCCTCTTCTGAAAAGGGCTTCTCAGAAAGCAGCTCCAGGTGGCAGCTCCAGAAATGACTGCTTGCTGATGTTTCTACAGAGCTACCTACGAAAAGCAAGTTCCAGAGAACCGTGTGTCTGGGCTTGACCCTGGCAACCTGATGTTAAATGTCATGTGTGTGCAATACCTTCGGGGTGAAATCCTTGTCCCTTCTTGCTGGAAACTGCTCCTATGAACTGCGCTGCACCTTCCTGCCCTCATGCTAGCAAACAAGGTGCTAATAGCACGCACAGCCAGAGCCGGCACTGCCACCCTGGGAGAGCCCTGTGGCTCCTCCACTCTCTGCTCTGACCTCCAGGCAGGAGGAAACACGGAAGGCAAGAGCATAACTGTCCTCTTCCAGGCAAGGTGCTTTGTCCTGCGGCAGGGCTGTGCCTGAGCAGAACCAGCCCTCCGGTCCCAGTCTGAGTCCTGCACTGCCTGGTGCGGTGTCGCTGCCCGAACCTGCCCCTCTGGGCAAGCTCCCCAAGGTCTGCAGCGGTGGAGGGCCGGGAAAAGCTCCGCTGGGTGTTCTCCAGGCACTGCATGGAGCCCCTGCGTTGCCGGGAGGACAGCCTTACGTTTCTCTGTGGTGGTGTCACCATGTGTATCACACAGTGGCCCAGAGGGGGTATTTCAGGGCAGGCTACGTCGCCCATGGGGCTTGGGGGCTGCTGGGAATCCCAGCCCCACTCCATCCCCGGCCGTACCGAAGCTGTTGGTGTTGCTGAGGCCCTGGCAACCTCAGCCCAGCCACAGGGCGGCAGCTCCAGGATATGGGTGCCACGGGAGGGAGCAGCAGCCAGGCAGGTGGGAGGATGGAGCCGAGGACGTGCTTTGCCCTGCAGCCTGCCCGGCGCACAAGGGCAGCCCCTTCCCCAAGCGGGTGGCCGGAGCCAGCGGCTGGCAGGAGAGCCCTGGTGGGAGCCAGGGACGGGGCCAGGGTGGCTGCAGCTCCCAGCCCTCGCTGCCCAGGAGAGGAGCTGCAGAGGCTCTGGGGGAAGACGTGCTGTGCAGCTCTGACTCAGGTGATTTCCAGGTTATTAAAACCATGGCTACTCCTATTCGAAGATTAGTCAATTATTTTTAAGATGAGAAGGAGTCTCGGCAGCGCTCTCAAGGGCTGGTTTGAGCTGTGAACTCGAAAGCTCTCCCACCACCACTGGAAACACGAGGCTGCTCTTTTCTGTGATGCTTCGGTTTTAACAGGGTGCTTCGGGCGGTCAGCAACGCCTGATGCAAAGCTCGTACGTGGTTACCGCCGGGGGCCCTGCCTGTGCCGGGGCTGCAGGGGCTGGGGCGGTGCCTCGGCGCAGCGCATGGCCGTGGGACAGGACCGCGTGCCAGCCCAGGGCAGGGGCGGCTGTGCCCACCTGCCTCGGGCTGGGAAGGCAGCTCTGCCCTCCTTCCCCCATAGCATGGCAGCTCCCTCCAGGGCCCCTCGCAGCAGAGCTGGTGGCAGCCAAGGTAGCATGGAGAAACGCATTCTGCAGCCTCGAGGATGCCGAGCGGCATTTTGTGGAGGCTGAGGGGAAAGCACTGACAAGACAGGGATCCTGGGCAGCGTCTGCACCGTGAGCTGCAGTGCGGGCAGCATGCCGGCACACTGCCGTGCTGCCCCAGCACCTCCTGCAGCTCCTGGCAGCGCCTGCACCCATGCAGCAGCTCAGGTGCCAGCATAAGCACCACAGCATGGCTGTGCCACGCATGGTCTGAGCGTTCAGCAGAACTGTTGTTTCTCCTGAACTTGTTTCATTTTCCCCTAAATTGCGAACTGTTTCTCCCCAGTCTGAACCACCTCGCCCACAGGACCAGTCTCATGGTGTCTTTTCCACAAGGCTCCCTACTTCCTCGTTTTTGGTCCTGTTGCTTTTGATTTTCATTCCTTGACACGAAACACAAGCTGTGGTTTGTGTGGGATGGGCTGCGCTTCATCTCAGGACTCCTAAATTCAGTGGCTGCCAGACCTGACTTACGAGCTGATAGCAGAGCGACAGGACATCAGCTAGTCTCCCAAAGAAGGCAGAATGAAGCCAGGCTGGGGTGAAGGCAGGGGTATCTGCTGCTGGAGCCATCCTGCCCTGCCCGTCCCCATGGCTGGCCCTCGGCGGAGGAACGACTGCCAGGGAAGGGAGAGCGTCTCCCTGTGCCTGCATTCCCCATGGCCCCAGCAGAGCAGAGCTGAAGCATGCATGTCCCTGGGTGCCACGGGAGCCAAGCATGCCACCGTGCCGTGCCAGAGGTCCTGCCGCCGGGCTCAGTGGCACCACTCAACCGACCCCCCGGCTGGCAAATTTGTTGGTGCTCTGGCAAGGCTGAGAGTCCGTGGAAGGCTGTGGGCTTTAGCAGGAAGGACAATTCAGGGGAAGACCTCTGTTCAGAGTCAGGAGAAGAAGCAGAAGTCTCCCACTTTGGGCATTTAAAAGGGCTCTTTGAGGTGCCACTTTGCTGTGGCAAAGGGACCCGCGGTCCTGCGCCTCTGTGCCCACCGAGCCAGAGACTGCTCTGAAACTTTCTGAAGCTGTCCAGAGCATTCTCAGTTTCTTTTGCTCTTTTCATCTATCCCCTTTCCACTAACTCCACGGTGGGAAATTCCTCTTTCTGAGACAAATCCCTCTCTACTCCGTGAGAGCCCCTGGGTTCACATGGGTCCCAGGAAAGCTGTCAAGCAAGCTCTGTTGTAATTCAGCCTGCCAAGGGCAATTGGTGGTAATACAGGTCGTAGCACCTGAGACCAGTGCCAGCAGACAGGCAGGACATGGCCGCGGGGCCAGAGCCCCACAGCTAGGTGCATCACGGCCGTACCCGTGCCCAGGGTCTGACTGACAGAGCTTAGAGCCCCCTCTGCCGCGCCTGGCTTCAGAGCGTGCGGTGCCACCCGCATGGGTAGGTGGTTGCAGGACACATAACAGCCCAGAGGCTGGCACTTGGCCCCAGAAATGGGGAACGGCAAATTGCGGGCTGAAGCAGGAGGGTACAGGCTGAACTAATGGAAGGGAAAGCCAGAACCTCTCCCCTGGGGCTCCAGGGCTCCCCCTGACCTGTACGGCTTCAGCCGCTGGCAGGACAGGGCACTAGCCCAAGGGGAGGCTGCCGGGCAGGTACTGCGCTCCGTAAAATCCCTGTCCTCCTAGGTGCCAAGGCTCGCCCCCTGTGCTGTGCTTTTAGCATCGCATTTAGTAATGAAGCAGCAAAAGCAGGTACGATTTACTTCTATTTTCCCTTTCTCAGCAATGTGCCATTCTTCAGAAAAGCCCCCAGAGCTCTTCCTTTAAGGCTGCTCGTAGGAAATGCCCAGCCTGGGCTGACAGATTAGCTGTCAGCGAGTGGGTGGACAGTAAAGAAAAGTGGAAGTTGCTACACAGCTACTTTCCTCTCGCTGCCGCTAACGCCTCCGAGACGTCACTGAGCCAGCCTCCAGGGGAAAAACAAGCGTTCGGCAGCCCGCCAGAGCAGAGCCCGGCACCCGCAGAGGATGCTGAGCCGGCATGGCCCCCTCCGCCACAGCCCTGGCACTGTGCGCGATGCTGCTCCTCGCCCTGCGGACGGACGGTGAGTCTCTCTTACCCACACTGCTGTGGTCTCCAGCTCCCCACTCGCTGCACCCGAGCCCCACGGCTCCTAGCAGGCTGCTCTGCTCCCCTCTGTGCCCGACATCCCAACTCCGGGCTGGGGACCGAGACGGGGGAAGGCGTACAGGACAGGCAGCGAGCGGAGCTGCTGTGGTTTGGAGCTCGGACAACGTTGCTTGTTGGTCAGGGCTCAGGCCAGCGGTACCTGCAGGCTCCCGCCTGCTCAGAGCGGGGCACAGCCGGGGCTCCCTGCTCACCGCTCGCCTTTCTTCACTCTTTGGGGCCCTAAAGGATGTGTCAGTCCCCAGGCATCAGCCTCGCTTATCTCCACCAGGGTGGACCACGGTGCCTTGTATCGAGGTGAAACGCCCTGGTCGCTATCACCCCGCTCCGCTGACAGCTGCCCTGCGCCCCCCCGGCCCGGGGCAGCGGCACAGCTCAGAGCTTGTTGTCAGACAGCAGCTGCCGGGGAAGCCAGCGCAGAAAGGGTGACAGATGTTATCTCGCCATGTCTTGCTGTCAGGTGACAAAACCGAAATTCAGGCAGGAGGTGTGAAAAAAGATGTTTCTTCCAGAGGGCAGATAAACAAAACAGGAAAGCTGAATCCAAACGGAGCCACCAGAAATGGCAGGGGCGGTCAGGGATGCAAATACCGCAGGTTCCCTTCTGGGAACCAGAAAAGCACCGAGATCCTCTCGGCCGGGCTGAGCTGGGCTCTCCCTGGAAGAGAGGAAGGGAAAGAGGAGGATGAGCAAACACTGAAACTTGGAAGTGGGACAGGCCTCAGCAAATCCTTGCACGAGGGCTGAGCCTGCAGCTTTTTGGGTGTGCAGGCGGGTGGTTGCTGCTGAACAGACGGGGGGTCAGGCTCCGGGCCAGCCATCGAGGAGGGAATTGCAAGGAGCTCTGCCCAGCCGCCGTGGGCACCAGCGGGACGTGGCACCGCGCAGCCCCACCTAACGCTCACCTTTGGTCCCACAGCTAGGAAGCTGGCAAGCCCCAGAGACGTGCGCTTTGCTGCAGAGACAGCACATCACCTACTGCAGTGGGAGCCAGGACACAACCCCGCCCAGGATGTCCGCTACGAAGTGGAGTGCTTCATGTGAGTATGGCAGTGGGGGTGGGAGGGGGGTTCAGTCCCTGCCTGGGACCTCGTACCGACAGCGGTGACAACCGGGTCCCCGGCACCTGCCCGCATTGTGCTCAGTCCAGGCGCTTCTCCCTGCAGCTACGGCAAGAATTCGTCCTGGATGGCAATCCCAAACTGCCTGAGGATCTCTGAGCACTTCTGTGACCTCACGTACTACACCTTGGATCCTGCCCTGCGCTACTACGCACGGGTCAGGGCTGTGTCTGGAAACCACACGTCCCGGTGGCAAAGGACCAACTCTTTCTCCCCGCAAGAAGGTGGGTCGGGTGTCTGCCTCCACCCTGCGGCCGGGGCAGGAAGCTTTGGGGACTGCAGAGGTCGGGGTGCCAGGCTGCTTGGGAAGAACTTGGGGACGGACGAGAGCAGGGATGCCTCTCTCTCCCTGCCTTCCTGGAGGGCAGTCGGGCTGCTGGTGGGCCAGGCGGCACCGGCTGTGAGGAACAGTCACAGCGCAGGCTGGCGCTGCAAAGGCTCTCGTTGCTGCCAACAGGAGAAAACCCTAACGTGCTCTTCCAACCGCCCTGTTTCCAGCCAGCCTGCGCCTGTCGGGCCAGAGCCTCTCGGTGATGGGCAACACCATCCACGTGCAGCTGCAGCTGCTCCTCAGGGCGGGGAACCTCACCGTGAGATACGAGGACATACAGAGGCACGCGAGACTATACCGGGTGTACATCAGGAGGGCACGGGACAATCAGACGGTGAGATGGCTTGCTGGTCCTCTGCTGTCCCCATCTGTCACATGCAGTGCTGCCTAAGTTGAAAAAACACGTTTTTAAAGCACAGTCTTCTGTAAAAAATATTAGAGTTTTCTCACAGCCATGACATCGCAGAGAGGTGTCTCTGCACGTTTTATTCTACTAGGTCCCACAACTCTTGCTGAGATTTTGGGTCTAGCTGCTGCCAGCCATACTGCTAAGCACCCTGGGGACTTTCTCCAGGGGACAGCGGAGCAGAAGGGACCCTGCTCTCCTGCACGAGCTGGGCACTCTCAGATACCAGCCCGTGCTCTGGTCATTTCAGTACGAAGTGGTGGAGACCGCCCCGGAGTTCAACATCAGCAGCCTCTTCTGGGACACAGAGTACTGCATCAGCGTGGAGCCCGGCGTGGCCAGCCGGAACACCCACGCCACGAGAACCGATGAGCAGTGCGTCACCATCGGCGAGGGAGACAGTAAGTGGTGGGGGAGCCAGGGAAGGGGGCGGGACACGGATTCACCTCAGCCTCCTGGCTGGGTCTTCAGTAGGGCAGTCGCTCTGTGCCCCTGCTGCAGGGGCTCTGTGCTATGGTCAGCAAGGACTCTGCCTTCCTCCCCTCACCTGGGCACATACTCTCTTGCAGGGACCTCAGAGCTCATCCTGAACATCATCAGCTCTTTGTTCATCACCCTGCTGCTCCTGGGCCTCCTGGGAGCTCTACTGGTGTGCGTCTACTTAAAGAAACCCATGAGGCCGCCGTCCGTCCTGGTAAGGCACTCAGGCATGCAGCACCCTTTGCCGGCGGCACGAGGGTACAGGCTTGGGCAGCTGTTGGGAGAGGCAGGCAACAAGCAGGGACAAAGCGCAGCTCACTTGCCTCTTCTCTCTCCTTCCCAGAAGTCTTTCATAAAGCAGAGCTCGCTCTGGGTGGAGCAGGAGACCTCGCCCTCAGGGAACCTGGATGCAGACCGTGTCCAGCAGCTGTTTCTGTGTCAGAAGGAGCCCCAGCAGGAGAGCGGCCCTGATGGCAGCACCAGCACAGCCCAGCTGCCCCTGGAGAAGGGCCGGAGGCTCCCAGTGCGGTCGGAGGACCGGGTGTGCCTGCTGTGGCCGGGGGCCATGGGGAGCGGAGACAGCAGCTGCACCAGCACTGACAGCGGCATTTGCCTGCACGCCTCCTCCTCTGAAGTGAGCTGCTCCTCAGGCCCCGAGCCCCAGGGCTACAAGCGGCAGCTGCCCCTGGGCGATGACAGCGGCATGGGCTTGGAGAGCACCTGCCCCCACCCCAGCTGCTCCTCCAGCAGCGGCAGCACCAGCCCCGCAGAGGCCGGGCAGCCCCACGGGGGGGAACTCAGCCTCTGCCCCGCCGCCAGCCAGGACAGCCAGCAAGACGTGGAGTTCCGCGGGTACCTGCAGCAGTCCAGGGGCACGGTGGAGCCACGGCAGGACCCAGCCGGAGTGATGCCCTACAGGAATCCAGACAACACTGACGTCACGCTGGATGTAGAGAGCGCCGAAGTGACTGTGGCCAAAGGGTATTTGAAGCAGTCCTCTCCTGAGCATCCCCACAGCTATGCTCAGGACCTGGCTCCATGGGGGGCCCCTGGGGAGCCCACTGCCTGGGACTGCTCCGGACAGCTGGGGCCCCGAGCCCCCACTCAGCTGTGCTACGGGGCTCCGGGTGCTCCCTTGGCCTCCAAAGCCGGCTCTGAGCTCCTGAAAGCTGCTTTTGACCTGAGCATCTTCAACACTGACCTCCTGGCGACGCTGCCTGTCATCTCCAGCCTCAGCAGCAATGAGTGGCTCACACTGCAAATCAACCCCCTGAGCCTGCTCAACGGGGACAACAAGGACAGCCGCCTGTGAGCCCCCCCCGTGCTGGGGAGCAGGTGCCCGCCAGCACCGCACACCGACCCAACTACCTCTTCTAGCCACTGCCCATGGGGAGCAGCTACTCTGATAAGCTACCGCTGACCTCTGAATGTTAGTGTGTCAAATGGAGTGGTGCCCTGGCTGAGACCCACCTGAGAAGCACTGGCATAGCTACTTCTGGGGCCGCTTTGGCGCCAGTGCCACGGCAGCCAGCCCCCAGCATGTCCCACACCCGCCCTCCAGCCAGTCTGCGGCGTAAAGCTAACAAGACATGGGGACTGGCTGCACCGGAGGGGCTCGCCCCGACCGCCTCTGACCACCAAGCCCGAAGACACACACCAGGATGTTTCCAAAGGGTGATCCTGCCTTGCCTGCCCTCCCCAGCAGCCCAGCGCTGGGCTCGCAGCACCCGGGCTCAGGGCCGCACCGGAGGCCAGTACCGGCCCTGCACTTCCCCCGTCACAGGCGAGCGCCGGGCTCCTCCAGCTGACATCCGTGCCACTGATGCTGTCCAAACCTTTCGCAACAGGCACCGAAAGCGAAAAGCAGCCTGACATCCGCGATCCTGCTGCTGGGAGTGTGGAGCTCCTGCCCTGGCTGCCCTCACTCGGAGGGAGCAACGGGCTTCCCACACGCTACAGACGCTCTTCGGCACTCAACCCCTGTGGCAGAGAGCCAGGGTGCTGGTTACCTCTGACGGGCTGCAGGGTGCGTGCAGCTGCTGCCATGCGAGCCCAGCACAAGCCCGAGCAGCTCTGCCCACACTATGGTCCGTGTTCTGCCACTATTGCATACAGACATTATTTATCCTATTTAATTTATAAATACAGAAAGGATGTGGTGTTATTTATTTGGTCTGTTTATCTGTATATCCTCTTCTAAGGTCAAGCTGCGCTTTCCATTTTCAGATACGGAATTTCCCCTGCAAAGGGCAACGAGCCTTTGCCTCACACAGGGAAGATGTGGAAATCCACATTACAATTGGAAAAAAAGCAGAACAAAGCCAGCCCACTGAGAGCTTCCCACTCAGCTGAGGACCAGGGTTCTGTCCCAGGCGAGCGTTGTCTGGCGGGAGCATGCAGGGAAAAGGACCTGGGCAGCTTGCAGTGATTTCACAGGGACGCCCTGGGCATGCAGCACGTCCCGCGGGACCGCGCACCAGGGAAGGACAGGAGCGCCTCCAGGGCAGAGAAGGACGAGTCAAAACCAGGAGGTGCAGGAATAGTTTGTCAGAATGGAAACAAGCATGAGATGGGAAAGACTTACTGTGGGCTACATTTGACTACTGCCAGGTCACTGGAGAGTTCTTCCAAAAGTCACTTAGTTTCCACGAACCTTCATGGCGGGACAGTCCCATTAAAATTGTTGGTGGAAATCCAGCTCAGGAAGTACTTTTTTTTCAGGTGAAAACATGAATCACTGCAGTCAGGAGAAGAGTTGTTAATGCATTGCCACATTTCCTTCTGTTACATCTGACATCGCGCTTCAGATACGCTCCCTGCGTCACCCGGAGGGCTTGGCCACGGGCTGCGGTGGGTGTCCCGCTGCAGCAGCGCCACCAATGCCGGCAGCGCCACTGATGCCAGCGGCGTGCATCCTCCTGCCCTTCCGTTTCCATGATCTCTTCTGCCTCTGGGTATTTTGGGGGCTAGGGCTTTTTGCTTTCTTTTTTTCAAGTTCCTCTGAAAAACAGAGTCAGCAAAACTACACGTGACTTTTTTTTTTTTCCCCTCTCTTAAACGCTCCTGACGTCAAGCTCTGCAGCCGGATCCCGCGCAGTGCTGCGTACTGCCAGTTCCTGCTCGCCCTGAAAGGCTCCAGCCGGCGCTGTCCAGGGGCAGCACTTTCCCCTCCCCTGTAAGCAGCCAGGGCTCTCCCTTCAACAAAACCCAGATGAGTTTGCCAGAAAGCCACAGAGCACACGCTTGGCTTCAACAGCCAAGAGCACGGACGGTCCCTCTGACTCGCAGGAAATCCCAGACGCTCATATTTTCCTGAATTAAGTCACAGCCTAATGCACAGAGGACGTTCAGCTCTGACTCCTCCTGCAAACGCCTCTCCTCCTCACACGGGGACTGCTGCACCTCAGCCACCCCAGCGAGGGGCTGCACCCCTCAAAAACGTTTCCTCCCCCAGCACCAGACCATGCAAATGCTTCCAAGAGGGGGCTGCAGAGCCCCCAGCACTGCACAGACCCTACCAGGAGCAGCATGGCGGGCATGGGGAAGAAGGGAGGGCGCTCGTGGCCGGCCTCCAGCTCCTTTGCAAGCCGGGGTGCGGACCGGGGCTCTCCGCTCCATCCTCACCGCTTTCCCTGCACATGGCTGCATGGTGTCCCAAGTTTCCCTTCCTCTTCCTTCAGAGAAACCTGTTTGTAAAGAAACAGTCCCAAGCTCCCGTGCCTTGCCGGTCCCCACCAGCCAGGCAGGGGCCCCTCTCCAAGGGCCGCAGCAAACATGCAGGGATGCTTTTGTGCTCCAGGCGCTTCCACAGCAGGTTACTCTGCCGAGGTTTGAAGGCAGGTGGTAGGAGGGAGCCACGAGAAAGCCAACAGGGGTCGATGTGTTTGCTTGCACTATCAGTGCAGAGGACAGATTTCCACACTGGCCCATATCTTTGCCTGAGGGAAGTCCGAAGCAGTCTCATTTCCTCATGGCATTTTCCCCTATTGCACAAAACCAGCCATCCCGTCCTGTGGCTCACTGCCATCCTTTTTAGCTGGTTCCCTGCGCTCCGCTGCCCTGTTCCACAACAGCCTGGCCCAAGGTCTCCTGGGCACGCAGGGCTGGGGTGTCCCTGAGCCATGGGGATCCATGGGGAAGGTGTCTTTGCTTTCCAGATGCGTGCTGGGGAAGGCTGGGATAAGGCAGCTCCCTTCTCGTCTCCGGCAAGGGGAGGCTGAGCTGGTGCACTGACAGGGGAATGGCAGCTGGCCTCAGGCATCTTACAGTGCTGTCCATGGCCAGGGAGGACCAGCAAGAGACACGTAGCTGCAGGGAGCAGAGAGAGAAGCTCTTTTTAAAAAAACCAGAACCCACACCATTGTGATTTCAGTAGAAATCCAGCATACGCAGGGTTTTTTTTTAAAGAAGCAAGAAAAGAGGAATTCCCCCATAGCTGGTTTTGGTTGCTCTTTCTGTCACTGCTGTGTCCCAAGCACAACTCCAGGCTGGGCGGAGAATGGATGGAGAGCAGCCCTGAGGAGAAGGACTTGGGGGTACTAGTTGATGAAAAACTCACCATGAG
>VWZZ01001704.1:209087-232350 GCA_013399095.1 Psophia crepitans
ACGATCCTTGTGGTCCCTTCCAACCCTGACCATTCTATGAAGGTGCGTGTGAGGCAGCATGGGGAAGTGGTGCAGGGAGCACACCATCTCCAGCCCCAGCCCAGAGCTGCCTGCAGCCCCAGTCACATGCGCCCAGCACAGCAAAGGAAATGCAAACCAAAACCAAAGCCTGCACAGGGGGAAATAAAACCCCCGGGGAAAAGCCTCTGATGCCCCACAGGTGCGGAAAGGACTTTTGCAGGAAAAACCTTGGGACTATCCCAGGGAAAGCTGCGATGACCAGGGGCTATGAGAAAGCACAGAGGCTCTGTGATGCAGCCCTCTCGTCCAGCATCTGGACTCCCCGCAGAGGCACCCACTGCTGCTGCAGCAGCCCCAGGCGCTGTGGGGCAGCCGCACGGCACCGCTGCTGTGGGCTGTGCTGGGGGACATACACAGCCAGGGACCCGCTCGACCACCAGCAGGCAGGGAGGAGTAGGGTGATGTCCTACCTGCACGCCAGCCCAGCTCCCGCCTCACGGCCCCTCGGTGTGGAAAGGCACGTAGCTGCTCCCAGCCCTGCTCAGTGAGCCGCTGATGCTGAATGGTGGCGGCACCAGCTCCAGCGCCACCGACCCCAGCCCGCTGCAGGGAAGGCAGAGATGTCAGCAAGCTGCCTGCCCCACGCCAGCCCCTGACAGCCCGCAGGATGGGAGCTGCTCCTGGACAGCTGGGGCTCCCCAGGGCGTCTGTCCTGGGGACGCGGCACCCGCAAACAGCAGAGCTCAGTGGCTTTGGGACCGGCAGGGGTTTGCAACACCTCAGCAGCATGCGAAGGGAGCGCCCAGCCCACCCCAGGGTCCCACATGGCCCCACTCACCAGGTGTGGTAGAGGTTGAAGACAAAGTCAGGCCCTGGGGAGGTGTGAAGGAGAGGTGTCAGAGCCGTCCGGTGCCATGAACTCGCCTTCGCTTGCCGCGAGTCTGCGCAGTGGCGTGGGAACGGACAGGCCAGCCAGCCGCCCCAGGACATCACTCTTCGTCCCCCTCCTCAGCCTGCACATGCCCCCAGCTTGCCCCAGAGCCACCATGCACCCAGGTTTCCCCAGCCCCCAGGGACCAGCAGGTGACAGGCACGCTTCCAACATCCCAGGCCCTCCAGCCCTTTTCTTCTGAGCCTTCCCTGCCCTGCTGCTGCCTGTCCCCCGGCTCTGCCCATACTCACGGCACCAGCACTGGCCCCTCTGGTACCACCGGATGATGGCGTAGCCAAAAAGCACCAGGATCAGCAAGGCCAGCCCGACACCCAAGACAACCCCGAGCGCGTTGATGGACCCTTGCCCTGTAAAGCAGAAGAAGGGGTTCTGCAGGCAGATGACTCGGGGAGGCTGCGGCTTCTGATCATCCCCTGGCAGGGACAGGACCACTGTGGGGCTGGGATGCCTCTATCCTATGCTGTCCCCATGGTGTGGAGGGACTGCACTCCACAAGGCTGTTGGGGGTTGTGACAGAGACTTTCGCTACCCCCAAAGCCCCATGCTGGGGACTTGCGATCTTGGCAGCTCTGGTGCATCTTGCCAGCCATGCTCTGGCAGCAGCCGGCTGAGGAGGGAAGAGCCAGAAGAGCAGGTGGTGCCAGAGCTGTGGCAGCAGCACGGTGCAGTGCCATACCTCAGTCTGCCCCCGCAGCCATCCCTGTGCAGCGGTGCAGACCCATTTCTGGACAGGCAGTTCCCTCTAGAGGACGCATCTGTCAGGGCGAGCAGCCTCCTGCTGCAGGCAGCGGGCTGGGAACACGCGATGATGGGGCCGCGCAGGACCTCTGCCGCAGCACCGCACCCCTCCATCCCTCCCACCCACATCGCGGGGCCTGGCAAACACTCCTGGCACTGCCAAGGGGACACCGGTGCGCGCAGGCACCGCGCAGCACAGCTGATGAGCAGCCGTCTCTGCTGACCATGGGTCGCCTGCAGCACAGTGCAAATCCCGTGCAATGCACAGCACAGGGCAGCTACCTGCACCTCTCCCAGCTGCTACCAGCTCCCGTCCTTGCAAGCGCCACCCCGCATCGCGGCGGGCTCCTGCACGACCCACCTCACAGGCAGCACAGCCTCTTGCACGCCTGCCCACACCCCAGCATCCCCACACACCCGCAGGACCTCCCTGAGCAGTAAGCTGCCCGGTCAGCCCCAGTGGGGACCATTAACAGAACACAGGCTAGGGTAGTGATGGGCACAGCTCTAGGGGCTACTGCGCCCAGGAGGGGACAGCAGGGTTTAGCCACTGCCCCAGAGCACGGTCCGCCCCGCAGCGCTGCCCTGCCCACACGGAGCGCCCACAGACAGGTTCTGTGCCTCGCAGCATCGGGAGTGAGGAGGCAGCAGAGAGGGATGACCTAACAGCAGCTAAATTTAGACAGATGCCGGTGGAGTGAGAACATTTCCCCTGCGGTCACAGTGTTTACACAGCGAGCAACGTCCCAGGTCACCCTGCAAGCCACAGCGCTTGCTCTACCTGACAGGATCCACCACCCCCCAGGGAGCCACGGAGCACCGCGCTGCCAGCTCCCAAGCCGCGCAGCAGATGAGCGGGGGCAGCCTGCCCTTCCCTTCCGGTGGGCCCCCGCAGCAGGGCTCAGGGGACCTGGATTCACGGGCAGCTAACGAGCCCTGCTCCTGCCAGGCCGGGGACGTGCTAGGAGCCCCGGGACCCCAGGCCCCAGCACAGGCCGGCGGGGTGAGGTCAGGGAGTCTGCTGCAGGAGTGACTCACGCAGCAGGAGCGCGGGCCAGGAGGAGCGTGGTGCAACAGGGCTCTGAATCAGCCAGCTGCCGAAACTGCCCTCTCACCGCGCCCACCACTGGCGGGAGGATGACTGCTGTGCGCCCAGCCCCGGCCCGCGCGTGGGAGGCGTTCCCTGCCCCGACACCCTGGGAGCAGATGTCCTCACACCGCAGCGAGATGCCTCCCCGCAGCACTGCTTGAGACAGAGCCACAGCAGCGGCCAAGCCCCAGTTCCACAAACAGCAGAGGGGAAGGGAAGGTTACCAAGCCACTGCCTGTGCCATAAAACATCCCCACCTCTGTCCATAAGTGAAGAAAAATGCCACCTGCTCACCTGCCCGGGGATCCATCTCCTGGCACTCAGCACTGCGCCACAGGAGCTGCTCGCCGCTGGCCCAGGCTGGGAGGTGCTGCAGCAGAGCCCGGTGTGTGCTGGAGCCTGGCACGTCCTGCCTGTCCCCTCCTCTCCCAGTGACACAGCCACCCGACCGCCCGTGCAGCAGTGAGCCTGGGCACCGCTCCTCATCTGCTGGCTCAACTGGTTCCCAGGGGAAAAAGCAGGGGAGCAGCAGCAGACACCGCTCCTCGTGCAACGGACGGTACACTGCCTGTGCCCCAGCCCGGGACGGCTGCTCCCAGCCCAGCCCGCCCCCCACATGGAATAGGTGTGATGCCTGCCCACGCGGGCAGCTCTGCCCCCCCGCTGCTGCAGGGACAGGCGCCCGGGCAGAGGCTGAGCTGGTGGTGCTGGGAGCCCCAGGAGCAGGGACGAGGCGGACACAGCGGTGTCCAGCCCTGGCAAGGTGCCTGAGCGGCTGTGTCCTGTGACTGCTACCTGGCAAAGAGCAGCAGCCGGGAGCAGGGCAAGGTCCCACGCAGAGCCCGGGCTTGGGATCGCTCACAGCGGTGTGCAGCAGGAGGGCAGGACCCCAGGGTGACAGGGCATCCCTCACCCGCTGCCCTCAGTCCCAGGCACCTCCCAGGGCAAGGTACTTACAGCACTATTCGATCATCTTCTCAGAGCCCTGAACCACGGGTGGGGATCTGCTTGCAGAAAGAGGGGGAAATTCTCTCCGGTGGCTGCAGGTGTAAAACAGCGACCAGGGATAGCCATTAACAGCTTGGGAACCGGGCAGCCAGGGGCAAAACCCCTCCCGCCTGGAAAGCTGTTTGTGCGCGCTTCGCCAGACAGCCTCCAACTGTGCCGTGCCCCAACACGAGCAGCCAGGGCAGGAGCCGAGCAGCCAGGGCAGGAGCCAAGCCCCCCTTCTCTCGCTGCTTTAGAGCAAGCACCCTGCACCAAGACTCGGGGTGATGCCCGGGACACGTGGGGACACTGCCTGGGGAAGGACGGGATGCAGAGGGGATGATGTGCATTGCAGGCCCCAAAGCTCGAGCAGCACCTGGCTCAATCAGAGAGGTCGGGACCGCTCCTTGCAGGGCAGCGGAGGAGAAAGGGACACGGCGTGTGTCCGTGCGGCTCAGGGAGACCGCTGGCTGCGCAAAGCCCTGGGCCAGCCCTGCCTGGCCTCTGCCTGACTCCAGACGGAGCCGGGATGGCCGGAAGCCTGCGTCACGCCACAGCTGCCTGCGCAAGGGTGACTGACGTGCTGGAAATGCAGCCGCACTCCAGGAAGCAAAGCCCTGAAGGCGCGTGGAGCTGTGACATAACATCTGCAAACTTCAGCTGCTTCCTCAAAGCCTTCGCTTCACCCCAAAGGAGGAAAAGCTGCTTCCCACCGTGCCACCTCCCCGCCTGCAGATGCTCCTGGGCTGCTCTCCCTGCCATGGCAGCAGGGGGCAGGCCATGACACGTGTGGGGCTGGCCCTGGGGAGGCTGCCCACTCCTCAAGGGGGGGTCTGTGGCAAGGCACAGGGCTGCAGCTGCTCAGGTGGTGCTGGACGCACGGCGCTGAGCTCACTCCAGAGCCTCTGCCCAGCCCCTGCTGGCCCAGCAGCACCCACTTCTCTCGCTGCTTTTGCATCACACTTTGGTCCCTGACAGGGGACAGGAATGCCCATCCTGCCCAGCAGCACTGCCAGCAGCGGGCTGAAGCAAGCCGCTCTTCGTCCCGGAGGGATTGTTCCCAGACACCTAGACCAGTTTTGCATCAGAGACATGCACAGCTCCACGAGCAGCCAGCACCTGCCTACAGGCACAGCACTTTCCCAAAACAGGGCTTGGGGGCTGTAAAAGCCCCTCTCTCCCCACCCACCCCTGCCAGTCCCATCTTGTGCAGTGCCACTGAGCTCATCCAGCCCAGGACGGTTGCTTGGCAAAGGGACAGGGGTTTGCAAAACAAGGGCATTGACCACCCCTGAGCTCACACCGCAGCCCCCCACTTGCAGACCCAGCCTCAGCAATGAGCCCAGCACATCCATATGGTTAGCAGGGCGCTGCAAATCTCTGTAAGCAGCCCAGGAGCATCTCAGTGGTGTAGGAACCAGCAATCAGCGTTGTCACAATGCTGCTGTACCACAGCAGGGACAAAAACTGGGGAGAAAGAGGGTGGTTTGTCCCAGAGGGAGGTCTGGAGAGGCCACGCTCAAACCTCTGCCCTGCCCAGCTTGCCGGGGCGCCCGCTGTTACAGCCCTTGGACAGGGGCAGGCAGCCCGCTCCTACCAGGAGCCCGCTCCTACAGCTCCATACAGCCTGCCCAGGACACCAGCAGCTCCCGCACAGCCGCCCACGCCCGCCCCCCGCATGGCAACCCCAGAGGCAACCTGCCACGGGCACCTGCTCGCTTCCCTCCTAACTTCAGTCTGTGCTGCCAGGAGCGTTAGCCAGCCCGGGGCTGCACAGGGACACACAGACCGAGTGACCTGAGAGACAGGAGCATGCCATGGCCTGGTAACCTCACGCGTAAATTCGCCTTTCCTCCCCCACCTATTGAAACCTCTGCTTAAATACGAGCCGGTGCAATGCGGAAGACACTGACAAAGAGTGGGATAGCTGTGGTTCCTCTTATCATCAGGAGAGGAGCAGCAAAAATGCTGTTCTGTCAGTCAGCGCGCTCCTGATAAGCTGTTTTGTGGCAGCAGGTGAGTCACCCGCCAGTGGCAGATGCTCAGGAGATCATTGCAGGCGATGGTGCTGCTGATAGACCGGTGTTATATTACAATACAAATCATAACTCCTGTTTCACAACTCCTGTTGCGGGTTTTAAGGAGTGCTTGGGCGGTCCTGCCCCAGTGTTAGCACAGCGCGGGCAGAGCAGCACAGGCACAGGGGCGGTGGGAGCATCACCGGCCCGGGCTCCCTGGGCAGCGGGGCACCCTCAGCCTCCCCGTGCCCCAGGCCGGAGGATATTTGCCAGGTTTCTGAAGGCAGAAGACCACATCAGAGCTGGATGAACATGGTGAGTTACCAACAGCTTCGCCCACCGCTCTGCTCCCTCCCTGCACATCAGCCCCCAGCCCCGGGAGTGGGCAGCTGTGCCGGGCTCCCGCACCCCCTGCCCCGGCTGCGCTCGCAGCCCAGGTCTGCCAGGAGCAGTTTACTGGCCACGAGGCAGCCCAGGCTCAAAAGAGCTGCTGCGCCCTAGCCCCCCACAACATCCAGCCAGGGAATGATTTTACCCATCTCTCTCAACACCCCGCCATGGCTGCTGGATACAGCATTTGGCTACCCCCACGAGCTCTTGCTCCCACCTTTCCCTGTGGCTTGCCTTGGCCCGGTCCCAGACTGGGAAGCAGACAAGTACCGCAGTGACTCTCACAGGTCTGCTCGCCGCAGGGAACGCGCCCTTCTGGAGAGCCTTATCCCCCCTGCCAAGAAGGGGCTGGTTCTTAGGCAATGCCTGGGCAAGAGCCCAGCACCACTGCCCCCAGCGTAGCTTCCACTGTGGGATTGCCAGTCCCTCTGCTCCACACAAGGGACACGCTCCGCTCAGCTTCCTGCAGTGCCTCTTGCAAGCAAAGCTGTGGCCACCAAACCCCAGCCTGGCATGCAGTCCCCTCCCTAGGAGGAAAAGGCTTCCTTAACAGCGGGCGGCCACGTACAGTCCAGGTAGCTGGGCACCATAAAACCCTCCACCAGTGACCCACCGGGACATCATCCCCTCCAGGCTGGGGAACTTGTCCCCCTGCACAGGGGCACCAGCTACGAGCACCCATGGGTTTGATCTCCTGCAGCCAAGGGGTCGGCCCTGGATCCAAGCACCCTGCACGCTTTGAGGCTGGGTTTCGCTCAGGAATATCCCAGCTTCCCTCGTTCAGGAGCAGCTGGCACAGCTCCTCAGCGCACCGCAGCGCCTTCCAGCCACACGCCGCGGAGCAAACGACAAGAGCCTGGCGGCGCCCCGGCTGCCTGAGCCTGCTCGGATGGCACGGGGGCAGAAGTTCATGGGGAGCCCCTGGAACAGGGGCTGGCACTTGCACACCCGCAGTGCAGAGTGGCTGTAGCGGCACTACCGCGCTTCCAGAGAATGGGCCAAGGGGGCTCAATTGGTTACAGTAGCCTCAAGTTCTCCAGGAAATCCTGTGCTTCCACTCCGTGAAGGAGCTGGCACAGCTCTTGCCTGGCTTTCAATTTAACCAGTGCAGCTCGTGTTTGTAGCACGCTTTTGAGAACAAGTGGGCAGTCATGGAGAGGCAGCCCCTGGGTAGCTCCAAGCTGTGAATCTGTTTGAAACAGAGGAGCTTCATGGACTGGAGCAAATGCAAAGGAAAAAAAAAAAAAAATCAACACTGGGCAATTCCTTCTTTAGGAGGGAAAGTCACCAGCACCACAGCATCACCCCTCTCACCTGCGCCGGCCCCCGACCTGCACAGGGCTGCTGAAGTGGACCCCACTACCAGATGAATGTGCTGGGCACAAGCACGGGCAGCTTGTGGCTCCCTCAGCCGCAAAGCCCCGGCCGTGCCGCAGAGCCTGGGGGAGCTGTCACGGCCAGGGCCCTGGGACCGTTCCTGCAGGGAACCGTTAGGATCCCATTATCCGGGTCATGCCCAGCCCAGGCCCACGGTGACACAAGAGGTCAGCATGAGGAAGGACCGGCCCCGCGTGCCCTCAGCCGGCTGCGCTGGAGGACGTAGGTGGCATTTGGGAGCAAGCTTGGGCCAGCATTACAAAACTCCCAGGGCTCCTGCAGGCACCAGGCACTGCAGAGAAGTGACTCGGGAAGGGCAGCGGAGCTGGGAGGTCCAGGACATGCGCTCCCCTTCCCACCCTGTCCTCCGGCTCCCAGCAGGTTCCAAACTCCCTGCCGCCAGGAGCCAGGTTCCATGACCCCTGGGAGCTGATCTGGAGCTGGGATCCCCTGGGAGCACTGCAGTGCCCTCACAGGAGCCAAAAAGACCCGAGGGGCTGTGCAGAACCCACACAGGGGCCAGGCGCTCGCCATGACTTGCCCACGCCCAGCATCGGTGCCAGACAAGCCCCGCTGCTCAGAAAAAGGCCCCTGGCATTTCCTCAGAGACAGGTGGCTGCATGCTGGGGCACAGCCACACGCCTATAGCCCCACCGGCACCGGGCAGGATCTGGTCCTCCCCTGCACAGGTCACTTCTTGTTCCCAGGCTGGGGAGCAGCTGAAACCGGCAGCCCAAGCCATGCAGCAGGGCTGCAACGGGGAGGCAGCGTTTCCCGGCTGGGTGAGGGGCAGCGGCGGCTGAGCCGGCCGCCCATTAAATCCAAGCTGCCTTTGTGTGTTAACCCACAAACAATCGCTTGGCGCTCGCCTGTAAAATTCTGCTGGTACAATCTTGGGCCAGGGCTAAACGTGCCCAAACGCAGCGGCCCTGAGAAGGAGGGGTACACTGCTCCCCTCCAAGCCACCTCGGGCTGGAGCACAGCCCCTTACAGCCTTACTGAACCCCTGGCCTCACTGCTCTTCTAAGCCCTGAGCCCTGAGATTGCACAGGGGCCTCTGCTCTCATTTGATGCGACAATGCAATCATCTCCAGCCCTCTGCTGCCCAGAGAAAGCATGCTGCTCCTGAAGCTCGGCAGCCAACGGAGGAGAGACTTCTGACCTCCAGACTCCCCTGAATTGTGCTCCTGATCCATGCGTTTATTGCAGAGTTTTTAAATCTTCCTTACCTCTGCTCACGCTGGGTACAGGCCCTACAAAAAAACTTGTCTTACCTGTCATGGTAGAGTCCAGGAGGAGCAGCAAAGGAAAAGAGCTCACTCCAGGCTGGAAGGGCATCCAAGGGCCAAGAAGCGTGCTGCCTTCCACAGCCTCAGCAGGGCAGGAGCATGCTTTCAAACCACGAGCTGACTGGAAGCAGCTCAACAGCAAGGCACAAACACAGCTGCAAAACAGGGCAAGAGAAACGTGCAACACCCACCCGAGCCCCCCCCCCAAAGGGGCTCTGATCTTCACCCAGCACCAATCTGCCCACCGAGGATGGGGGCAGCCCCTTCAGCAACGGCTGGCTGCTGCAGCTCACAGGACCCCTCCTGCTGCGGTTGGGCAGCTCTCATACAAGAAGCTTTAAGAGGAAAATCATTTTGAAGAGATCAAGCGGGATCAATGCCTTATTCATCACTCGCCCCGGCGCTGACTGCAGCCGGGGCTGTGTTTGCTGCGTGTCCTAGCAGCGGCACACAGCTCTCCCTCCCCGCCCTGAGCGCGCTCGTTCCCACGGGCCGGGCTGGCTCCTGCAGCAGCTCGGGCGGGCGGCTGGGGAGGTCTCCAGCGGGGCCGCCTGCTTTCTGACCCCGTGCTAGGCCAGCCGAAGAGCATAACCCCGGCCATGACATGTCTGGGTGGCACAGCCCTGCAGGCGCATGGAGTTTGACTCAGGATTTCTTGGCACATTGGAAAAGGCCTCTTTCATAATACCTGTGGTTTTTAAGCCTCTGGTGCACTGAAGGCAGTAAGTCTGTAACATCCATAGGCAGCTACTGGGCTGGCACAGGTGGTGTCCTCGGGAACAACGCAGCCAGTGACCTCAGGTGACAACAGAGCTGAGTGTTGTCACAGCAGGACGTGCCAGACCCCTGCTGCCACCCCCACCCCGAGCAGCTCTAAAGCAACATCAGCTGCAGGTTGGGGCAGTTTCCCTGCTAATCCTCCTGGTGGGCCTTGAGCAAGCCAAAGAGCAGCCTCTGTGTTGGGCCAGGCTTAGCTGATCCTTCCCTTTCCCTGAGCTGCCCTCCCCGGGGTGGCTGATCACGTTCGCTGTGCGCGTGGTGTGGGAATCGCCACGGGGGCAGCTAGCCACGCTGCTGCAGACCCTTCCCATCTGCCAACTGCTTTTTGGCTGAAGTGTCAGTTCCGTGACGGGTTTTCCCCTCTGGTTTGCAGGATTTAGCATCCGAGCGGCTCAATGGCGGAGGTAATGCCCACGGGAGCGGGGGGCACGCGTGCTGCCAGGCTGGGCCTGGCGACACAGGGCCACGCTCCTCTGTGTCGCAGGTCCCAGCACAAGACGCAAAGCCTCCACGGCGCTGGAGTCCTTCAAGCGGATCGGCATCCCCGTCCTGGCAGCAGTGCTCAGCATCGCCTGCCTGGTTACGGTCGGGTTCCTGGGTATGGCTCCCGCGCTCCTCTCCCCCCTCCTGCCGCTGCTGGGCACAGCCACGGCTCGGCAATCACAGCTCTGGTCCCAGGGCTCAGTTGGGACTGGCCCCGCCACCTTCTTGCTGAGCCCCCAAAGGCAAGCCCCGAGCCTGCCGAAGCAGCACGAGCCCAGCGCTGAGCTCTCCCTTTCCCCCTAGTCAAGGTTTATCTGGACTACCACTACTTCTTCTGCAAACAGCCCCTGAAGCTGGTGCCGCTGCAGCAGGTGTGCGACGGGCAGGTGGACTGTCTGGGGGGCGAGGACGAGGCCAACTGTCCCCAGTGGGTCCCTGAGGGGCCACCGGCTGGCGGTGAGTCCAGGACACCCTGTTTGAGCCCTGGAGGGGCTGAGCTGCTGCAGCAAACCTCCCCCTGCTAAAGTGACCTGTGGCAAAGCTGACTGTGTCTGCCTCCAGCCCGTGTTTCCAAAGACAGATCCATCCTGCAGCTGCTTAACCGCAACACCGGAGTCTGGTCCTGCATCTGCCACGACCACTTCAACATAGTGCTGGCAAGAGCAGCCTGCGAGCAAATGGGCTACAGGAGGTACGCGGCTGCTTTCCCCGCACCTCTTTCACCTGCTTTATCGATCCCTCTCCCCTAAAAGCTCTTTTTGAGCGCGAGTCTGTTTACTTATAAAGCACTCAGAGCTCTGCACTAATGGTTTCAGTCCGTCCCCACCACACAGAGCACTCTGTGCGTCCCAAGGAGCTGGCTGGTCTGTGTGCTAGAAGCCCTGGCAGCCTCCCATGTAAGCGCAGTACTGCGCCCAGTGTCCCCTGCTCCGTCCCCAGCCCACGGCCACCCTGCCACGCTCCTACTCCTCGCCTCACCCCCACCTACTTGCAGCCACCCATGCAGCAGGGCTGCCCCGCAGCTCCCAACAGCATGCGTGTACACATGCAGGCACTCGCCTCACCGGCACAGCCGCTCCTGGGGCACACGCAGAGCTCAGCCCGGGCTCTCGCTGCTGATGGAGCTCTCCTAGGGAGGGGGCTGGGCCATGCACTGCCCTTTTAAAGCGCCAGGAGAGCAGCAGTTGGCTGGGGCTGGGGGTGTGGGTGCTGCACAGCTGTGAGCAGGGCTGAGCCCCTGCACCTGCCATGAAGCTCCGGGTCACCTACCTGTGCCCACCTCACGTGCTGCCCCCAGCTAGCTGGTTTGTCGTGCCGCGTTCAGCTAAGGCTGGTTAAGACCCAGATTCGGGGAAGGAGCTTGCTAGCCCTGCCTGCTTGGTATCAGCCCTGGACTAAGGGAGAGTTTGAGCTTTTGAGGGTATACTGGGGAGAAAATGGGTTCTGGTGCTGGAGCCCCTCTAGGAGCATAGACCGAGCCCAAGATAGTATTTTGGTCTGTCTTCTCCCAGCATCTGCGCCCTGCTGGTAGCGTGCCTGGGGCTGCGCACCCCAGGGTGCGCTTCCTGACCTGTACCCCCCCATGTCTTTCAGTACCCCCACTTTCCAGGCGGCGGAGGTGGGCGCAGGGCAGCCGCTGCCTCCTCGCGAGGTCGTGCTGAGCAATGGCAGCCTCCAGATGCCCGAGCCGGGCAGGTGAGTGGCAGGGCTGGGCAGAGGCGGCCACCGTGCCGCTTGCTCTGCGCGGGAGCCTGCCGTGCCAGGCTGCAGAGCCAGAGCCGCTCCCTTACCGAATCCAGCCCGTTTCCTCCCTCTTCCAGGAAATGCCTCTCTGGATCAGTTGTTTCACTCTTTTGTTCCAGTAAGTACCATGAGGCTGTTTGTTTGCACGCAGGGCCCCGCGCCACTCCGGGTTCTCGTTCCTGGCACGGCCCCATGCGCTGCACTGCGGCCGCAAGAGCTCAGCTGCCCCAAGCCCTGGCCCTCCCCAGTTCCCACACTGTTTGCATGAGAAAAGTCGGATTTAGTTACTGCTCACCTTCTTGTTAAGCCAGTATAACCCTCCCAGAAATGAAACACCTAAGAGAGGCTTAACAAGCTGCCTGCACAGGTTTGCTTTTGCTGATGAGTTACCCTGGTTAAACTAATCTGCCTGGTGGGCTGGAGAAGGCAAGGAATGGGTGAACCCATTTCAGCAAGCCTGGGAATGATGTGCAAACAGAGAAGGAAAGGAGGTGTGCCAAGTGGCCCACAGAGGGGTGACAGGCAGTGTCAGGGTGGGGGGGTGAGGCACCCGGGCCACGCTGCCCTCCCCAGGAGGCGCAGGAGCCCCTGGCCCCGCTCACCCCCAAGGATGGAGAGGGGCAGAGCGGGTGCTCTTTCTCTCCCTGCCACCGCAGTTAACGTGTTGCTTTGTCGCTGCTCCGTGGCCTGGCAGAAGACTGCGGGAAGAGCATAAGGACTCCACGCGTGCTGGGCGGGAGCCCGGCCGCCATCGAGGCTTGGCCGTGGCAGGTCAGCCTGCAGTACAGGAAGGAGCACATCTGCGGGGGCAGCATCATCGACCCCCGCTGGGTCCTGACCGCAGCACACTGCTTCAGGTGAGTCACTGACCTCCCCGTGCAGCGCCCCTGTCAGCCAGCACCAGCGTGCCAGGGCTGGGTCGGTTCCTCGAGGTCAGGCCAAGTCCCTCTGGGTTTCAGCCACGCGTTGCTTAAAGGTCCGTAATTAACACGTCTGCACGGGGCTTTGTGCCGCTCGGTCCAATGCAGCTGACTGATGCTGAGCACGGCAGCGTGTAGGCAGGGCTTTGCTGCCCGTCCCCGCAGCACAATCAGGGAGGAGAAAGAGGGGAGCAAAACCCGACATGTTTGTGCACAGAAACAACCCCATCGTTCAGAGCTGGCGCGTGAAGGCTGGTTCCAACCTCCTCTCGGGCACCGCCACCCTGGCTGTGGAGAAGGTTTTCCTGGCTGAGGTGACGCCCACATCTCCCAAGGACAATGACATCGCCCTGGTGAAGCTGCAGTCTCCCCTGCGTGTCTCAGGTGAGACGTGGCACACGCCTCCCTGAAGCAGAGTCCCAAGGGTCTTCTGATGGCACCGAGAAGTGCGCTAAGACACCAGTGCCCCATGTGGCAATGCTCAGTGGGCGCCGAGCAGCAGCGCACAGGCGGCACGTGTGAGCGGTGCCTTACCAAAAGTGCGGCAGGGAGCTGGGTGCCAGCGGGCGTGTGGCCCCGGCCGGGGCACCTTCTCCACAAGCCCCTCCAGCTACATCCTGTGCCTCACCTCCCTTCCAGACAGCAGCAAGCCCATCTGCCTGCCCTATTTTGACGACGAGCTGGTGCCAGGCACATCCCTGTGGGTGATAGGCTGGGGCTACACACAGGAGCACGGTGAGTGGGGCAGCGCGGGGGCGAGCGCGGTGCTGTCTGCGACGGGGGGGCTGCCCCTAGGGGCGAGGGCAGGGTCCCCCCCGGTGCCGCTTGCAGGAGGAGACGGGACCAGTGGGCTCCCTGCTTGCTGGGGCTGCTGGGGGGCCCCTCTGAGCGGCCACGTTTTGTGCAGGCAAACTGTCGGAGACCCTGCAGCAGGCAGAGGTGAAACTCATAGACAAGGAGAGCTGCAACCTGGCTGCCTACCACGGGGACGTCACCGAGAAGATGCTGTGTGCTGGCCTGCGGCAAGGCGGGGTAGACACCTGCCAGGTGGGGGGGACTGGTCCCGAAATAGGGCGGGGGGTGTCTGCAGCGGTCAGTGCCCCTTTCAGGGAAGAGCTGTCTGCCTGGAAACGGCCGCAAGCCGCAGCCGCGAGCGCCGGCACAGAGCGTGCCGGGGACGGGGGCTCGGCAGCCCCCGCTCAGACGGTTTGTCCTGTGCAGGGGGACAGCGGCGGGCCCCTGCTGCACTCAGGCGGGCACTGGCAGGTGGTGGGCATCGTCAGCTGGGGCCAGGGCTGCGGCACCCCCAGCACGCCTGGCGTCTACACCAGCGTCCGCGCCTACCTCGACTGGATCTACGCCGTCCGGAGGGTTAGTGCCGTACTGCCGCCACCGCTGCGACAGCACGCACGGCGGCTCTGTCATGCAGGTTTCGGGGGGTGGTGGGGAAGGGTCAGGGCCCCATCAGCGGCGCTGCACGGAGGGGAACAGCACCGGCTGAGCGCAGCATCGCTGCGAGGCAGGCTGTGGGGATGGGGCTGCAGGACTGCAGCCATCCAGCCTCCTTCTGCTCTGCATGGGAGCTGAGCCGGCTCCGTAAGGACACGACTGTCTCTGCCTCCTGGTTTCAACTGCCCTTTCAAAGCTTGCAATTTCTTCTCTCCCCCTCTCTTTCCAGTCAGAGCTCTGAGGCCTGCCGGGCCAGTTCCTTCCCCCCCACCAGCCTCCCTCCCCGTCCCTACGCACTGGGCTGTCTCTGCTCTGGCAGCAGCTGGGAAGCGGCTCTCCAGCCAGGGAAGATGAGCGGTGCCCCTCCGACCCTCACTGGCAGGTGAGTCCAGCCAAGGAGGCAAAGGGCAGCTTGGAGCGACAGCCACTGATACTGTGAAGGAATCTGCCCGGCTCAAGCTCCCTTCCGGAGAGAGATTAATTTATCGCCCTGTGCCGCCCCTGCTGCGGCAGGAAGGCTCCTGTGGGGTGAAGCTGCTGTTTGCTCACTACTGTTGTACAGAGAGAAATGATGTTTGTGCTGCAGAGTATCCCCATTAAAAGAAACTATTTGTTTTTCCATGCAGCCTCTGAAGGCTTTCTCCCTCTTGCTCGCAGGGGTATTTTCCGCAATACCCTGTGCTGTGCCGGAGCTGCTGGCTCCTGTGAACAAACCATTCCTGCACACAAGGAAGAAAGTGCTGCGTGGACGTCAGCCACTCCAGGCACCCCCAGCCCCTGGACTCGAGTGGGCTGTGCACGCCCATGGGCGCTGGGAAGCAGCACCCAGCCCTCGCCCCGGGGTGCCCAGCAGGATGCAGGCTGAGTGGCAGCACTCATCTGCCCGGGACGAGCAGCTACACACAGGGGAAACGCTGCCGCTCTTGGCCTGGGCGCAGGGCTTGCAGTGCGGCATGCGCGCCCAGGGGGTTCACGGCAAGCCTAAATAGATGTCCACAGCACCCACACTAGAGCCAGTTTCTCTAGTAAACATAAACTTTATTTCATTCAAGGCAAAGCTAACTAAACCTCTACAGTGCAAAAATGTGCTGTAAGTCATCGCACAGCATGTCGTACACACGCCGCGTTTATTCGCAGGTACCTCCTACGTGTATTTATATACGCTTGCACACATACGTGTCTGCTGCAGCACGCGCCTCCGGCAGGGCCTTCTCCCCCAGGCGCCCTGGAAAGCCCCTGCAGCCCTCCCAAAGCCCTTGTGACAGCAGGGACCCCGCAGGACCTGCGCAAGCTCCCGAGCCCCCAGCGCCGCGTACAGCACCGCACACATATGCATACAGTTACATTTCAGAAACTGGTTATGGTGACTTTTCCATCAAGCCAGAGGAGTAATCCATGCATAGTACGGCATTGCATATCCTGAGGTAAGTGGAACTGCGTCCAGATACCATCTAAAAAAGGCCAACAGGTTAGGACAGCTAAAAATAGTTCTTTAAAAAAATCCCTTCCTCCCCTCACCGTCTTCTCCCATGGGAGTTCACCTCCAAGGGGGGCTGGGGGGGCTCCTGGGGCAGCTGGGAGGTCTCATGCCTTCCTGCCCAGACTCTCATGCGTGACAGCGCTACGTTGACAACACTCGGCAGTTACAGAGTGCCTGTCGCCACGGGACCTCGGGGCACTTTGCAGAGCAATGCAGGGAGCCTGGCACCTCCTGGGAGGCAGGCCGGGTTTACTGTCCCCGTTCTACAGATGAGGAAACTGAAGCACAGAGAAGTCAAGCGATTTGCCTGAGGGTCCCGTGGATCCTCAGAGAGGGGACCGGGATCCCGGGGACCTGACTCCCCCTTGCCCGTCCAACCAGCAGCCAAGGAAACCTGCTGGAGCCAGGTGCCTGTACGTGTCCCTGTCCCGGCACAGGGCCCCGGCCCAGCGGGTGCCCCCGAGCCCAGCCCGGGTGCAGCCGGCTGCCCCTGCACACAGGCAAAGGGTGCAAGGCGCTCTCCGTCCCACCGCCCCCCGAGCGGGCAGGTGCCGTCTGACCTCTCCCACGACGGTCTCCACAGACGGTAGCGCCCAACCTTTCCCTGTTTACCTCGCTGACTGCATCCTCGCCCACCTTCCACTGCGGCACCTCTGTCAGGGTGCACACCCCCGCAGCCAGGGAAGTCGGGGCTCAGCTTTCGTTCCCGATTTCAAGTGGGGACGGGGGAGCTGCCTGTCCTGCAGCTTCACTGACAGATGCCCACAAATAAAGGGGAAATAGGGAACAAATCACATGGTAAATCACATCAACTTCAGTTGTAGGATCGGCTCATTCCCTTCATGTCTCATGACCTCCTACAGCCCGTGGGAAGGGGGCTGGCTTGCCTGAGTCCCCACTGTGGGTACCCTTTGCCAAGACCCTCTGGCTTTCTGTGGCACCCTCATCTGAGGATCTTAAAGCACTTTACAAACGTTAGCCAAGGAAGCCTCACAACAACTCCTGCGAGGTAGAGCAGTATTATTGTCCCCATTTTACAGATGGGGAAACTGAGGCATGGAAAGGCAGAGCGACTTGCCCGGGGTCACCCAGCGGGCTGGTGGCAGGCACCGGAACGGCCTGGCGCAGCCCTAGCCCGGCTCCCCTCGGCGGGGTTCGACCGTGCTCCCTCACTGCATCGTGGATGGAGTGCCACAGTTTTCCTTGGGTGAAAGGGAAACGCAATCAGCCATTTTCCCACTGGAGTCTAATATAAAAAATACCTGTGTAACGAGTTAAGCCTTGTTGAGTCAGCATCGAAAGCATTGCTGCTCTGCGTGCCGAGCTTTGAAAAGAGGGGAGGAGGAGTAAGAGCAGCAGCAGCACAAACCCAGGGAGCACCTCCCAAGAAGGCTGGCTGGGGCAGAAGCCCCTCACTGCTCCCAGGGGACAGCCCTGCATGGGGACAAAGTGCGTGTGAAATGTGGAGCTTCACCCCCCGCCTTGCTCCCGCTGCTGGGGGACCCCAGGACACGGCCAGCCCCGGCTGCCAGTCCCCCGGGCCCTGCCATGGGAGGAACCGAAGCACCTTGGGGCCCGCCTGCCCCGCAGGAGCATGGCACCCAGCCCCTGCTGGGAAGAGATGACAGCCCTGGCAGCGGGCTGATGGGTTCACTGATTTGGTTCTCAAGCATGCTGAAGAGGAGAGCTGAAGCCAAGCCCCGTGACAACAGCCCTGCTTCTTCCCTTCCTCCTGTACCGGACCCATGAGAAATGCAGCAAAGGCAGGAGCCTCTGTCTCTGTGGCGAGCTTCGTGCATCCCTGCTCTGCTCCTGCCCACCCAGCTCAGCATCAACAGTCAGAAAAGACACCCCAATCTCCTCACAGCCTCTGCCCCAGGCATGCCGGGACCCCTGGCCACACAGCACCCCGCACCCCCAGGAGCGCAGCGCATGCTGCCCAGCACCCGCCCAGCTGCAGTGCAGGGTGCTCCCCAGCACCCGGCCCCTTCCCTGCCCGCCCGCCCCCCTCTTGCCTTCGCCCAGAGCGGAGCAGGCGGCTCCCTCTGTCCCGGCAGCATCCCAGTCCAAGTCCGCAAGCAGCTCCCAGGCCCCGCGGCAGCCGAAGTCTTTCCCAAGAAGCAGTGCAGGCTGCAGGCACGTGTGTAACAGAAACATGTCTCAAGCATCGGCAGTTTGGAAAGAAAACAAAAGGGAAAGGCTCGTCCCCTGCCCACCCTCCCGGCTGCTGGGCGGGCCGGGGCTCAGGGCACCGCTGCTTCATGCCTTTGGTGGTGCTTTTTGTTCTGCCTTGGAGCCGGCCAAGCCATTCTCAGTGTTGTCGTTCCCCGACGAGCTCACGAGACACTCCTTCCTGCGGGAGANATGCAGCCCTGCCCTGTGGCAGCATCTGCCAGAGGGTGCCAGGACCAGCCCCCACACTCACTTTCCATCCTGGGTCTTCTTGATGATGAACAGGACAACCCTCTTGATGAGCATGAAGAGGATGAGGAGGCCGATGAGCCCCCCGACAACACCCACGATGATGAGCGTCACAGTGTTGTCTGTCTCCACCACTGCAGGAGAGAAGGTGCTGAGGCGCCTCAGGAGGGGAGCAGGGAGCTCCCAGCCGCACGGCCCCCCCAGAGAAGCAGAAAACCTCTCCACCAGCTGCTGACCCACAACACAGGGGGGCACGAGGCCAAGCCTTGCCCTTCAGAGATGCCAACTACCTCCAAGAAGCCAGGGCACCCCATGCGCCACCACAACCACCAGCCAAGGTGGGTCAGCACAGGTTTGCATCCCGACTGCCCCCGTGCCACTTGTGGGCCACGGGACTGGCAGCCGGCACTTACTCTTCTGGACCACTGTCAGGAAGATGGTGGCGTTGTGCTCCGCGTTCTTCTCCTTGGGGTTCCTGACGTGGCAGGTGTATTTCCCAGCATCGCTGAACTCCACGTTCTTCAGGACGATGGAGATGTTGTTGTCCTTCCCGGTCGTCGAGCCGACAAACTCAACCCGTGGGTTACGTCCGACGAGCAAGGGCTCTGAGGCTTTGCTCTTGATCTTGCCCTGGTAAATCTGCAGAGGCAGGGATGCAGGACACAGGGTCAGCTGGGCTCCCAACAACCCTCGGTGAAGGAAAGGCTCGAGTTCTCCTGCCCATGCCCTGCCCCGACTCTGCACACACAGATACGCGCAGCCAAGCGTCCCGGCACACCCCATGAAAGCAGGAAGGGCTGGGGAGGGGAACCTGACGCACAGCCCGCCAGGGAAGCAACCTGTCAATTGCTGCAGGAAGCAATTGCTGCCCTGCAGCAATGTCACAGACCACGCAGAAGGTGGGAGAACCCCAGGGCACAGCGAGTCCCTTTGCTCTAGGGCAGCCCAGGGCTGGCCAGCCCGCGAGGGCAGACCTGCTCTAAACCAGCCCTCCTGACAGGGAGTTGAAGAGCAGAACATTCCCAGCAGGAACCCAAGTATTTAGTGTTTCAGAGCAAGGGCAGGAGGAGGACACTAACTGTATTTTGCCCGAAGTGCAGCCTTACACCCCAACAGGCAATTTATGGAAAGAAATGAGCCTGCGGGCAGCAGAAAATCCAGGAACAGCTTTATGCCAAAAGCACGGATGTGCCAGGGCATTTGAGCCGCCCTGTTTGCACAGCCTCTTCTGCCCCAGAGCTGGAGACATCGGAGGGACTGGCATCCTGCAAGAGGAGAAAGGGACCTCCTTGGGAACTGCAGTGCTGCTCTGCACTAGGACAGTACAAAAGGACCTGCCACGAGAAGAGGCAAAGCCCACAGAGCCACCCACCATCTCTGTCGAGTTGAAATGCCATGTGAAGACCAAGTCCGTAAAGCCTATGCAGGTGGTGAAGGTGCAGGGCAGCAGGACATTGGAGTTATTCAGAGCCATCACAGTGTTGGTCTTCCCCACCGACACCTCCAAGGCGAAGGCAATGCCGAAGACATGCAAACCTAGCAGGGAGAGGGGAAGACAGGGTGAGGACACGGCACTGATAGGCAGCCCATCCTGCCACAGACCCATCCTTCCCAGGGCCCCGATGCAGCCCAGCCTGCTGCCGGGCTCTGCTGTGGACAAGCACCCTCCAGACGGACGAGGCAGGGAGGAGAACGGCGCATGGGAGGGACCACTTCTGCCCCCCCGCAGCCCGGCCTCTGGTTGGAGCATCAGCCGCGGTGGGGATGCCCTCCCAGGGAGCACGTGGGGGGCAGTGGGACTCTGCCAGGGGCCAGCCGATGTCCTTCTCCTCCCCACAGCCTCAGCACAGGAGTCACGAGCCCAGGTCCCCTCCCAGAGCCCAGGGATGGGTTTGTTACCCCTCGTGCCCTTTGGCGCGGCAAGCTGCCACGGCAGGAGCAAACGGGCCCGTCCCCAGCCCCAGGACAGCTCTGCAGAGGCAGGGCACCGGCCCCCGGAGGAAGGGCAGGGGCTGGCTGGCACCCACAGAGGCAGCACGGATCCAGAGGGAACCATAACAGCACCACGAGTCAAGGCTGCAGATGAAAGCCCTGATTTGCATGTAATCCACAAGACTTTCCGCGAAACCTTAGAGGGGGAGGGAGAAGCCCAAAGCAAAGCCGAGCTGTCTGTTCTTCAAGCAGGGAGTTGGCGCACTAATGAGCACTGCAGCCTGGACGCCTGCCACCCGCCGTCCCCCTGCCCAGCCACCGGCTCCCGAGGCAGCCAGCGCAGCAGGCTCCTTGCAGCGCCTGTGCGGACCTGGGGAGCGGCACCCCTCACGCCTGCCTTGCAGAGCGCCTTGCCTCCTGCTGTAGCTGACAGACGACCTTCAAACTGCAGAACGCCGTTCTCCCGCTCCTCTCCTCCCCGTCAGCAGGGAGAAAGGCGCTCAGGAGCAGGCACGAGCCCAGCTGCCAGAGCCGAGGGCGCGCCTGAAGGCTCCCGGGCTCCCACGCAGGGGACTGGCGCTGCACCCCTGCACGCCGGGCTGGGCCAATGACGTCCACACGAACCTTTCCAGAGGACATGGGGATGCTCTGCCCCGGGCCACGGTAGCAGTCCCATTCCCCATCCCCATCCCACGGGACAGCCACCAAAGGGACTCGGACATCCCTACAGAGCTTTGCCTGGGCGCTCTGACAAGCCAGACAAGGGAACACAGCCCTTCCCACAGCTCCAGGCTGGTCCCCAGCGCCACCGACACCTTAACTTGGATACACTGCCCTCAGCTTCAGATTCGCATCTCTCTGCAGCCGCTGCAGATGCCGATTTATTCTTCCACACATGCCCATGCTAACATGCCGCAGAGCAAGCCAAGCCTGAGAGCCCTGCGCCCTGGGCTTCGGGCCCCGCTGCAGTGCTGCATTGCAAGCACTGCAGGGAAGCAGTTACTTAACTCTACAAAGAAGCACTTTTCACGTTGCCTGAGAGGCTTTAGCTAACGTCAGGCAGTGGTTCCCACCAGATGGAGGTCTCCTGCAATTGTCAAGCTCAAAGCCCAGCCCTGGGGATGCTACAGAGGGGCCTTCACAGCCAGGAGCATTCCCAGGCAATCATGCTGCTACCTGCAGTAAGACAGCAGAGGGCTGCCTGGCTCTGCAGGTATGCCTGAGCAGGCAGCGTACTGCAAGGGGACAGTTACGGGAAAGACGATTCCTTGCAGCTCGTAACACTTCTAGTCCTGTCTACCACCGTTATAACCTCACAAACGTAAACTGAACTGAACGTGTGGGGTAAACAGAGGCTGATCTTGTTCCTGGCATCCTGTGGTCTCAGGAAGACAGAAGTCATATGTTACCACTAAATAAAGTACAGAGGAAACGATGCTGGGAGATTAGTGACTGAACCTGCCACACCAGCTGCCACCGTTACTTTTCTGTGTGCCCAAAGCTGCTGGACTTTGCACCACTAGAGCCCCAGCCTTCAGCGTGCTGGGCAAGCCCCTCCTGGGGGCTCCAGGCTACCTCCCATGCCTGCAGGCACAAGCTTTCTTCAAGAGACAGCGAAGGGGCGACAGGGGAGCACCTGCTGCTGCCAAAGCCTTGGCTGCCTGCTCTTTGCTCCCACAGAAGGTGAGCCCCTGGGGCAGACCCCCGCGATGAGGGGTCCCAGAGCCACCGACCTGCATGCCGTAGGACTGGGTGTGCAGTCTGGGACCAGAGCAAGACTTTCCCCCCGCAGACTGCTGGCAGCCCGCTGCCAGGAACCCCGTCTGGGAACCACTGCCATAACAGAAAGGGCGCTCGGGATTCACCTGGAAAGCCACAGGACGCCTCCACCATATGTGGGAATGCTGCTCCATAAAATCTTTCATTGCCCACACAAATCAGCCTGACCTCCTGGCACAGACAGCAAGCCGTGCCTGGCAGGCTGGCCAGGCTCCTCTCCGCCTAGGTCACAAGAGTGGAGCGCCCAGGCCAGCCTGAGCCCAAGCACCATGTGCTCTGGGACAGGACACCCAGGTCTCGCCCTGCCTGTGGGCTCTGACAGAACGAGCTGTGCTGTGCTCCCTGGTGCGGCCAGCAGCCCGCTGCCGCTCCCTGGGGAGCACGGCATCCCCAGAACACCGAGACCTGCCCAGAAACTCTCCCCTTCCCACCTCCGCCCCAGGCTCCCAGTCCATCTGAGCGACCTGTGGGACAAGGTTCCCACCACCACGCCCCGGACCCCAGACCCTCAAGTGCCCTGGTCTCCAACATCTCCAAGTCTCTCCTGCCACCCCACTGCCAGCCCCATGCCAAAAGCAGCTTGCACTGCATGTTTGAGGAGGCACATTCAACCAGGGACCAGCACGCAAACCCAGCAGGGAGTCAGGTACTTACATGTCTTCCTGCGTCTCCAGCTCACTTAAAACGAACTTAAGAACTATGCCCTCTAAAATGCCTCTCAAGGGAAGCTCTCAACAGCAAGCACTGCAAAGACAGCCCTTGTTTCAGGCTCTGCGTGCCCGTCGACACAAGGATGACCTACACGGGCAGGAGCGTAGCTGGTGCATGAGGGCTGATGCAGCTCACTTGGAACCAGCCCCAGGGGCTGCAGCAGGGAGCGGACGGCTGCAGGCTCCTTCCTCAACCCTGCAGCTGGGGGACCTCAGGCACCCCCCCCCCAGCTCTAGGCATCATGCTCCAAGCGGTGGCCCTGCAGCGGGGGTTTGTCCCCACGCGCAGGAGAAGCACATGCAAATGGTTGATTTACAAAATGAACTGTAAAAAAAAAAAAGACCTGTCCACNTGTAAAAAAAAAAAAAGACCTGTCCACAGGCGTGCTGGTGGCTGCGTTGAGGCAGTGCATTGCTCCCCTACGGCTACTCTCGCAGTTCATGTCAGCAGGCAGGTAGCAGCGGTCCCCGCTCACAGAGCAGGGCAAAGCGGGATGCAGACGCAGTGTCACAGAAGGAAGCTCTGGCGATGGCAGCGACTGATGCAGGCAGGGCAGGGGGCTGGCGCCAGGACTCCAAGCCCGCTCTCGGACTGGGCTGCGAAGTCACCTTGGACAAGTCACTTATCCTCAGTGCTTCGGGCTCTGCGCCCGCAGAGCAGAGCTGCACGAGCGCCCGTGGCCGGGAAATGCATCCGAGCGGCA
>VWZZ01001704.1:233663-262467 GCA_013399095.1 Psophia crepitans
CCAGGGTAATTGGCTGCACGTATTCAGCTCTTGCACCCTTTTCCTGACCGCCACATCCATTAGACCCCACCTTCAGCAGACCACATCCCAAAAGGTGCTGGCAGGGACCCTCCTAATGGAGGCCTCTGGTGATGCTGTGTGCAAAGGTAGAGCGTCACCTTTGCACCCAGGCCCATTAGACAGCCAGACCCCTGTGCAGAGCAGCAATTTGCGGGAGGTGACGCATCCCGAGAACCGGCACGGCGGGAGGGGGAGGAGGTGCCGCCATGCTCACGGTGCAGGAGCAGCGCTGACCGTTTCTCTGGGCTGCGGTCCTCGCTGGCACAAGGCAGATGTCCTGGCAAAGCTCGCTCCCGGGGCCAGGCAAGGCTGTACCTCCCTTGCTGGGTACAGCACTACAGCATGGCTTCCCTGAACAGGATTGCTGCTTTTCAGGGGTGAGAGCAGCTCACCCCCAGGGATGCTGCCTATGGCCCTGCCGGCACGTCTGGGTTGCCACGGCCTGTCAGCTCCAGGGCACTTTGAGAGGCTCCTCAGCCCCACTCCAGCTCCCTTTGCAGCTCACGCTCCATCCCTTCTGGCCAGGAGCATGGAGCAGGACGGAAGAGGAAAAACAGGAAGCTTCACAGGACACAGGGACATCCCAGGGGACCCTGAGAGGATGCCAGCAGTGCCTGAGGCTTGAGGGGTTAGGACTGCAGAGCTGGCAGCAGAGACAAGAAAAGCACAGGCAGAGCAGACCGGGCAGCGCTAGCAGCCGGTGCCGCAGGAGCGGCGTGCAGAATACTGCTGATGCAGCAGCAGGTGTCTTGGCGGGCGGCTGCGATGGATACAGGTGATGAATACAGCTAGGTGATGGATATAACTAGATGATGGATACAGCCTGGTGAGTAGAGCTGCAGGCACTGGTGAGCAGGCAACCGGTGTGCTAAGACAGCAGGAGGAACGCTGGATCTGCTGGAGCGTTGCTAATTGCAGGGGGGACACACCTCCAAGGAGGTACCCTGCAGAGAAAAGCCATTGTGTGTGGAGAGCTCCTTCCAGGGATGCTCAGGTGCCTGCCAAGTTTGCTTCCAAAAAGGTGGGCAAAGTTGTGATGGGTTTGGCCATACTGCCATTGTGACCCCCCCCAGCAGAGCCCTAAATCCTTCTGGAGGCAGGGAGGCTGGGAACAGCAGCACCACCCACCCAGCTGGGAGCCTTGGCCAGTACATACGGAAAGGTTCCTGTGGGCAGTGGCAGCAACCCTGTGTGGTGGGCGGGCGCCTGCCCAGCTTCTTCTGCTCTGTCATGCCCCTGTGACCGCTCTTTCCCTGCCGAGCATCTCTGCAGAGGCAGGGCTCCGCGTGCCCGACTGGGGAGAGGCAGCAAGCCTGGTGGCGTGCTGCCCACTCCTGCTGCACACCCAGGGCCAGCCGTGCCCTCCTGGCTGCGCGGCCCCAGGGCTTGGAGCGGGCCGCTGCCTGTCACAGCAGCCTGATGGAACTGTCACACTTGGCAGCCCTGGCCGGTCTCCTTGGCCGACTGATCTCGTGAGCCATCTGCTGCTGCCGCGGGCCTGGGAAGGGCTCTGCTCTCCTGCAGCCCGTCCTCGCTGAGTGGTGTGTGCCATCGCAGCGAAGGGCACCTGCGGCAGCCGGCCCTGGGATTTTGGTGTGATGCTGAGATGTCCAGCATGGGACCTGGGGATACTGCAGCTCAGCAGAAACTTGTTTTGCTGAGTCCAGCACAAGGCTGCTGTGTCTGGTTTCAGGGAAGGTGAGCACCCTCTGCTCGGATGCTGTCACCTCCCCGGGGGACAGGAAGAAGGGCTCCAGGGTCCTGCCAGCTGGCACGCAGCCTGTCGGGAGGGTCACAGTGGCTGCCAGGCCCCTGTGTACCCCTCACTCCCTCTCACATTACACTAATGGAGCTGGGAGGGTTAAAATGCCAGGCTGCTCTCTGAGGAGGACTCCTGCTTCCCTCCACGTGGGTACCGAGCGGGGTAGGGCTGAGCAGAGCAGTTGGGCTGCAGCCTCCCGGCTCAATGCAGCAGGCATTGCGCTGGCCCCAGCTGCCCTGGAACATCCTGCCAGGGGTAGCCCCAGCCCTGCTACCGGCAGCAACGTGAGGACAGTCCCAGCCCCCTCCCAAACCTCCCAGAGCCAGGGGATGCTCAGAACGGCCAGCATCAGGAGCAGACAGAGCCCTCCTACCGATGGAGGAGGTGGCGATGCTTGAACAGAGCCTCCCATCAGCACCTTATATTTACCGCAAGGTCCTCTGGCTGTGACCTTTAAAAGGCAAGGTGGGCTGGCAGCCCGGGAGCTGGCAGCGGGCAGGAGGCACTCGCAGTCATCAGGCACTCCGCAGGACCGTCCCGGCTGGGCCAGGCACGCTGGGCTGGGAGCTGAGCGAGAGGTCCAGGGCACGCAGACTGCAGGTGAGTGCTTGGCTGCCTTTGTCATTCTCAGCCGTCCCTTGCCTGCAGCTCTCCCTCGGAGCACTGCTTTCCCCTCTCCCTGCCCCCTTCCCTCTGCACAGAGCCGTCCTGCCCACTGCCTCCTACTGCCCTCTGAGGTGGGCAGGTTCCTTGCCCCCTTTCACAGGTCCTTTAATACAAGCCAGAAAGAGGAGCAATGTCCCCAGGCAGGCAGCCACTGCTGAGATAGCTGCAAGAAACACAGCGGCAACCGTCCTGTGTCCAGGAGAAAGTTTCTTCCTGACTCGACACAGCCTGAGGCCACCTCTGCCAGACCCTCCCCAGCTCCAGCTCCAACTCTGCAGCGCTGCCCTTCACATCCCTCAGCTCCCCGGACTTCACTGCCCCTGCTATCCCCTTTTCCAGGTCCCCCTCCGCTGTGGCTCCCTGCACAGGACTGAGCAGAGGTCTCCCCAGCACAGGGAAAGCCCCCTGCCATCTCCCGAGCTGCTCTCTTGATCTTCAACACCTCTAATCCCACCTGGTCCAAAGAAATTTATGTGGGCTGTAAAAGTGACTTTCCCGGGTTCTAGAGTATCCGTGGAGCCCCGGTGCTAGGGTGGGTTGCAGTCGCTGCCCGCGGTCCCTCACAGTGATGAGAACTCACCCTCGTCATGTCCCGTGGGGCTCTCCTCCGTGATCCCACGGTGCCTGCCTTCCTCGTGAGTTTCTTGCCAGCGACTCTCCCAGGGGCACCCCCAAACTGCCAGCCCGTGGGTCTGTCGTGCGCTCTGCCTCGGGCTGTATCCTCCCCTCTGTCAGGCTGCCTCCCCCTGAAGCTGGGTGCCTAGGTGGCCGCACGCCCTCCTCCAGAGAGCTGCTCCTTTCTGCGGCAGCAGAGCTGTTCCCTGCCAGGGGCCAGGTACGGATTGCAGCCTGGCTGGCTGTCCGGCCCAGCAGCAGCCCTGCGGGGAGGTGGGAGTTTTCTGCAGAGGTAACCCCGTGGGCACACGGCGAGGGGTGCAGGCTGCTGTGCCTGGGCCAGGCAGGTGGCCCCTGGAGGAGCTGGGACTGGGTGCTGCTCATTTTCACACTGCTCGGAGCAGCAGTAGGCTGTGTGAATCGGGGTCGCGGGGGAGTGGGTAAGGCAGGGCAGGCCGGCAGCATTAGCCCAGGAAAGAGGGAGTCTCCCTCAGCGTGTAGGGGTGGTGAGCCAGATCTTGCCTGTGTGCGGACTTGGGATGCACAGGCATTCGGCAGCCCCCGTTGAAGGGCAGCCGTCAGAGCTCCCCTCACCCTTGGTTCTCCACGGTGGGTAAACTGATGAATGTGCCTATTAACCGAGCCCCAGTTGTGCCATGTGGCTCCGGTGTGTCTGCGCAGCGCCGACGGATTGCTAAGTCAGACAGCAGCCCAGTTACTGGTGTTGACCACCCGGCGCACACCCTGGGCTCTGCCGTGGCCCAAGCAGCCGCCATCCCCGGCTCTCTGCAGGGCAGAGGTGGGGAACTCGGCAGGGCACAGCTCCCTGTGACAGAGCAGCGGCCCCTGCAGTGCGTGCAGAGCGCCCCTGAAGTCAGCGCATGAAGACTCGGGCAGCCTCGGCCACTCTCCCACCCCCAGCACTGCCCTGCCTGCCCCGGGCTCTGCAGCGGCTCCCGGGGACTGAGCTGCGGAAGCGCAGGCTGCCCTGGGTTCCCTGGGCACCCAGAGCAAACCTGCCGCAGAGGGACCGAGCTCCGAGCACACAGGAGCCTTCTCATGCCCCTGGACAGGCGCCAGGCAGAGCAGAGACGCGGGACCCTGTCCTGCCCCTCCAGCAGACAGCAGCACAAAAGCATCAGGTGCAAAGTTTGTGTTTTGTTGTTCTTTTGTTTGTTTGTTTGACTGTACAAAGAGCAATAAAAACATCCTACACGCAGCGGTGTTTGGCACAGGAACCCGATCAGAAGGCGCAAACACAAAGCTATAGTCATGGCCAGTGACCGCCTCCCCTGTGTAGCGATATATATGTATTTGTAGAGACTCTCCGTTGCGTACAGCTACGTACATACAGATGCACTGGCAGGTCGCAATCCGAGGACAGTGCGTGAAAGAAATGAAAGGCAGGTGCAAGACCGGTTGTGCGCAACAGTCAGAGGCCTTTGGCCGCCAAGTTGCCAGCTCAGTCCCACGTGGAGCCGCTCGCAGCCCAGCTTTGAGCGGCGGCGGTCCCGGGGAACCGGCTTCGGGGCTGGCTCCCCAACGGCACTGCGTGGGGAAAGCCCTCTGGCGTGGGCATGGGGGTGCATGGGGCAGGCAGCCTCAGGCCAGCCCTCCCCGGGAAGGAAAGCCCGGGGGAGAGGGGGAAGCCGCACGGCGAGGCACAGCGCATTCCTGCTGCAGGCGGGAAGGGGAGCGGCGCGCAGCCCAGCGAGGTCAAGCAGGGTGGAGAGGGCACGCGGGGCCTGGGCAAAAGCGATGGGGCAGAGCAGGGAGCGCACGGCTGTCCCTTCATCCCCGGGGCTTGACAGCATCGCCTGTGGTGCTGCCGGGCCGGCACCCACACAGAGATGTGGCAGTGCTGAGCAGCGGGCGGTGTGGCAAAGGTCTCCCTTCTCCCCCGGCAGTGCTGCTCGTGGGTGACACGGGACCTCTGTCACCAGGCCCAGGGCTGCGTCCCCTGGGACTCCATGCACCGGCCTTCTCCTGCCCCACGTCCCGCCTGACACAGGAGAAGAAAAGCCCGGGCACAGCATGACAGGGGACACTTCCCTGGTCCTTTTCCCTGGCTGAACCACAAGAGGCCCCAGGGCGAGCTCCCAGTGCTCCAGCCAGCACAGCTCCCCTGCCAGCTCTGCTGCAGGAGGCAAAGAGCTTGCCCAAGGCCAGGCGGCCAGCCCGAGGCAGGCAGGACCACCGGCTCCCGGCCCTGGGGCTCGCTGCATCCCCCTGCACCGCAGCGGGGTGGCACCAGCCAGGATCACCGCTGGCTCGCTCACCCCTGCCCTCGCCCCCCCCTCTGAAGTCCCTGGGCCGCTGCTGGTAACAGACTGCTAGGCGCAGGGGGCAGCTCCTGGGGTGCCTGAGGGAGCTGCCAGAAGCAGGGCAGGCACTGCGCCACCGGCAGGGCTGAGGCAGGCGGCAGCCGGCACTGCGGGGCCTGCAGCCGGGCGGGCTGGCAGTGCATTGCCATGGCAGTTACGGATTGTACGGCGCTCTGCAGGGAGGCTGGAGGAGGCAGTCTCAGCGTCACAGGGTTGCTCGGGGGTGACAGAGCTCTCCTGCCTCTGGGCCCGTGGTTGTGCCCAGTTCTTCCCAGCAAGCACCCAAAACCTCCTCTTCCTCCCAGCAGCTCTTCGTCCCTAGCAGCCGCACCTCGCCACACCCCACCACCTCAGTTTGGCACATCAGCAGAACGTTCTCCATTAGAGTTCCCCTCCCCGAGAAGAAAACGAGCACAAAAAGTCAGCCCAGCAACTTTGGCTGAGACGCTCAGGCCCAAAACTAGCCTGAGAGGCAGAAGGGCACATCCGTTACACCCCAGGAGCCATTATCGGCTCCAAACACCAGCAAAGCTCAGAGAGAGCGTGGGGCTAGTAGTCACTGCCCAGCCATTGGCCTCTGAGCAGGCTGGGACAGTCCTGAGGAGCACGAGCGTCTCGTCCCAGCACCCTCAGCACTGGCCGGCAGGACTTGCACCAAGGAGACAGGCAGCTATTGGGCTCCCTGGGGACAGGTATGCCAACTCCCCCAGGGCGCAGCGGGAGCACCTCAGGGGTGAGACATGGCCCCGAGGGCAGACGGCTGCTGGCCACTGGTTCCTGCTCTCCTTTTCTAGAGGGACAGGGTGCAGACATTTGGGCACGGGGCTGCCCGGCTCCCTTCTGCCCCTCCTGATACCCCCTGCTCCAGCCCCTCCATGTGCGGGGACCGCGGTCTTCCCCTCTCCCCTGCACCACCCTGTCCCCAGCCCCCCCCCCTGCAGCCCCAGGCAGTGCTCTGGCACTCAGTGTGCCCAGCGGGACAAGCTGGTCCCAGCTCAGCTTCAGGGGCAGCCTCACATCACTTCAGGCACCCTCCCCAGCCCTGCCCGCTGCGGCCGGGCTCCAGGGACCACCTCCTCTCTGCGCCCTGCTCCAGGCTGGGTTGGGTGTTTAGATGGAAGGAGGGATGCTCTGGGGAGACAAAAATCCTTGCTCTGGGAAGCACATCAAGGGGGTCACACTGTACAGGGGTGAAGAGGGCGGGGCGGGCAGGGGGAATATTACTTGGTGCCCTCGTCTGGGTTGCCTTCACCATCTGTCTTCCCTTCCTCCTCTGTCTTCTGATCATCTGTGTTCAGCCTCTGCTGCTTTTTCCGTCGCACGCATTTCACCACCATCAGCACCAGGATCACCACAGCCAAGAAGCCACCTACAGAGGCACCCACGATGACAGCCACTGTCGAGTCGTGCTTCGGGGGCTCTGGGGAGATAGAGCACAAGCTCAGGGCACGCAGCCCCCCGCTGGGGCAGCCAGCGGGAGCAACAGGGAACAGGCTCGCTCCCACCACCGAGGAGCAAGCCCGCACATGCAGTGCAGGGTGAAAGCAGAGAACAAGGTAGAGCAAAGAGCCAGCCAGCACCCATGGGTGCCCGACAGCAGAGGGGACCACTCTACCACTGACCTTTGGTGAGCACCTTCAGGCTGATGCTGGCGTGGCCTCGGTGCCGGTCCGGTGGGTTCAGGACATAACAATTGTAGGTGCCCTCGTCCTCCAGCTGCACGTTTTTGAGGGTAAAGGATACATCGTACTTGGTAGGGTTCCCGGTGAACTCCACCCGGTTCCCAAAGCGGTCCAGCTGCTTGTTCATGATCTTCATCCGGAACTGCAGGAACTGGGCAGCCCGTGTGGGAGAGGAGATGAGACACTGTTCAGGTCCCACGTGCTCACCTGCCCTGGCCAGGCATCCCCCTCCCTGCACGCGCTGTCCCGGGCATGTGCCCACGCTGCATGCTCGCCCCCGAGCAGGTCCCCCCCAGGGACAGGGTCTCCCCGCGGCACCTCATGCCTGCCTGTCCTGCCACATCAGGGCAGCTGCCCTGACCGCTGGTTCTTTACACAGTCGGTTGCTAATCATCCCTGAGGCAGAGGAGGCCCGGATAACAGGAGCACACGTAAGGAGAAGGCTCAGGACCCCGAGGAAGGCATACAACAAGCTGGTCCCAGGACCTCTCAACAGATCCCCAGCCTCAGCAAGACTCACCAGCTCCTCAGAGCAGTTCCTGCACTCCTGGTACGTCCAGTTGAGGGAGAACTGCTTGTTCTCCACCTTGTAGCAGGAGTTGAAGGTGCAGGAGAGCTTCACGGAGGAACCATTCAAGGCATTGATGGTGGCGGGAGCCATGACCTCCATGCCCAGTCCCATGGGTGCTGCCGCAAACACAGAGAGTGAGAGCAGAGACACAGACGAGTTAGAAAGGGGGGCAGAAGCAGCCATCCTGCTGCCTGGGCCCGTCTCCCTACCCCACCCTGCACATCGGCTGTCTGTCCAGAGCCCACCCTGGGGCCTGGCATCGCCTTTCAGGCACATCCATGCACAGACTTCACTGTGGCCAGCCATGACCGGGCTTCCCTGTGCAGAAGTGACAGGGGACAAGGGGGAAGCAGTCCCAGCCCTGGCACCATCCCTTGGCACTGCTCTGCGAGGGCTGACGACCCCTCTCTACCATGCCCAGCCTGACGGTGCCCGGTGCCGAATTCCCCTGGCTCCAGGCAAGCCCGGTTCCTTGCCACGGAAACAAGGCTTTCCTGCTGCAGCATCGGTAACGCTATGCAACGGGCTGAATGCAGCATCAGCATGCAGGGCTCAGCGCCACATCCGCAGAGAAATTTATGGCTGCGCTCATCAGATTTCACTCCCAGCAGGACGCGCTGCAGCGGCGCGGGCTGGGATCTGCCAGGCTGGGGCTGCAGGGGGAATGCAGATGCTCCCCCCTCCCGGTGGTGTTTGCTTGGGGATTCTCCAGCTGGTACTGACTGGGTCAAGAACTCAGTCACTCCTGGGGGGCCAAGGCCAGTCCCTGCACCCTGGCCTCGCTGTGGCAGAGAAACAGGGGCACTGCCCGGTGCGGTTCACAGGGCAGGGTGGCTCACCGGGGGCATGGGCAGTGATGGTGTCTGTGCCCTGCTCCCTATTCCACTCTTTTTCTGCAGCTCTCCTAGTCTGCTGGCTGCCCCCAGCAGGCCCCGAAACCCAACAGCTCCTCCCCTGCCTGCAAAGGGGAGGGTGCACACGCCAAGACTGGCTCCTGTGCAGCTATATAGCTGCAACCTCTGAGGCTAAGCCCCATGAAGCCCAGGGACAGAGCGCCCTGGAAGGACTGCTGGGACAAAGCTGTAAAGGGAGACTGTGGCACCCCACAGGTCAGGGACAGCGACACTGCCAGCAGGTGCTTTTCCAGTCACCTCACCTCTCCCCTTTGGCTGCTGCTCTTTGCTCTCAAATCTTCTTCCTGAGGTGCTCCTGACTCCAGCCCTGCGGCCAAGCTGGGTGCATGTCAAGGCTGCTCCACTGGCTAATCCGCTCCGTCTGCAAGCAGGCAGGAAAGGGACCAGGCTCTGCAGCCAGGGAAAAGAGGCTTTTCCAGGCTGCAGATACGGCTGCTTCAAGCCACAGGCCTTGCTGTGAGGTGTGAACCAGCAACATCCTGAAGCCAGCTCTCTGGGGCAGAGGCGTGCCCTCCAGGTATGGCCCAGCCCCTGGAGATGGCTCCTTGCTCGTGCGGGCAGCCAGGCACCCATGGTGAGCGCCCTCCAGCCCCAGAACAGGGAGGGCTCCCCACAGGCTCTGGGAGGCGCATGGGTGGGGAGAGCTGTCCCACCTCTGGGCCACTGGGAGAGAGGTGGGGATGAGCTGCAGCACCCAAGGAAGGAAGAAAGGTCCAGGCCTGAAGTGGCGACTCAGCCTTGCTGCCCCATCACAGCCCACCGCCTTTAGGTGCTTTTGAGACATCCTTGCAGGGGTGGGAGAGAAGAGCCAGGGCCTGCCTGTCCCAGGATGCCCCCTGACAGACCCAGCCCAGCAGCCTGGTTGGGGGGAGTCCCCGCACAGGGGTACTAGCTTGAGTGCCCAGCCGCCCTCACACCATGCCCTGCCTGCCTGCGGTTGGGTGGCACGGCTTTGTGCTGCGTCCTTGGGGCACCCCAGGGCTCTGCAGAGGGCCGAGATGCCACCAGGAGCTCTCCCAGGCTGCAGTGTCGGGGCAGCCCCGGCCGGGGCTCTGCCCTGCCACCTGGTACGGCAGGACCGCACCGCAGCCAGGGGGTCCTCGCAGGCAGCCAGCACGCAACAGGCACGTGCCCCGGGAGCACCTACGCGCACAGGTCCCAGCTCTGCCACTGCCTGGGCACCCAGCACTGGAGGGCAACAGAGGTGGGGAAAGAAACCTCTGAAATCCCTGGGGGGGACCGTCCAGGCTGCACCCCTCGGTGCTGCGCACACTCCCAAACGCTTTGTCACGCTACACCCTGCACCCAGGGCTCGGGAGGTAAAATTACGCGCAGCCTCTAAAGCAGACCTTGCTGGGCTTTTTATCTTCCATTTCCTGGCCTCTCTCCTAAAGCAAAGGCAGCCCACCAGGAGCTCCAGGACAGTGTGAACAGCACTTCAGAGAGGTGATGTGTTCCTGTTTCCAATCGTTATAGACCCAAACCTGCTGGCAGACGCTGCTGGCTCTGGGACAGAGCAGAAATGCAGAGACCACCGCTCCCCCCCAGCCCCTGCGCCACCGCCAGCCCAGAGCCCGCTGCCCCAGCAGCCAGCCGCAAACCAAAGGACGGTCGCGAGCCACCCGCAGCCCACCAGCCACCGCCCTCCCAGCCAGGCAGAGCCAGAACTGCCCCCTCTCCCCGCCGCAGCCCACACCCCTGCCTGGCATGCAAACAGCCTTGCACTTAGACAAAACCTCCAGCAAGCAGGACGCAAGGCTTTTTGAATTGAAGACGCGGTTGCAACATACCTCCCATCCTGCCCAAAAGCAGGTCACCCTGGCTAGCGGATTTCAGCGGGGTGCATCTTGGACCACCTCCGTCCCCATCCCTGCGGCACAGCATCTCTCGCTGGCTCGCTCCTTCCCCGGGGACAGGAGGGGCTTCGATGTGGGGAGGGGGGTCCTGGCCAGAGAGGGTGTTTCTCCCCAGCCTGGGTGCTCTCCCCTGGCAGCCACGTGCATGCAAGGGGTCAGGTCGACACTTACCCAGCGACAGGAGCAAGCTGAGGCCAGTGAGGAACAAGGTGGGCTGCGGGAGCCAAGCTTCCAGGCTCATTTTGAAGGACTTGTGTGTATGAAGAGGACCTGGTGTTGGTGTGGATTTTGGTGGTGGCAGTTTGCTTTTTTCGAAGGCCCGGGTTATTTGCAGGTGACATATAACATTAGAGCCGCTTTATTCCACAGCCCAATATGGCTGGCTGGAGCGGTGCTGGGCTGAAAAGAGCCGTAAATGCTATGGTTGGTGGATTTCAGCAGAGCAAGTGGGAGGGCAGAAAAATTTTCCCCTGAACAGAAGGCGAACGCTCCCGGCGCGCCGGCTCCGTGGTCCGAGGTCTGGTCGTGGGCTGTGTCACAGAGCACCTCCTGCAGTGCACTGAGCCCGGGGCAGCCAAGGAACAGGCTTCTGTGAGGATTCTCTCCAGCCGTGCAAACTTGCCCTTGGAGCAGGCAGCGCTCGGGGCTCCTCTCCCTGCCGGGGGAGGCCAGGAGCCTGGGGACTCGGCCAGTGCCCCACCGGGTGGGCAGGCCTGACCTCGAGGGCTCCCATGGGCGCCTGCAGCCCTCTTACTTCAGTGGGACCATGCGGACGTGTCACCTCCACCCTGCTGGAGGCTGGTGACCAGCCCTGCTCACGCCATTCACAGCAGCAGTTCTCACACTTGAAGAGCCCAGCTGGGCCCAGGAACACCAGAAATGCCCTCCCGAAGACAGGCAGACAGCAAAGGGACTGATCTAGCCTGGGAAGAGAGGAGGGTCCCAAGGAGGCAGCCTGCACAGCAGCCTGGCCAGCATGCCTGGGCAGAGGCATGGCCAGAGGCAGGCAGCCTACAGTGAGTAGACGTGCTCCCGGTGCACCTGCCTACTCCCATGCTGACGCGAGGACAGCCCCCTCGCTTCCAGGGGTGCCAGACTCTGCCGGCACCTTCCCCTTTTCCCAGCTGCAACCTGTCCCAAGGCAACACCCTCTCCTCATCCAGCCCTCAGGATGGGGAGGCTCTGCTCAGCAGTAATGGGGCTGGAGAAGGTCTTTGGTCCCCTTGGCACCATCTGTCAAGGAAGCCTCTGGTCCATGGACTCCAAGCCTGGATTCAGGCTGCAAAGATAGATGCAGGAGGGAGACAACAGGTGACCGCATGGAGACCAGAAAGCCAGTGACAGCAGCTGCTCAGCCACCTAGTTCTCATGTCCCAGGATGCAGGGCGGTGGGATTTGCTACGGCAGCATCACTGAGGATAGAGGTGAAGGATGCCCTGGAGCCAGAGCAGATCTCAGTTCCTGTGCATCACAGCCCTGGGGAGGAAGGCATGGGGCAGCGGGGAGGCAGGAGGGGTGCACACGTGCTCTGTTACCTGACCAGCCTCAGGAGGGGAAATGGGGCAGCCAGGAGGTAAGACATCAGAGAAGCGCCAGGAGAAACGCAGGAAACCTGCTCAGCAAACACACTCACTGCATACACAGCACAGTTTCCCAACCACGCTGGGCAGGCAGAGCCCACTCTGCTCGGCTGCAATGGGTCCCATGACCCTGCAAAGGCAGCGGAGGTCACGCGTAACCTGCCCCGACACCCCAAAACCACCTCTGGTTGCTGTTTCCTCCTGTAATCCCGTTATTTGCCTTCCTCCAGGAAAAGAGAGTAGGGTGTCAACGTGAAACCAAGGACTGCAGCCGGAGCAGGCTGTGCTGCAGTCTCCCAGCCAGCAGAGCCGGGTGGGAGGTGGTCCCCAGCACTCCGGCGCGGCACCTGGAGGTGTCAAACATCTATTTATAGGGCAGGAGGAGAGCCAGCACGGCTGAGATGCTGCCCCGGAGGCCCAGGAGGGGCTGCTGGGTTCCTCCTGGCCAGGGCAGCGAGTCCCAGGTGTAGGGTGCATGAGGAGCTGCTCACCCATGGCGAGCGGCTGGTGCATGGGAGACACACGTGAGCACACACGTGTGGGGGACACCCCGCTCCCCTCCATCCCCTGCAGGGCCAGGGCGGCAGAGGGGCTCAGTACTGCCCAGGCAGGCCCCTTTCTGCGGCAAAGGGACCCCCCTTTGCAGCCCACTTGACTTTACTGCTCCCTGGAGCCAGCGGGACAGGCGTGGGCGCCGTGTGCGAGGCTGCACATGGGTGCAGGGGCTCCCAGGCCCTGGGCCAGGCAGTTTTTGGCACGCTTGGACATCACACACTTAAGCGGGAGGTAAAAGAAAGCCAGGAACAGCGAAGACTCCCAGAGTTTTATTCTCTTCAGAGGATACCACTGGCATGCCTGCAAGGCTCCCACTGCATCTCCCCCTTTCTCCCCCGGCCAGGCTCTCCTTATCTCGGGACCTGGACCAGGATCAAAGCTAAAGCATGGAGGCTGTGCCTCCCTCCAGAGACCAGGAGACAAGAGCCAGAGACACGTCTCCCCCGGTAGACAGCTGGGGTGGGACGTGCCCCAGCAGTGGCTCTGGCTCGGAGCACACAGCGAAGTGGCACCGCTCCCCAGCGAAAGGGCTGGCTGCAGCAGGAGGCTGGCACACCCCAGGGAACAAAGACGCCTTGCACACGCCTGCTGGCTAAGGGTCTCGCATCCCCCCGCGCGGCTCTTTCTCACTCTGGAGGCCGGGGAAGTGCTGCCTCTGGTCTGCTGCAGGGTTCCGTGCTTTGTCCATCGCCCTGTCTCCCCTCTCCCATCCATTCTGCTGGAATCACCCTCCTGGCCAGCTCCACGTAGACACTGTTCTCCTGGAAGGCAGAGGGATGCTGCAAGGAGCAAGGGACAGGGCGTGAGCCTCGCTGCAGGTGCTGGGGCCCCTTTGGAGTGGGGAGGAGGCGAGGGATGCTGCCGTTTGGTGTGGGGAGTGCGGGGTCAGGCCCCGGATACTGTCAGCCTGGCGAGGGGGCAGTGATGCAGGGGGTCACACCGGCCCTACAGGAGCACGGCCTGCCCGTGCCTACCGCAGCTCGGGGCAGCTGCTCGCCTCCTCACCATGGTTATATAGGTCTCCTCGGCTCTCTTCTTCTTCCCTGCATCCTGGTCAGCCTTCGGTACCTCAGCTCCAGGGATTGAGGAGTAAAGTGCTTCCTACAAGGGGGAGATCAGGAGGCTTGGAACTGAGCAGTCTCCAAATGCACGAGGGCTGCCTTACCCCAGTCATGGGGCTAGCACTGAGCACCCCAGGCGTGGCTGGCCAGAAAACAGCCCCTCATGCTTAGCCAGCGTGAGATGCCCTCCCTCAGCCTGCCCAGCCCTGTGCCCATACAGCCCACAACAGTGACCCCTCGGTGTCCTGAGGGGACACAGCCTCAGCTAGTGATGAGACAGCAACTGTCCTGCATGAGGATAACCCTGGCTTCAGCCTCAGGGGGAGGCTGTGGCCCAGGACGCCATGTCCCCCTGGCAAGCGCCTCGGCTCCCAGGCATTCGGCTGCTGCAGCAGCATGTGCTCCACCAGCGCTTCCTCTGCACTGCAAGCCAAACGGAGCGGCAGCCCTGGGGCTCGTTCCAACCACCGCATGCAGGTGGCGGCACAGCAAGGAGCCCACAGCTCTCCTGCGCGTGCCACGAGCCTTGCTGGGGGTGGCCAGCCGTGCGAGAGAGCACGGCCCGGTGCGTGCACAGGCGTGGGTGCTGGGCACCCGCCCTGCAGCCCTGTGCACCCCACCCTTCCCCTTCTCCACCTCTCCTCCCTCTCTTCGGTTCCCACAGGCTGTGGCGGTGTCCCAGGGCAGGGCAGGCACATACTCCCCTCCGCTCAGCTCAGCCTCAGCTCTCACCTCCGCTTTGCTCCTGCTGCCATCATTTCCAGTCCTCTCCAGGGCCCTGTTGGCTGCAGACCTTGAGGGAAGGCAACGGCTGTGTCACCTCTGGCAAGAAGCACTGCCTCTCCCAGTCCTACCTCCCCTCTCCCGGGACACTGAGACCCCCTGCCTGCGCCTCGGCCAGGTCAGCCCGCGGCGGGCACGCCGGCAGCCCAGAGGGTTCAGGAGCCGGGCGGGGACGGGGGGACCTGACGCTAGAGGGCAGCCAGAGCCCGCACCCCCTGGGGTGACGATCCCCCCCGCTGCCCGCAGCTCCGGCCCTGCTTGGGGCACGTCAGGCTGGGGCTTCGAGAAGGACAACAGCGCAGCAGGGCTGCTAGGAAGCGCTCTGCCCAGCCCCACAGCCCACAGCTAGCGCTAGTACCTCTTCTGCAGGCAGAGTCCGGCCAGGAAAGCCAGCACAGCGGCCACGCAGCCACAGCCCACGCTCACGAGCCAAAAAACAGTGTCTCCTGGAGCTGCAGAGTCCCGGGCACCTCGTCCTGCTGGGGAGACACCAAGGCAGGGGATGGTACATACAGGGACCGCAGCCCTACTCCAGAATAATCATGGTGGCGAGTTAATAATATTACTATTAACCTGCCACCATGGGAATAATCCCGGAGCCTCTGCAGCCCCTCTGCGTGGGGCCAACGGGGGCGACGGGAGAGGGGAGCAGGCGTAGGGCACATACCTCTCTGTACCGTGGGGCTGATGTGCAGCACCGTGTAGTTCTTGAAGATGCTGTGGTGCTGGAGCAGCCGGATCTCACACACGTAGGTGCCGCTGTCATTCACCTGTACGTCCTGCAGCTGAATAGAGCCATCCCAGCCAGAGAGGTTCCCCTGCCACTGTGCCCGGTCCTTGAAACGGCCCACAGGGGTGCTACGGTTGCTGTAGTAATAAAACACCATCTCCTCCTCCTGTCAGGGCACAGAGAGCATCCGGTGAAAGGAGCCCAGCAGAAGGGTACTTCCCCATCTGCCTTCCGTGCGCAAGAGCCCTCAGATCTGCTGTTTCTCTCTGCCCATGCAGCGCCCGCTGCATGCAAGAGCCCACCTCACTCCCACGCTCTCCTGGAAAGCCCCAGGACGCAGCACCCAGCACTGTGGTTCCCCTGCGGTGCAGGAGCGGTGGAGCAGCCTCTCCGCCACACAGAGGAACCTCCCTTCTCTCGTGGCCTGGGCCAGGCGGACAGGCTTCCCTGCAGCCTCCCAAGAGCAGCAAGGCTGCCTCACTCATCCTCCCCAGCCACCTGCCCCCATGCCCTACTCCACCGCCCACTCCCTGGTGACGACCCACCTTCTGCACGCCACTTCTTGCCAGGCGCAGCCAGTCAACTTTGGCCATCGTCCAGCCCTTGGCCACCGGGTCTCGGAAGAGACACTGCAGCAGGACAGAGTCCCCGGCGCTGGCTCGAAGCTGGGGCTCCATGAACACCCAGCCAGCCGACCCACTGCATCGCTCTGCCAGGGACAAGGACAGCAGGATGAGTCCAGGGAGGACGGTCAGCTGCAGCCTGCCTGTCCCCATAGGTATCTCCTCTCCAGAGAAGCCTGGGGCTAATGGCACTGACCAGTCCAGAGCACAACGGGGAGGCCCTGCTCCCCGTGCGGGCAAAGCCTGCCCCTGACCCCTGCTTTTGGCGTGCCTGGGATGTGGGGCAGCACATCCTCCCAGCCGCCAGACCAAGGGCTGCTGCACTTGCCGAACAAGCGACGCAGCAGGGAAGTGGGGAAGCACAACCCCAGCCCTCTGCGTCTCCGAGCCGGAGGCTCCAGCTCCTGCAGGGTTGTTCCTGTGAGTCACTGACTGGGAGAACCAGCACTGCTCCCATCTACACCAGGCCAGGGGCAATTGAACTGCTTTACACGAACTTCGGTTCCTCTTTCACAACCTGCCCATTTGGCTTCCTTAGCCCTTGCTCACAGGCTCCTGACCTGGGCTTGGACTTGTCTGGCCGCATAACTACTGCTTAGGGTTTCTAGAGAAGCTGGACAGTGGGGAAAAACAAAACAAAACAATACAGAGGAACATCAAAGAGCACAGCGCTGACATAACCAGGACAAAAGAGCTGCCGACACGGCAGGCCGCAAAGCGTGCGGCAGGAAGGGGAAAGAAGTGGGACAGAAAACGTCCCTGGAGCCCGTCAAGAGAAACCCTGCATGCCCAGAGTCTGCCCTGGCAACACCTAGCAAGAAGAGCAGCTGAGGCTCTGGCACTTGTTTGTCAAGACGCAGGCGAGCTGATTCGGTGGGCAGTCGCTCCGACAGGTAGGCTTTCCCTGGTGTCTTAGCCACTCTGCTCACTCTGTCCACAAGCCACCGAGGGCTGGGCCTTGGCGAAGCACCAAGTACTAGTCCAATGCCCTGTAAATAATAAATGCAAAATGCTACACCTTCCCAAACAGGTTTCTTTTGGTCCTGACCAGCTGTGGAGCTGAAAACAACAAATATTTGCCAGCAGAGATGACCAAGGGAGCCAGTTGCCTCGAGCAGAGCCCAAATCAATACCTTGGAAACCCTTCCCTGTATTTAGACTTGGCAAAGCAGTTCTACTTCTTTCAAAGCCTCGAAGCCTGGAAGAATAAGTACAGGAATCCATGCAGGGATGCTGTTGCAATTTGAAGCCTATATTTGTGAGCTCTGCAGGAAGGGAATACGCAGCACCCAGAAAGCAGAGGAGTTATGGTACCCAGGAGCCCACTTACCGCTGTCAGCTCCGTGTGCCTGCGCAACCTCAAGGGCTTCTCGCCGCACAAAGAGAGGAACCGACGGGTATTTCAGCAAAGGCAGAGGGGAAAGCAGGCAAGGTAAAAAAACCTCCCAGAACGACTTACAGCTTACCTAGCCATGTCAGCACCAGAGTAAGGCTCAGCAACATCTTCATCTTGTTCTAAAAAGAACAGCAGAGGAGACACATGCATCGGTTGCTCCCAGGGCAGGACACCAACAACTTGCAACCGAACTGAACCCCAAGGTCAGAAAAACATTTCCGTCAGCTCTTCGGAGAGGGACACGATCTTTGCTGCCTGGAAGCTCAGCCTCTCAAGTTAGCCACGATCCCAGCTGGGAGGCTGAAACTCAGCAGAGCGCAGATGTCAGATACATCTCTGGTTTGAGAGCGCTCTGAGCCCTGGAAAGGAAGAGGGGGTGCGCTGGGGGAGGGTTCAGCCTGAAACACCTTCACGTTTTCCCCCAAGCAATGAATCTTTCCGGTGGTTTAGGGGTCGAGCCTCTAGCATCTCAACTGAGATGTTCATCGATGTTAACTCTGCTCAGAAAGCAACGGGACGTTTTTCTCCTGTATACTCAGAGAAGTTTGGTCCTAAAAAACCAGACCCCTGACTCTAGAAATAACCCCCTTGCACTAGTATGCTGCACAGGGGGAGAATTGCTGCTGGAAGCCTTCAGGATCTGTTCAAGACAGCGCTGGTCGCTGTATTCAGTTTGACTGGCGGCACATCCCTCAAAATAAAGCAAAGGGCTCCTTTCTACACATTGCAGACACCCTGCGATCCCAAGGAGGGACCGGCTGTTACCATCAGAAATATGCCAGCCGGTGTTCACGCGTGGATCGCAGGAAGGCAAAGGTCAGTACCCTGCTTGCTGTGTCTGCTCCCTGACTCGAAGCTACGCCCGGTCAAGAAGTGATAAACACGTTTATGGACAAAAGGTTATTGAGAGAAGCCCTCCCGCTTGGACAACCTGCACGTCTGACACTGCCATTACCAGCACGTTTCCCAGCCCGTGCATTTTTGCTGCAGAAATCGAAAGACAACAAGAACTGAATCATCTCTGAAATCTTGCTAGCTTTTCTCACTTTTCCTCCGTTGTGCAAGTTAGAGGATCTCCAGGCCAGCTTCAGTACAGCTCAGAAGGGGAAAAGGTCCCAGATACTATTTCTCCCCAAGAAACAGCCATGAAAGAAGTTAGAGTAAATACAGAAGGTAAACCTCTGTCATTATCCTAGTGCTCTCAGAGGTGCACGGTTCCTTTCAGCGCTGTGGAGCAGAAAGCCACAGCAACAGATCTGTGGTGCTGGGATACCAAGCTTCCTGGGCACCAAGCTTCCTGGGGCAGCGCCTACATCCTTGGAACTCCGTGCAGAACCAGCAAGACAATAACGCCACGTAGAAAGGGCAGCAAGGAGGTGAGAGGGGACGTGCCAGCTCCATGCACGCACTGTAGAGCGGCAGAAAGTGCTGTTGCAGCTCCACAGAGCACAAGCAGGGCGTGGGGAAGGCCTCTGCCCGGCACTGCTCACCACCTAAGGAAGCTTCTGTTTCTCTTGACGTGGCCAGACATGCTTGTTAATTCCTTTTGCTTTCTAAATGCATTTTTCTCAGTGAAGGAAGCTCAGAAACACCCTGAAACAGGCTCAGACAGGGATTACAGACCCAGAATCAGTTGCTGGGACACCGACGGGTCTGTTCGAGGCTGAGAAACAGTCCCCACGGCTTTCCAGTCAGTGCCTGGTGTTCTTGCCTGCAGTCAATGATGTCAAACCTCTGCCCTTCGCCATGCTCCCCTTTCCACAGAAACAAAAGAAAATAAAGCAAAAAAAAAAACCAAACAAAAAAACCACCACCAAAAAAATCCCCCAACCAAACCAAACCAAACCAAATCAAACCAAACCAAACCAAACCAAAAAACCTCAAAACCTGAGAAGCGGCAAAAAGCCGCCTGGAATTCTCTCAACCCTGCCTTTCAAAAACACACGACCCGTTTGGGGGCTGGGTTCTTTGGAGGTGGAGGGGAGAGCTGTGTGGTTTGCCTGTGCTGTCTGCAGCTCTGCCGTGACAGAGTTTGCTGTACAACCCACGCTTGTGCACTCACGACCTACAAACGCAGCAAAATTCATGCCGAGCTCCAAAGCTCGCAGCATATGTCAGTGGAGCAGGCCAAAGCATCCTACTTCCCAGCTATACTGCCAAGAGCCACAGAACTCAAGCAGAGCTACACCCTCCCAGGGCCTGTGAAGGACCCAAAATAGGAGCCAGCTGAAAAAACAGAGTCCTCAGCACACAGAAGCCTGCGTACTGGGACGCCTCTGCTCAGAACTCCAAACGTTCTCTGTAGCCAAGTTGCCGAGGCTGTGGTTCTTGTTTGCCACCAAATCCTTCCTGGACTTACCGCCCTGTTTCTCAGAAGAAATTCTGGTCCTGTCTGGGAACACATTTTTGCTGGGTTTCCCTCTGCAACACACACCAACGAGCGGGCGCTGTGCGTGCACCAGCTGTAGACAGCACCCACTCACCCGTGCTGTTCGGTACAGCACGGCGCAGACACAGCCGACTCCTTCCACAGGGTAACTGCCCCTACTGAACAGGCTGGGAAAAAAACCCACAGACACCACACTGCCTTCACGTTTTCCCACTTTTGCACACAGTATCTGAGTCCTCGGCACTTCTCTGTCTCCCTAGCTCTCTTTGCAGGAAAAAAACAAACAAAATAGAGTAAATATCATGTGAGTAAAAACTACTCACCTCACACGGCTTGGGGCAGTCCACCTCTCTCTCGCACAAAGGGCTCTTCAGTGACTAATCTGGAAGAATCAGTCGGTAAATTGTCTTGAGGATGTATGTGCAAGACATATGTCTATCTTACCAATCTTTGGTTTTGACTGTCTTATTTCTGGTTCAGTCTGATGGTCACTTTCAACATGCAAGAGGAAGTTGAGAGCTAGAGTGAGGTACCGATGATTCAGAATGCAGAAGGAACTGTTATGGAGAGGTGAGAGCTACAGACGATGGGTATGCAGCTTCGTAACACCACACTTCAGAGCTATGAGATGTGGCTCAGTCCCAGTCCTTCCGTCGTGGCAGACTGATCCAGTAAGTCACTACGCGAGAAGTCAAGAGCAGAGAGGTGCTTGGCAAGCGACCCTTTTGCGGCCTGCGCTCCCTTCTGCTTTGTTTTTGGCGATCAGAGCTGGTTAAAGAACCACCAATCTCTCCTGCAGACCGGATCTTGTCCCGATAAGGTACCAGCAGCAACTCGGGGTAGCTGAGCTGAGCCTTACTACTGGTGCTAGCGGGGCCACAGGTTAGCAAGCATCCTACGGGCAGGAAGGCCGCTGACAACATGCTTCTCACAGCACAGTCGGCCACACCCTTGTGAAACACATACAAGACACACAGCATGGACTGCTTGTAGCTGGCATCCCCCCCGCCGTCGCTTTGAAAGGGTATTTTCATCCTTCCTCTTCCTCTGGAGTACCACAGCAATTGATGTTCTCTAGCCCAGTATCAGTGGTTTTAATGGTAGACAGCACAACATCCCTACAGCTAGCAAAGGAAGAGGAAGTTAAGTCTTACTCAGGCGCGACACCATTCACAACGCAGCACGCTATTAGCTTCAAGGTGGCAATCCAGCTTTGCACCAGGGAGAGATTTGCCCAGGACCCAGCGCACTGGGAGTCGCCGTTGAAGGCAAACGTGCTGCAGAAAACAAGGATCATTCAGTTCCACAAGGAACTCGAGCTATGTGTTATTGCTGAAAGCAGAACAAAGCCACTTCCTCTAGGCAGCGTATCCCACCAATATACTTTCTCGAGAAAGTTTTGGTCAGGAGAGACATTGTGTGGTCAGGAACCGCAAACGTTTTAAATAGAATTTAATAGTAGACAGGAGAAAAAGATAATTCTTTTTCTGGAGACACAGAGCTACAGCTAACCTGCTGTGCAGTCAGGACCTTCAGCGTTCCTGTAATGGGCAACCACCACAGAGCTGCTCAAGGGGGACGCGGCCCATGTTCCCTGTTGAGTTAAATCTATTCCCTAAACACCTTTACCCACCATCACGTGACAATTTCTATAGCTAAGCAACAACTCAGGATGGCAGCTTTATGAGCTCAACTGTATTGAGCCAAATAAAGAAATCCAGAGCCCAGAACGGAACAAAGCAATTTATTGGTAATGGCAGATCAAAGTCAACAGCAAACTGCTAACGCAGAGGTAAAAGGAGACTATTTGACCAATCACACACAGAAAGGAAGCAGAAAACAGCAGCTGTTTAGATACTGAGCAACCACGAATTCCACTGCTCTCTGCCATACGTTATTGGACGAGGTGAAAGAGAAGGACGTCTTTCTCACCCAGCAGCAATGATGCACATTTAGCTATTTCCCTAAAACCGTACCTAGAAGAAGACAGGAGGAGCACAACAGTTGTTCTGAACACGGAAAATTCCTTTGGACACTGCTTGAGTCAATGGTTGAGGTAGATGGGGTCATGTTTCCCCAGATACAGAGTCCCCATTTGCATTTCTGATTTAAGACCGTTAAGTTTTATATGAATTGTGCTTCACGTCTACAAATGGAAGGAGATGTACCTACTAATGCAGCGGTTGGACAACTACCAAAAGAAGAAAAAGGGAAGAGAAAACTCAACAACGTAAGGTAACACTGCTGTGCAGCTGGTGACTTAAAAATACCGCCAGAAAACAGTAGGAACAAAATGGTGATCCTGTAATTAAGTAGCAGATTAAACCAAGCAACAGGTAAAAAGCAGTAGGTTCTCTCTGCTCCAAGACAAAAGATGCCATATACCAACTCAATCAAACAGTTTTAAGTCCTTAGCAAATACGTTCCCAAAAAACTGAGGCGAAAATGTCATCAATGCCCAGTGACGATTACCTCAGAGAGCCGACGTCCCTCTGGAGCAGCCTGTGCTTCAAGCAATTTGAATTCAAGGGCGTGGGAAAGGAGGGATGGCACCAATAACAAAGGCAACAAGTCTGCAAGTAAACTTAAGAAACGTGCGTGTTCAGACTGCGGTAGGAAACAGGCTGTACAGCTGCAGGCACTGAGGTTTCTGGAGGCACTGGAGAAGTGAGGCCAGGAGAGGTTTTGTTCCCTAATAAATTAGAAAGATTTCAAAACCCATTATTGTCTGCCTCAATAAAAGTGAATTATCCCATCGGCATTATTCTTCCCATCTACCAAGATTAGAGCATGTCCTTCAATCCGCACTGGTTAACCAGCAGCCTTCATACCCGTCTATCAAGCCATGATTTTCAGTGCTGTAATGTTGCTCTTTATCCGTAGCTTTGATCTTTCATCAGTACGGGTCTTCCTCATCAGTGTCCTAAACAAGGAGTATGGAAAGAGAAAGTGAGACTGTGCATGAAGACATGAACCGAGATACGTGTTCAACACAATTTCAAGTCTTCTAGGCTTCTGACGAGGGTTTAAACGCTTTCCAAAACGCTGCTGGGCTTGAATAAGCCGTAGGACTGGTAGTCTCTTCAGCACTTGCAGCTAACTCTGTCTGACTCACCACAGACACACAGACCAATTGCCACTGTATGACCAACACGTGAAATGTTTTAAGAGAAGCAGCAGCTAAATCTCAAGCAAAAGAAAAGCTGTCAAGTGCAGACAGCCATCTTCTTAAAGCGCACCAGCAATCCCTGCAAAGAAGGTCCGGAGCAGCCCAAGTTGTTGTTTTTCAGCTACAGCCCACCACAAACTTTCAGATCCCCATCATCTATCGTTTTAATCACCGTAAGCATCTGATGGTGTCCCCACAGTCCAGCTCTGCAGCTCTTGACTAAAGCAACTCAAATCTAACAGCTCTGTAGGGGAAATCTCACTTGTTTTCCAGCCATTTTAAGTCCAAACAGATTATCACTGGGTTTGCAATTTTAACTTTTTGGTAACATCCCAAGCATGAAAAGGTACATTACAGAAACCTTGAAGATGTGGAATCATTCAAGTGAGCGAGCCAGGATGTTCAGAAGCTTGGTAAGTTAAATATTTAGGTATCAGAGAGCAAAGTATCGAACAGATGACAACACACACAGAATTATAGCATTCACATCTGCCTTCTCTCAAAGGATGTTGTGTCGGGAAGATGGAGCCAGGCTCTTCTCGGCCTCACTAAGCGATAGGACAAGGGGCAACGGGTGCAAATTGGAGCATAGGAGGTTCTGGGTTAACGTAAGGAAAAACTTTTTCACTGTGAGGGTGACAGAGCCCTGGGACAGGCTGCCCAGAGAGGTTGTGGAGTCTCCTTCTCTGGAGACATTCAAAACCCGACTGGACGTGTTCCTGAGTGATGTGCTCTAGGTGGCCCTGCCTTGGCGGGGGGGTTGGACTAGATGATCTTTCGAGGTCCCTTCCAACCCTTGTGATTCCGTGATTCTGTGATTCTGTGATGAGAAGATTCTTTTCAATTTTTAAGATCTCCACCTGTCTGACAGCATGTTTGTCATAAAATCTGGGCTTCAATCCTTTCGCATCTCTCCAGTGGCAGTAAAGCAACGGTGACTCCCTGCTCCCCAGCACGTCACTTGCAACGGCCTTTCCATCCTAAAGCATTTCCTGCTTTCTGTACTTCCCCAAAGATTTTCCCTGATACTGCTGCGTTGTCACTGCTGTGCCTTACGAAGAATTGTAAATGTTTCTGGTGTAACTTGCGTAACTGCTGGGTTTTCGTTCCGTATCTAAGAAAGCGCAGGAACCATCAGCGCACACCTGTCTGAAGGCTCATGCATTCAGTACATTTTAAATCCCTGGCCTTGGAATAGTGAATGCAGCAACACATACTGAAATCCTGCTTGCTGTACTTCCTGACCATGCATAAAAGATGTAAAGGTGCATCTGAGGTAAGCTTGCTCTGTAGCACATCAGGAAAAAATGAAAACACTCTCAAATGAGCCAGATTAGTGAGCTTACTCTGGAACGTGCCACACTTAAGGCTGTGGCTGCTAACGCCAGCACCCAGAACCGAGGCATGTGTTACAAAACACATCGATCAGGTGGGCAAAACGTTCAGTAGTTCCAGTGCAACACATCTGATTAACAGAGGCTTGCTGACAGGGCAGCAAGTGAACAAGGAGAACTACAGGACAACCACCACTTCACAGAAGAAAACAAAACAAACCACAAGAGTTGAGCAGGATTACTGTTCTGACAAAACCAGCGGAAGTAGGAAGATGTCCAAAAAAGAAACAAGGCCGCACACTACCATCTTTGCAAGAAACACAGTGGCTTGAGGTGATCACTGCTTCCATCCCTCACCGTAGCACTATCAAATCCCAAACTGGTTTTGCAGTCTTTGAAGAAACTGCACAGCACAGTAGCTAGCACTTAAAATTCTGAATTTTCACCTTAAAATGTCACTTTGATTTCCAGAAAGTCAAAAGAAAAATCAGTTTGGTGCGTCTCAAGACAACTTCCCCTGCTAGTAATGCAGTACGACCAGCAGTTCTCAGCCCCTGTAGCCCATAGGTATAAAACACCAAGGAGCATAAGCCCAGCCATTTGGGAAACTTCCTTGACATCCAGGGCTGCTATGACAAGCTCTACCTGCTGCTCTTTGCATCTCCTCTGAGCGCCAAAGTTGACGAAACCACTTATGAAGCACCAGCTTTCACTTACCACGCAGTTCAGGCACCAGTCTCTGAGTTTCCCCAAGCAGCCGTCTGCCTGTGTGCGTTCAGGCCTGCAGAAAAAGCACAGGATTAGCCTGGACTTCTTCCCCAACGCACGTACTGATAACTCCTACGGACCGTGAATTCTAGTTCTACCACACTGAATGGAAGGCTTTTCATCACGCCTGCTGCACAGCAAAACCAAAAAGAAGAGGGAATGTCAGGTCCCTTATTTCGAAGGCACACCAGTGCCGTGAAGAACACAAGAGTCACTGTTTGGCCGGCAGATCTTACAGCACTAACCAGAACACTGCACTAAAACCCCATCCTTGCCAGAAAGCGCAGCACTGACTTCATTGCAAAAACAGGTGCAGCTCCAGCAGCAGCAGCAGCGTTACCCTACGGTTCTCACTGCTGAACCTTTCCAGAACAGAACCCTCTCCAGTTTAAAAGAGAACTCAAGTCTCCAAGGCTCATTCAGTACCTGGCATCTCTGCTGAGGTCATCACAGGGGAACCAGTCAGTGTTACTCAGTTTGTTTTGCTGTCACGGACACTTCAGACTAAAATGCAACACACGAAGCCCACAGGAGCAAAGTATCTTGCTGATTTAGGCTGAAATGCGTCTGATTACAGAAGTGAAACACTGTCTAACCCTAAAGCGCTTCAGTTCCATGGCCTCACACGAGTGACAGAAAAAGGGGATGTACAGCACTTAGTCTGTGCCCCAACATGGGGATTTTCCAAAGCTTTCTGACCACTCGCTAAATAGTGCTCATGGAGAGTAGATTCCAGAGACTGAACCGCAGACGCTGAGAGCTATGTAATGAAAGACCGTGCAAAAACTGCCCTTTGGCCTGTGCCAACAGGCTGAAGTAAAAACACAGGCTTTAAGTCGCAGCCAGAACTTACTCGTCAGACACTTCGATGGAGGATTTCTTACAGCCAGGGGTTTTTTTCTCCTTTAGCACTCCGAACTTTCTTCCCATCCTTACCAACAGCAGAACAACCACAATGATGGAAGGGAGAAACACTACGATGGACAGCAGCGCTGCTGAAGTTAGCTGGAAGGAGAGGCCTGCAGGAAAGACAAAGAGCAGCCCAGCTGTACCAGCAGTAAAATACAGCTTGCTTAAATCACTGTGACAAACGTTCATCCAGGACACAGGCTGCTAGGCTTTTGATATAAAGCACAGAGCCGGCAGATTTGAAACGGCTTGTCACTGAATCTGCAGGATTCCAATCACGTGCCAAACACGGCAGGGTGCTTTATGTGCAAAAATCTACAAAGGAAGGCAGGTCACGACAGTTCTATCAGCACGTCCAGGCTGCAAATCTGGGGCAGCTCTCACACGCAGGGCAGGTGAGGAAATTAAGTATCACTGAGAATGGGTGTTTGCGATGTGACAGTTATTTTTAGACCACTATTTCCTAAACGTTTAGCGTGTTCTACTGCTGCAATATGTGGAGACCGGAACTCCTCACAAATGCACGCTTTTGATTTCTGTTATAGCCACAGCTTCCTCTGTTCCTTCCTGCCCCCAATAAATTCAGGTATGTCTCAATGCATTTAGCTCAGAAAGAAAGGCTGAGGTAACTCTTGCTGAAGTTCCGACGTCGAATTGCAGGGAACCCGTTTCACAGGGGATGCTCGGACCTCCAAGATCCCGACAAGGCTGCAATGCAGCTGTACCACACAGATGAGGACACGCCATTGAAACGGAGGCTTACCTCTCTCCAGGACTATCAGCGCTGTCTGGGGAATGTTATGGTACACGTCTGGAGGATTCTTCACGCTGCAGATGAACGTTCCGTTGTCACTCATCACCGGGCTTTGGATAGCAATGGAAGCGTCACCCTTGGCAACATTCCCGACCCAGGATATCCTGTCTTTGAACTTCCCCACCGTTGTTGGGTATGGAACAGACTGATAATGAAAAATCTAAAAGGAGGCAAAGACAATAATTGCGCCAATAAAACAAACTGAACAGTTTGAGAAAACAAACTGAACTACTTTTTGGACTGTAAACATAAAGGAATACACGTTAGGAAGTCAGAAAGAATACTTCTTCCAGAGGAGACCTTCTCAAGTTCCTAGCTGATAATGCTATGTCAGTCCCATTCCTTAGATCTCCAACACTTTTATCTACAGGCCTCAGCTCTCAGACGTCGCCATCACCATTCTGACCAACTTGTTCCCTTCCGCAGATCTTCAGCTCAGAAGCAGAGCAGGCTTCTTGTCTCATGCACGACAGAACATTGCAGTTCTTCAAGTTGTGCTTCTCACACTTTTGCCCTTGCTGTCCTAGGAGCAGAGACTTAGCAGATCTCACTTCATACACACAGCACCCTTTTGTTCCAGGTACACAGATGCTTCTCAGAGTTCAAACTCTTCAGGCAGCAGAAGTCACTGATAAGCCATAAAAATGTGCATTTTCTATTTCCACCTTGAATGAGAGATTTTCAGTGGGCTTGCAGACGTATGTACGCTCAGATTTCAAAATGCTGCCAACAAAACAGCAAGTAGCAGCCCATAAACATTCGAGGCTGTCATCATCACTGTCTTCAGACTGTCATTGCATGCATGTTCTTGCCACTCCAAGATATACCAGCAGTAGACTGCACGACAAAACTGCTAGGGTACAGCTGCCTTCAAGAAAGCTACCGATCAAATGCTCTACAGGCGCTCTATACACAGCTACGGCGTGCAACGCAGCACTCGCGTCAAAGCCCAAACTTTATCTACGTTAACATCGTTACGCCATTATGCATTTACATAGAATATCTTTTGCCCACAGCATGCTAAAGCAATTTCACATGGAAAGCAGGTGACAATGAGAGTCCCGAACCCCAAAGTGCTGAAGCAGCACAGCAAGGCAAACAGAAAAAATACCGTCAGATTTTCAGCAGACACGGAGGCCTGGTCAGTCTCCACCAGGAGAAGATACCCTGTCCCACTTACTGTCTCCATCTGACCACCTGTGAGGGGCCGGTATGTCCAGTCTACCGTCAGGCTCTCAGTGATGGGAGAACTGGATTTGAAGGAGCACTTCAGCGACACCTGCTCACCGACGAAAGCTCGTACTTTAGGACTGGCTTTAATTTCCAGGGAAAGAGCGTTGCAGACACCTGATGGAATGAGCACAAAAGACAAGAATTAGTTTCTTGTTATCTGTGAGGTGCAGGAGTGATGACATCCCAAAGGCATCGATGCCCGTCCAGGTCAACCACAGTCCAAAGGCTGAAGCACAGTAATGACTACCACCTTGATAATGAAATTTAAAGAAAAACAGACAACTTCCCTAACCTATTTTCTGTAGGATTGGAACTAGCCCCAACTAAAGTATTTCTCTTGACAGTACCACCAGGAGCCTACAGATATGGAGATAAAGAGCTGAGAAACCAAATCAGCTGGCTCCCTAACCAGTTGCAAAATGCCAGCTTTAGACTACTGCAAGGCAGCTCTGGCTCTGCATATCTTGCCCCAAAGTGACAGAGCCAGTGAACCGCACACGCACCGGGTCAAGAGACCCTGCACCAGCAAGCACTCTGCCTTCTGCCTTACTCTGGCCCTGCCTTGGCAGGGGGGTTGGACTAGATGATCTTTCGAGGTCCCTTCCAACCTCTGTGATTCTCGCGTTCAGGACGTGCAACCACTGCTGCCTCATCCACCTACTGCCATGCTCCAGCCAGGGATGCGGTCAGCCTGCACAGCGCTCAGTGGGACCATCGTCCAAATCCTCGCTGCCACAAATCTCCTGCTCCTGGCTTACGGAGATGTCCTATGGAGACTCTGCACGAAGTTCTGCTCTCACTGCCACAGCTGACGACTGCCACGCGGGCTCAGAAGGAGCCGGCACAGGTTTCTATTCAGATTTGCCAGTGCCTGTGCAAGGTTCTGGCGCCACACACCTGTTCCGCAGCTAGCAGGAAAAGATGTCAGGGGCTTGACAGCACGCTCCTTTTGCTGCCGACTGGAAGCCTCCAGTGCCGAGCGCAGGCAGCTGGACCTCAGCCGAGCGAGC
>VWZZ01001704.1:272329-285885 GCA_013399095.1 Psophia crepitans
CTCCAAGCAGCCTTAGCCTCCCCCTTGAGAGGGCTGCTAGGCTGGCGGATAGACAGGCATAATGTCATTTAAAGAGATAAAGCTGACTTCACTGTAGGCACAATTCCTCACACGAGTACGAATGCTGCGTGAAAAGGCAGCCTACCTTTTGCAGTCTCATACTGAAACTGAAGAGAACCAGCAATGCGCTTAAGCAAGTCGCTCAGGACAGAGGGAGGTCGCGGAGTATCTGTTGGAAGCAGAGCGGTAGCTTCAGGTCAGGGGCTTGCAGCAGGGCTGGCAGTGCTTAGCCACGCTCCCGCTGTGCGCCTCACTGTCGCTGCGTCTGCAGTCCGGGTGAGGAGCTGGCAAACGCCACCCTTGAAGAGGCAGCAAGAATAAATGGGTTGTGTTAGAGCAAAATAACAAAAGTAGAGTCTAGATTGCATCATCAGTGACTAAAACCTGCAGGTTTTACAGCCTGGCCTGTACAGACTCATTTCTGCTGGCGGTACAGTGTATCTAGGTGCTGAGCTGCTTGTAGCATTTCTGGTTTCCTTGTTTATTCCCTTGCTATGTTACGTTGCTTGCAGTAATCTGAACTTCAGGAGTGCTCACTTCGAAAAGTTGTTAGGAAGGTCCTGGTGGCAAATCTGATCCAGGCTCGGTTATCTCTCCTGCTGCTCCTCGAGCAGTTACAACAAGTCTCCCAGGACTCAAACAAGGCTGGCGCAGAGCCGCCACCCCTTGCTGTCAATGACGTTCCGTCAAGACGTTTTGAGCCTCCGCACTTCCTGACCTGGGCTTATTTTACCATACGTGTTCCGTGTCTTGCTTGCCTGCTTGAAGGTTTCACTGGAAACAGTGAGTCTCCCCAGCACTGCTCCGTTCAGTGCTATACACAATTCTGGGAAAAAAATCTTGGGCCTCTTTCTTGTAAGCGAGAACTTGAAAAGGCAATGTGTTCCTTCTTCCCTCAGCCAGCCTCAGTGATGCCAGTCTGATGCGGTAGAGAAAAGCAAGAGGAGGAGGAATATGAAGATGAGGTTGGAGCGATCCTTGCCTCTCCTAGGACTCCTGCTGTGCGTGGGTGAGTAAAGATGGGCAGAAGCCCACACGGGAGCGGGAGGGTGGCTGCCCAGGGGCTGCAGAGGAGAAAGCATCAGGGTATGCATCTGGTTTTGCAAAGTACCTGCAGCCACATCTTCTGCAACTGGCACATACAGTGCCTATGGAGCTGCTGCTCTCCAGAGTGAGCGTTCCCTTCAGAGTGCAGGGACAGAGAAATGGCAATCCAGTGCTCTCAGGCTGGAGAAGAGAACCCTAGTCCCTAGTGAATTTTTCCTTACTAGCTGATTCACTAAGACACCTGGTCTCCAAACACCATGCAGCAGGGTTGGAGCTTGATGCACTGCTTTCTCCAGCAGCGTGAATGATAAGGTTGTGTGGTTTTGATTTTGTTTTTATGCTTTTTTATGCACTTTTCTTAAACTGTTTTGTGATCATGGGAACTAACTTCAGTTCCAATGCACTGCGATATGAGATATCATGAGAGTGGCAGTAATTTCCATACTACCAGCTTGGACTGACCAGCATTTAGAAAGCTGGTTTAGGATGAAGTGCGGAGTATCTGTAAAGCCTATAAAGATGCTGGTAGCTATGAGAGATAAGTTTGAAAGGTAATTAAAAGATACTACACCAGGACTACAGCTACTCTGCCAATGTGCTGCAGATACCACCTGCTGTTCTCCGAGATGATCGAGAACATTCAGTTTAGCAATAGCCTGTTCTTTTTTTCCAATTTAAATTCATCTTCCATAAGGAAAAGACCATCAGATCACTTTCTCTCCAGCCAAGCCCTAAGCCTCTGGAGTTTCAAGTCTACCATTTTGTTACAAGTAACATCTATTGTAAAGCAAGCATTACCTGGGATGAGAGCACACAAATACAGGTCATTCCTTTATTTACTTACATTACTTTCTATCCACAACTGCCTTTACAACAAATCGCAAGTCTGTTTCAGACCTCCTAAAAACTGTTTCTGTCATACTCCAGCTCCAGAGTCTTCAGTGGAGCTACTCATTCCCTACCAAGAGAGAAAAATCACACAGATAAACTGCTTTAGAGAGTGCAGTCAAGCAGCAGGGACCAATCCTCCAGTGAGTACACTCTTGCAGAGGACAGTGGTTCTTACTGCAGAAAGCAGGCATGATTTTCCAGCAGTCCTGGTCCATGATAATAAAGCAAAATTGTTGGGTGTACCGCTTACAATAACGTTTTTTCTAAATGGGTTGGAAAATTACCTGAATTTCCGTTCTGCCTTAGTCTGCATTAAAGATGGCTTCCAAAGGAAAAGACTTCATTTCAGAACAACATCCTGTCTCAGCTAACAGAATGCCTTTAGCAGAAAGACAGGAGCAGAAACATCTTCTTCGAGCAACTGTGTTCAGAAAGGATATCCTTGAAGTAGAGAAAGTGTAGGGTCTCAACAGCTAAATTACTTAACATTTATTATTCTTTCTTTTGTAGTTGGCACCGCAGCTCAGCAGGGTAAGTGTATTTGACCATCATTCTTAACTACCTATTATGTAGGTAGTCCTCACAAGAGAGGACTAAAAGTCAAATATTTGAATTTTGCAGATATTGTAGGACAGGAAACATTCCCTGTTCATTAACTCTTACTCATCTCACTGATTTGAAAAATGGCCTGTCGTGAATTGTCCCTAATTATTGCTAGCGATCCCCAAGCACGGTTGGGGGTTGCTTTACAGCAACAAGCAGTAAAGGAACAAGCAGGCCAATTTCTTAACACCATTCTCTCTTTTGCAGACACTACTGAAACACAGGAGGGTAAGTGTATTTCACCAGCTTTCTTAACTATTTAGCATGATACAAAGACTGCAGATGTCTCACAGGTGAGGATTAAAAAGCAGATAGAAATATTTGCGTTCAAGCAGTATTTGAGGAGGGAAAAACATCCTGTTGGTTAGCTGCTACTGTCATCACCAATTGAAAAATCAGCTGTAATGAGTTGCCCCGAATTACTCTTAGTAGTCTCCAAGCAGGGCTGGCCATTTGCAAAGAGCAGCAAGCATACAGATAAACAGTACAATGACTGGTAGGTGGCCAGGCTCTCTGATACAAAGTTGAACACTCTGCCATGGTGTTTTGATTCTGCTTAGTGGTGCAAAGAATCCATGTAAACAGCTAAAGCAAAACATGCATGCAGAAGACACATATGCTGGGAATTTATATTACACGATGAAATCAAAGATTTGGCAGAGCAAAGTGTCGTGGTTGGATCAAGGGTGGGCAGGGAAGCCTACTCAGAAGCCATTTGTAATGCTTGTTTCCTTTCTCGTTGGCCCACCTTCCAATAAAGAGTTCCTGGTGGAGATCTCCGGAACCACAGTGACAGTCACATGTCCCATCACGGAAGGCAGCATATCCTGGAGGCTGAATAAGGAACAAGCACCAGGCAATGACAGGAAGTACGTTATAGAGAATCACAACAGCTCTCCTGTCCAGATGACTTGTTCGTCACCCAGTAGTACCGTGCATCACCTGTACCTGAATGCCAGAGGTGAGTGAAAAAGCACTCAGTCTCCAGGCTACAGATAAAGTCTACGCATTTCAGTGACAGGTATCAGGAGCTGAGACCCAATTTTCAGTGCTGCTCGGCTGGGTGAATGCAACCCTGCTGAGGCCCTTCCCGCGCTGCGTGGTTATTAATAGAGCACAAGAGTACATTTTTGGCCAAAGGAATCTCCCTGCTCTCTATGCCTTTCCATTCCTCTGTTCTCAAGCTGGTTGCCTGTCAGTGGCTCCCACAAACAGTGCACAATCTGTTTTTATACAGCTCCTGCCATGCTACAGGGCAAAAGCAATGTCTGTCACAAAGGCCAGAGGCATCTCCTACCTTGCAGAGTGGGAACCTCCCATCTGGAGCACACAGCCTGATTTCTGTGACCCACCAGCTAGGGGGAGTTTACCCCCACCCTGACTGAGTGATTTAAGCCTCTGAGCCCATTGGAATTTGAGCAGCTGGTCTGCATTAGGACTTAGAGTACAGCATAGGCAGATGAGAGCAATGATCTAGGAGGTGTTTCACAGCCTCTGGCTTGGGCCATGCCAACAGCAGAGGGTAGTGAAGGAGGTCGCCCACACCAGTCCCTGGTCTGTGTCTGCTTGCAGACCGAAATGACAGGGTGGGTAAGATGGCCTCTGCTGTCCCCCTTCCTCTCTGTTTGCTCTTTTCTCCTTCCCACCCAGAACTGTGTATTTTCTGCTAGCACTGAGCAGATGAGTCAGGCCTGGACTTTCCACGCTGGAAAGGAAGGGTGTGCATCTCTGAGCACCTTCATCTCTCCTCCTGGCAGTGTGCGCAAACTGTGAGGAGCTGGATGCCTTGGCAGTGACAGGGATCATCACTGCAGATCTTCTCATCACCTTCGGGGTGCTGATTCTGGTCTATTACTTCAGCAAAGACAGGAAGGGGAGAGCGAGCTCTAGTGCTGGGAGTCGGCCACGAGGTAAGAGCCATTTCAGGCATCTCTGCTCTCCATGATGTCCGCTAAGCACTAAATTAAGCACTTGCCCCTGCCGAGTGACAGAGCCTCCTCTCTTCCCCCGAGCCTCCAAGAGCTTATCAAACAACGCTCCCGCTTACCACATCTGTTGCTCCACGCTGCCTCCTTGTATGGGGTGAGTGCGGCTGCTGTGTAGTGTCAAAGGCTTCCTGAGCATAGGAAACCATTTCACAGGCTGTTGCGCAGCAGTGTTGACTTTGAGCTGAAGCAAACTCTGTACAGGGGATGCTCAGCTTGCAAGTGTAGTTGCAAACCCAGCCTGGGCCTGGCCCACTCAGCTGCTTGTCTCAGGCAATCAAAGACCAAGAATTAGGCCTGCACACAGAAGGTGTGATCAGAAATCGTGCTGTTATTAAAACTATACATTTTCATTTCTGGCTTCTGAGGCCCCGGTTTGGTGACCCAGCGGGTCCAGCAGCGGGGCTCAGGGGTTATAAATGCCAGGGTAAAGTGATACAGGGTGGTGACCTCATGATGCTGGTTCAGATGTGTTCAAGAAGTATTGATGATGAAGTTTGTGCCAGGAGACTGCCTGTCAGACAAGTACCATGGGTGCTCACCAGCCGGGCTTTGTGCAGATCAGGCACTGGCACTCTTCCACTTGCCTCCCCAAAGCTGACGTGCCTCTCCCAGCACGTCTAAGGTCCTTGTTGTGTGCTTACTGTGCGCGTCGTGTGCTGGCTTCAACAGAACTGTGATGACGTGCTCATGCCTGTGCAGCTTGCTGAGGCAGAGCAGTATAGATCTGCTATCCGTATTCTGGAGCTGTGGCCCGGGCCTGTGCTTGTGCAGCCTTCTTGTTTTGATGTATTTCTTCCCAGCCAGGAAAGCCAGAAATTTACCTTTTCTAAAAGAAAGCTGATTTCCTCCGAAATGAGGCTAAGACCTCCTGCCTGAGCAGTTGGGTCTTTAAAAGCTCTAAGCTCATAATAAAGCCATGCAAGTTGACCCACAGTATGCATTACCCTGGGATCATCTCCATGAAAGGCCCTTGCGCTGTGTTACAGGAATTATCACCAAGGATAACCTCTCTATAACTCTGTTGCAGGTCAGAAGATGCAGCGTCCTCCCCCTGTTCCAAACCCAGACTATGAGGTATGGAGAACCTGCATTTTTTTCCATTGCTCTTCTCTCTTTGCTGGTTGGGGAGGCATAGCCACAGCCGGGAACTTGTAGCCCTTATTCTTTTTGCTCCTTTGAAGAAGCATCCAGTCACCCTCCAAGCTTTCCTGGCAGCGGAGGAAAAAGGTGGTGAGGGTGGAGCCCTTTCTCCCAGTGCTGACACAAGGAGTCGGGAGCAGAATTGCAGCTTCTTGTGCACGCTACCAGAGCAGCACTACACCTGCTCCCTCTGTTGTGGTTTTCTCCACCTATTGTGTGGACCAAGACTCTGGGGGTGTTTTGAGGGTGTGTTAATAAGGATTCCCTAACTAACATCTCTGCTGTTCCCACAGCCCATCCGGAAAGGCCAGCGGGAAGTGTATGCAGGCCTGGAATCCAGGGGCTTCTGAAATTCCCACAGATGACAGCCTGGGAAACAGCAGCAGAGGGGCTGAGCGCATCTGCCCTGCTCGGCACCGGTTCTCTGCAGGCCTGCTGAGGCCCAGGCGCTTTGGGGTAAGCCAGGCAGCCACGCAGGACAGGCACCCTGCTGCCATCCGCCATCCCACCCTCACGTCTTCCTTCGGCCTTCGGTTTGACATTAGGGAACAGAGACAAAGGAGCACATTGGCAAGAGAAGTTTTCCTTCTCATTAAAGAACTGCAGCCTCACTCGTGGTTCCTGGCCTCCTTTTCCCTCACACTTCTCTCTCTGCTCCAGTGGCATGCTCAGGTTTTCCCTCCCATTTAATTTCTGCTCTGAGTGCCTCCGCTTGCTCCCCGTGCCTCGGTAGCTTGTGGGCGAAGAGTGGGCCCTTCTCAGAGTGACAGACTTCTGACCTTGTCCAGCTCTCATGTTAATAGCCTGTCTTTGTTTTGCTGCCCAGGATCCTAGCAAAAGGAACAGAGGTGGTCAGCACATGAAAACCAAAATTGTCATAGAAAAGCCACTGCTTCAAATGAAAATATTTTGGTCCAGAAAAACCAGTTTTCCTTTTAAAAAATGGGAAGCTCATCTACCAGTACATGCAGCCCGATCTGTCCATCCCCCCACCCTTCTTCTGTAGGAACGGAGTAGGGTCGAGTACCACTTTGCATCCAGTGACCTTTAGGCTTCAGACCTTCAGGAGAGGATCCTCATAGGGTCACATGAGGATTTGGCACCTTCCCAAGCCATCTGAAAGCCTCCTGTTAGGAAACGTAGGTGCTCGGCTTAAGTCTGTGATGCTATTAAATAGTGGGGCTCTCGGATATTTCAGCTAAGATTTGAACACCCACTTAGCAAGGAGCATCAGCTTTGCAGCGTGACTGAGACAGCACAACAGGGATTTTCATGTTTCCCGGATTGGAACGCAGACCCTTCGGCTCAGCCCCAGGACTAGCACTCTGCTCTGAAACAGCTGATTCACTGGAATTGAAATGAATGCACTGGGGACACAGAGATAAAGCTCAGGGCCTACAAAATCCAAGAGAGCATCAGACCTTTTTGCTAGGTTGTCCTCTTCATCCCAGAGACTTCATGGACTCCATTTTTACTGATATTCTGTAGCGTGGTCTAGGATAAACACATTTCTTTGGATGTGCTCTACCCTAAGGGCTGCACACTTGCTGGTGGAGTTTCATTTTCCAGAACTATCAGTCTTAGAGATCCTCGTGATTTGCCCTTTGCTGCTGCCCCTTCTGTCCCCATTTCAGCTCAGTAACTTGAATTTTGCCTGGGTTCTGGTAGAAAGATGGCAGGCTGCTTTGCCATCAGTAAAGATCTGTTTGAACTTTTTTATATAAAAAAAAGTATAAAAATTTTATAGATGACATTTAAAAACAGTGGTATATTAATAAAAGGGGAGACAGCAGCACCAGGTATACATGGGAAAAGATTACCCCTGTGGTTTTATCTCTCTCAAATAAAACCAGTTTTTGTTAAGGGGAGTTTCCCCACCAGGAGCAGTCCCAGACAGTGAGAGCTTCTGTAGGTCGTGTTGGCTCACCTTGCAGTAGCCTCCCAGGAGTTTGGGAGGAGACGGTGCCAGGTTGGGGAGGGGGGGAACTACACATAGAGAAATGCACTGTCGTGCCTGAGAGAGCGGGGCCTGAGAGCAGGGCTGGGGTACAACAGGAGCTGGGGAGTGGGACTGAGGCTGCTCTCTGCAGGCAAGTGAAATAGCAGAGGTGCCATGCCCTCAACGCACAGATTTTAAAAGCAGCAGTTTCCAAAGCAGGAGCAGCAGCAGCAAAATGGAACGGGTAGTAAGTTAAGAAGAAGGGCCCAAGAGGTGCTGTGATGCCTGGGAACGTTTCTGGTCTAACACTGGCCGAGTGAGCCCCATTTCTGTTGCTCTGCAGAGCAACAGCTCTGAAGAACGGAAACAGCAGCAGTGGTGGGGGCTGGGGGTGGTTTAACCCTTGAGTTTCAGCACGGGGAGACGAACACCCAGCAAGTTTCACACTTCAGATTGCTGTGCTTGCCCTGCAGGATGTGGTTTTAAAAGCAGCACAGCTGGGTCTGCTATACAAGGTGCTAAACATCTAGGAGGGAGATTGCAAGATACAAAGAGCACTGCACTAACCTCTGGCAGCTCTAAAACTGCTCTGGGCCACGTTCTCAGCTTCTGCAAAACATCACTGCTCCAGGGACGCTTGCTCAGCCCGGCCGTACAGCTCATTGCCACGAACGGGTTGTGAGAAGCTCGGAGCACTCTGGGTGTACAAGGTCTAAGTTTTGCTTCAAGCTACACTCCGATGCTTCTGCCACCACTTATGGGGCTGCATGTTTGCCGCAACCAGTGTCATCACACGCTCTCCTTATCTCAGTGGGATCAACGCCCATCCAGTGACATCTCTCTGCCTCTGTGCTTAGCTGCACTATGGAAACATTTCTTTGTCCTCCCAAGAGTGAGGTGCTGAGGAGCCTCTCACAAACAGAGAAGTTGTAGATGTTGTCCCTGCTGTGTCTTTGATTTGTGCAGAACATACCCACCCACTCTGCTCTGGGTTTCTCCTGCTCTTTTGAGTGTGGTTTGCTTTGCTCGTTGCTTTGAGATCCGACGGTGACAGAAGTGCTACAAACTAGGTGGTCTGCTGGTCACTTTTTTACAAGGTCCTACCCAGACGGCTTTGCAGACCAAAGGCGGGTGGGTATCCGCCTATTCCGCCTGCAATGGCTCACCCTTCACTGGAGCAGGTTAGAGCAGAAAAAAACGCTAAGACATTTTTCTGCTCCTGTGAAGAGCAAAATGTCGTTGCATAAAGAGCCAATGCCGCAGGAAAACAGGTCCTTTTCCTGTTCGCTGTGCACGAGGCTGATCACACACCCATTCCTGTAAAAGCACCCACAGCTTTGCGCAGCCTCCACGGTGTTTGCTGCATCAGGCGCGTCACAGATTTGTGGCCAGTTGTTATTGAGCGTTAACTCTTTCAGTGCTTGCTTCATGCCAGTAGGTCACAAGGCAATTCACAGCCTGGTGCTCGCTAAAGCCTGTCACCCAGATTCTCAGAAAAGCAGGAAAACAACCCACAGGTGTGTAGAACTGGCAGACAGAGGGTGACCCGGTTTCTGAGGTTTCTAACTGCTGGCGGATCCTGTCTGTTACCTGCCTGCCGTTTTGGCCCTAGTCAGACCACATTAGCTGCTTCTGCTCAGAGCTGCGGGGAAGAGCTGGGTTGGTGTGGGAAGACCCAGTGCTGCTCAGTGTCTGGAAGGGTGGTTGAGACGGGAAAGGCTCTGAAAGGTTGTTCGCTTGCATCCTGTACTCAGCACACTGGGAGGGCTAGTGAGCCTGAAAGAGGGGTTGCCAAATGCCTCGCGAAAGATTCCTGGCCCAGTCACAGAGGTGGGTCACTCTCCGGTGGGCTGCAGAGGCAGAACACGTGTGGGGACTGCGGAGTGTCCCTGGCCCCCGCTGCCTGGCCAGCTCTGCTGCCACGTGTTTTTCACGCTCTCTGCTGCAGTTTTTGTCCCCTGTCCTGTTCCCATCTCCTCTTCGGGCTCAGCCCCCCAAGCTTTTCTGGGGAGCCAGCATAGCTTGCTGCTTTGCTCATGCTTCACTCTAAGCACTGAGGCAACTTGCAGGCTGGTTGGGTACCCGGGACCTGGCAAGCCTCTGCGGTTTGGAGGCTGCGATTAGATGCCAAGCCCTGCATGGGCAGAGGAAACATCCTCCTGTGCTTGCTCCTGCCAGCCCCCCAGCTCTGTCCAGGGGACTGAGGCACACAGGCATTCTGCAGAGGTGACACAGACCTTGCTAAGCAACGCTGTGCTCAGGGTGTCCTGCTCCCCATTTGGGAAGGGGAGTAAATGACACAAAGCCTCTGCTACTCTCAGGGGCGGCAATTCTCTCCCTTCCCAAGGGATCCCTTCTCCGCTTCAGCAATGCATGGTACTGTCGTTTGGATCCAGGCACGGCGAGGTGGCATAGCCATGGTCACCTGCCTGCACTGGCAGAGCAGTGTCCTGCTGAGAGAGTGTCCTACCGGGACAGGCCTTGCGGCTCTGCAAGGATCCAGGCAGACCACATCCAGCGTTTACTTTCCCCAGCAACCTGCAGGGCTCCCCAGGCCTTCAACACAACCAGTGGAGCAGGGAGGCTACAGGACAGGCTCATCTTTAATGAGAGGGATACAGAGGTGCAAGAGGCCATGGACAAAGTAGAGGGCTACAAGAAGCTGGAGGGCCCTCTAGGCAAAAACCCACACTGTCTTCTATGAGCACTGAGCTTACGAAGGCATTGGTGGTGACTTTGCTGTAACATCACTCTCAGTTTGAAGAAGCCACAGGCCCCAGCATCTTCCCACGTCACTTGCGGGCCTTGGCAGGTGCCAGTCGGCTGTACTGTCCATCGTCCCGCTCGCCAAGGGGCTAGGACGAAAAAAAGGCGGGGTGAGCTACAACAGCGTCCATCCAGCCCCAGGAGGGAGCACACGGGAAGCTGGCCCGGCCCTCCCTTTGGCAAGGTTTTGGCAAGCTTTCCCTCCCCGTACACAGAGCTTAACAACCCCAGAGAGTGAGAGGCAGGGTGCAGCTGAGCTTGCCCCATACCCTGACTCTGCAGGGGGAGGCAGCTGCATCACCCCAGCAATCTCCAACGCAGCTCAGTGCCTTGTGGCATCGAGTATCCCCCAGCAGCTGGGTCGTCATGGTGTCACCAGTCCCACCACGCCGCCCCACATCACACAGAGGTGCTGAAGCCCTGTGACACTGTCGTCCTCACGTACACACATGTGTGCACCCCCACTCACCTGGTAGACCTGCTCGTTGGCAATCAGGTTCTGCCTGTCAGAAGCTAAATGAAGAAAGAAGGTGGTCAAAGATGAGGGGACTCATGCACAGCATGGTGAACATTTGCAAGCAAACCCAAGCCGCCTGCTCTTCAGCCCTGTGCTTTTATTTCCTCTGAGAGGCTGGGTGGAAAGCCCCTGCAAGGCCTCCAATGTTCCTGTGCCCCAGCTGCTTCCCTGGGATGATGTTTTGGTCAACCTTAGGCAGCTGATGGCTTCTCCTGGGAAGCTGAGCTAGGGGCAGGAAGGGTGCTCCGGGTACTCTCCTGGATCCCCACCCTAGACACGCTGTGTGCTGGCTGCTGCCTGCAGCTTGCAGTGACTGGGCTCTGTAGGCCCTAGGTACCACACAGTGGTACTTCCTGGCCCCACCGGCGGGCAGCCAGCGGGGCTCTCCACTCACCTCGTGACATGCGTCCCTTGTCCTGGCCAGTGATGCAATACACAGCAACTGCCAGGAAGACGGTGGCAACAACATCTGCGATCACGATCCCCGAGATGGTGGGAGCGTCCACTTCGATGCAGTTCTGGCACACTGGAAGCCCAGAAGGACAAAAACACTGAAAGCACAGCCATAACCAGGACTCTGCCCCTCGGCTGCCTCCACCCTGCCACCAGGGCCGGCACAAGCCCAAAGCACTCGGCCAGCTCTGCCAGTCCAGGCAGGCTGCAGCCCCTGGGTCAGACACCAGAGACTAAGTTTGGCTTGCTGTGGGACCCAAGACACTGGTGCGAGCTGCCACGTGTCCCCAGCACTTAGGGCAGGCCACAGCAGGGCCAGCGAGCGGCTGGCAGCGAAGCAGTATGAGGGCCAGGTCACAGCACTAAATGAGGCTTTGAGCTCTCCCGGGGACACCACGTGCAGGCAAACTTGAAGCTTGGCTATTCCCATGGGCAATCTAGCACAGGAGCTGTCAGGATTTCCACAAACTGGTGGAACCAGCTGCAAACTGTGGGAAAACAGCAGTTCCCTCAAAAATTTGCTTGGGTGAAAACTGCAAGCAGTCCTGGCTCTAGAAATCAGGTTGGCAACACTTACTTCGATAGTACACCTGGAGACTTTGCTGCTTGTCTTCTGCTTGACACGTATAGATGCCTCTGGGATCATTGTAAATTGCACCCACGTCCAGTTCTGTTTGGTTTCCTATCTCACCCTCACCAACTTTCAGCCACGTGACTTTCTTTTGGGCAGAATTACAATGCAGGAACACCTTCCCACTGACTTCTTTCACGGATATTTCCTGTCCTGTGAAAAACAGCAGAGCAGAAGGCTTTGCAGCAGAGTTCTCACCCCCCACAGTGCAGAACTCAGGAGATGTCATTCATGCAGGTGGCTGGTGTAGAGAGCATCACATTAGGCTGTCCCCTGAGCAGCGGAAAGGACACTGCAAACAAAAAGCTCTGCAAAAAGTAGACTACAGAGTAGAAAAGTAATCCCGCGTTCAACTGGTGGTTACTTGATGCAGCTCTGGGTAGTTCAGAGAGCCAAATTGCCTTAGAGTGAAAACTAAGCAGAATGGGGCATCCACCTGGCCTCCAGCCAGACTGTGTAGGTGCATGACCCTCATCCCACGCACAGATCACATTGATACTGAAGTGTAACTGTGGTGAGAGACGTTTCAGCAGAAAGCAAAATGTTTCCACCAGCAGAGACAGGAACTGAGCCCAAACAGGGAGGCAACACCCAGCTGGTTTTTGACCCAGTAGTAAAAAACCTTTTTAGTGAAAAGCATGGGAAAAACTACACCGAACTGCTTGCACGGCCCAAAAGCTCCACCTGCAGAGACTGCAAATGGAGAGTAAATTCCCTGTCTCTCGCGCAGAGGCAGGGTACGGAGCACAGCCTCTCCTGCGCGCACATCGCTGCTGCGCCGAAGCCCACGGCTGCGCTCACCTCCCGCCGTGGTGCTGCCAGGCGCAGCTTTACGTGCTCTGCCGCTGCAAGGCGGGTGGGAGCCACCGCGGCCGGCCAGCAGTAATGCCCGTGGCTCTCGGCTGCCACTGCAACGCCCAGGGCACCAGCGCTGCCAGAGCGATGTCGTCCTCGCGAACCACTGCGCTGACGTGCTCCCTTCTCCCCGTTAGCGCTTAGGAACCTCACAGCACAGTGTCCCCGCGGACAGCCCAGCAAGCTGCGGGGACCCGCTTCCCAGCCTCCCTGCCGGCACCGCAGGCACCTGCGGCACAGCAGTACTGGGGCCAGGGGGGGTCCGGGGACCAGGGCGAATGCCCAAGGGGCGCGGCTGCAGCCTCGCCGCCTGTACGGGGCTCCTCGGGTACCCCACGCCGGGGGGCTCCACGTGCTGCGCGGGTCTGCGCTGCACCGCTCCCGGTTCAGCCGCGGGGCACAGCACCGAGCAGCCCGTGGGCGGCCGCTGACGCCCGGGGACTTACCTTGGACGCCCCGGCTGGCCACGGCCAGGCTGGCGAGCAGCACCCAGGCACCCAGGGCCCTTCCCCTCCTCATGGCACAAAGTACCGGCCGCTCTTTGCCCCGCTCAGAGGAGAGGATGCGGAGAGAGCTCCTCTCCACCGCTCGCCGCCCACACCGAGATCTTTGTCGAGGACCGGATGCCGTGGGCTGGAGCATCGCTCCCTCCCCGCCCCAGCAGCC
>VWZZ01001704.1:286298-344790 GCA_013399095.1 Psophia crepitans
CGCCGGGCAGCCCGGCCGCGCAGCCCCAGCCGCCGGTTCGGACCGGGGCGCCCCGAGCGGTCTCTCCCCTCTGCTCGAGAAGGCCTTGCCTGGGCCTGACGGTGTCCCAACGGTCGATCTTCCTCAGGGAGAAGTCTGCAACATGATTAACAAGAAGTATAACGAGTTCCTGCCCAGCATGCAGAGTGCCGAGGACCTGGTGGCGCAGGTGGACGGGCTGTCCAGCAACATCGATCTGCTGAAAGCGGGCATTGAAAACGAGGTGACAGTGTGGGGGCTCTGGTAGATGCTGTTCGGTTTCAAGCCAAACCTGTAGGGCCTCCCCGTCCTGGGGTGCTGCCAGGGGGCTGGGGAAGGACGGAGGACTCCTGACTAAGAACCCTGGCTGGTATCACCCCTTAAAAATAGGTGACACACACTGCACAGGTAGGTGTGTGTAAGTATGTCGGGGTGTAAGAACAGTCATTAAGGGATGGGCGTCTTTGCTGTCTGTTGTCCAGTTGGAAAAGCGTGTCAGACACCTCTCGTTCAGAAAGGAGGGAGGGATCAGCCTTGCGTGGATCGTGGGAAGGTGTGTCCCAGTGATGGACTGGCTGTGTGTTGGTTGCACAGTGATTTTGGGCAAAATGGCAGTCCCACTCGTAGCTGTGCACATTCACTGATGTCTTTAAGGAGAAGGCGAGCAGCTCTGGCAGGCTGCATTGCAGACCCCCGCGCTCGTTTTTGCTTCTCTGATTGGTTTTCCAGCAGCTGGAGTTCTGTTGCACTGTTAGTTGTGATTTAACTTTTGGCTGAGTTCAAGCGCTGGTGCATTTTAAATGGCTGTGTTAAAGGAACACTGAAGTCCTTTTGAGTGCCTTCTGAGGCTAAATTGCCTTAGGGTGCCTTTAAAAGCCCTGCAATGTGTTAAAAGATAAACCAGTTTGGACGTGCTTCCAGTGCTTATAGGGATCTTCCTAGCAAGGAGTAAAATAGAAGGAGCCTGTTTCCTCCTCAGTGAATTATTCTCATAGCAGAAATACCTGATATCTCATATTGTTACCACTGGTCAGAGGAAATGTGTCTGATAACACATGCTTGCTGTACATGAACTGAAAAAGTTTGTTATTTTAGGTTCAGCGGGATCTAAATGTCGCTGTTGCTGAGTTTTCTGAACTGAAGCAGCAGCTGGAGCGAGACACACTGGTTCTGAGTGTTCTGAAAAAGCTACAGGAGGTGAGGAGGGGGAGCTGCTTAAAATCAGTAAGCGGTAGTCATCGTCTCTGCTGCTCAGTCTATGGCTTTACTCTGGGCGTCTCTTTCAAATACTTGTGCCTCCCCTGTCTCTAGCCGCGTTCTTTAAAAAATTGTAGTCTGTTAGCAGATACACAGTGACGTGTGAATCTGTCTGTCACAGTTTGATACAGCTATTAAAGAGTACAGTACTGCCTTGCTGGAAAAGAAGTATGTTGCAGCAGCTCAGCAACTGGAAAAGGTAATAATGGCTTCCCGAGCACGTGGCGCTGTGGTTCGTCTGTACTGTCGGTAAATTTCACAAGATGCTGTGTATCCCCCGTGTTTTGTGCTTCATCTTTACTGCCAGGCACGCAGCACCCTGAAGATGCTGGAGTCCCGCAGGGGCTTTGAGCTGAAGATCCTGAAAGCACTAGGCACAGAGCTCACAGTGCAGACGCAGAACATGCTCTATCATCTAGGAGAAGAATGGCAGAAACTGGCCGTGTGGAGGCTCCCTCCTTCCCAAGGTACCCGCAGTTCTAGCTCGTTTCACTCTCTTTGCTTCGCTCTTTGAAATGCCTGGTTTCAAGCACTCCCGAGATGGGAAATACAGTGATACTGTCAAACTAAGGTTGGTTTAAGGAGCTCTTTCTGCTGTTTGCATACCCTAACGGGTGGGAGTGATGAGTGTCAGTATTCTTTGGATACCACTCCACTCCCAGAGTATTTAGGTGCTTTCAGAAGCAATCACAGAACCATGGAACGGTTTGGGTTGGAAGGGACCTTAAAGATCATCTGGTTCCAAGCCCCCTGCTGTGGGCTGGGATGCCACCCACTAGATCAGGTTGGCCAGGGCCCCATCCAGCCAGGCCTTGGGCACTGCCAGGGATCCAGGGGCAGCCACAGCTTCTCAGGGCAATCCGATGTAGTCAGTAAATTGCAAAGAGAGTTGTGAAGGTTCATCTGCCTCTTCTGTGGTATTTCTTCTGTTGCGTTGAAGCAGAGGTCAAAACAATCCCAAGAGCTGCTCCAGTCTGTTGCTGTCTGTGTTGAAAAGCAGACTTTTCCTTTGGAAGAGAACAAACCCATTCCCTTTGGATTTGATGTGAAATGTGGAAAAGAGGGCAAGGGAAGCGATTGTCACTAAATGTCATCCAGTTGCAAGAGGACTGAAATGAGAATTCTGTTTTATTGTAAGAGATTGATTCTCATCCTGTTGTCCTGCCCTCTAACACAAGGAACTCTGTACCCTCTTCTGACAGTCTCACAGAAGCTGTGTTCTGTGGAAAGGGGGAGAGGTAGAATACTGATTGCTTTAGGTGCCTCCCAGGAAATGCAGTAGCTTCACAGATTTGCTGTTTCTCAGACCGCGCTCTTGACAGAGGTGGTTCTTCTTTCTCTTTAGAAAGCAGCAGCCTGGAGTCAGTGATGCGTTCAGAATTGCACTTACGCACGGTGCCATCCAAAGAGGAGGAGATTGCTGGCCCACCTGTTGCTTCCGTGCTGCAGGCATTTGCTGTCCTAGGAGAACTGCACACCAAGCTGAAAAGTTTTGGTAAGACCGACCGTGGATGCAGATAAACATAGCTGTAGGAGCCCAAGGGCAGACTTGTTTTAAGATGGATATTGAGATTCAGTTCCCCTCAGCAGTTCACTGGCTTTCTGTCTTGGCTTGTGTTTCCCACTGAGCGTGAGCTGAATGCTCTGGTTCTTGTTAACAGGAAATTATTGATCCTTCATTTACCTTGCTGTTTATCCAGAACGATGGCGACTTTCCTGTCAGTTTACTCTAGTGTACTGTTTTGATCTGTAGCTATATGGTTTCTTGGTCTGCTGTTTAAGCCGTTTTTCCAGTTACAGCCCCCTCATCCAGCAAGAGCAAGGCTGTTGGTTTCAGGCAGCCTCTGGGCTGCAGCATTCCCAGGTGTTGATAAAATCAGTCGGGGAACGTGGTAGATGCTAGGGCAGGATATCATGCTTCCAGCTGCTGAAGCTGTTTTTCATGTGCTATGAGACATGCTGCTTTTTGTTAGGCCTCTGCGTGCGTCTTACGTGAGCAGAATGGTCTTTAGTGAAACCAAACCCAGCGTTTTACCTCCGTAGCTGTTCCCCGGTCCAGCTAATCAAGAGAGCATTTCTTCCAGTTCACGTGAAGAATCTCTGCGTCCCAAACAGGCACAGCGGGCCTCACTGGAGCAAACTGGCTGCCTCCCGCTCTTGGAAAACATCTGTTTTTCATTTCTCAGGCCAGCTGCTGCTGAAGTACATCCTCAAGCCACTGATCTCATACCCGTCTCTGCAGCCGTGCACAGAGGAACAGTCAGATGTGTTCATCCTATCTTTTAAGTCGAAGGAGCCTAACTTGGATCATTCCTCTCCTATGGAGGTTTTTGACAAGATCAAGCTTGTTTTTGAAGTTCTTCACAAATATCTGCTGAGTAGGTCATTTCTCCCTTTTGGAACTAGACTGAGATAAGTACCGTGTTCATGTAACTGGAGCGGAAGCTTTCTAGAATGTCTGGTTGTTAAGCAGTGTTGAATTATGGGTCAGGTCTAAGCAGCTTTTACTGTTACCTTGCTACGCTGTGCTCTTGAACAGCTTGGCACCTTTTCAAACCGCGCTTAGAGGTGAGCCAGCATTCACAGAGCTGGGAGGATGAAGGAGGAAGGTGCTGTGGCTGAAAGGGATCAAGGGGTTCATTTTTTGGTAACATGTTTTTCTCACGAACCAGTCGCTGCATTGAAGACCTTTGCGTGCCGCAGGTCTAAGAGGTGGAAGTCATGTCGCAGTCCAGGGAGCTCCCTCGGTCAGGCTGGTCCCCTGCAGGATCTTCTGTTGCCTAGAAACTGGGCTGGTCTTTGCCAGCGTTTCACCAAATAAACCTGCTGGGAAAGCAGCTTCAGTTTACGCAGAAGCCAGTTGGTTTTTGGTCCGGTGGGTGATTCTCCAGGCCCAGCACGTGGCCGGGATAAGAATACCTCCGTTGTAAGAGGGTGGCACAGCTGATGGATCCTGTTCTGACAGGAAGGCCCAGGTGAACCAGTGAAGGCTGTGGTCCAGGACAGAGGTGTGCTAAATTCCATTTCTGTTCTCTTGAATTCAGATGTGCCTCTTGAGCAGCCTGCGGAAGATAAAAAGGACTGCAGAGTTCCACTCGCAGAACTGCTAGGTGATATGATATGGGAAGAGTTATCAGACTGCCTCATTCAGAACTGTCTGGTGAATTCAATCCCAAGCAATAGCAGCAAACTGGAGCAGTATATAGAGGTAGGTCTCAAAATTCAGGCCCATGTAGTGGAAACGGCAGATGGCCAGCTTCAAAGGAGCTGTGCTTCGCTAATCTGGAATTGCGTTTCTTTCAGTTAAGCTGTGGCTTGTTTTTCCTGTCACGTAAAGTATGCCAGATCTCCGATCCCTGGAACTCAGGCCATATTTAGCTAAGACCTGGAGGCTTTCAGGGTGTGCGATGCACGGTCCTTGTCTGAACCTCTGTGAGAGGCTGAAGGTGATGATGAGGCAAGTGCTGCTTGCCCAGCTGGCTTCCTGAGGTTGTATGTGTTAGTAGTAATGCTCACAGGGGTTTCATGTGCAGGCCACATACTTTTTTTTTTTGAAACAACATACAGAAAACAGAACTAATTGCTAGGGAAGAATGCCAAAAGCTCCTTTTCCTGGAGAGGGGGCTGTTTCAAACAGTAGCCGTGGTAGGATAAACCTCCCAGGCCCTTTATCCCAGCTAGCCCAGTGTAATGAAATGTGATCACCTTATTCCTCTGGTTTGTCAGTGAGGTTGCCAGCACAGTTGGGGGGACAAACCTGCAGTTCAAACACTGCATTGTGTGCTGCAACCACGGCCCGCTGCTGAGCCAGCTCTTTCCAAAAGACTGCTGAAAAGCTGTCGGGTGGTTAGTGCCCTCCTTTGCTTTCAGCTGAGAGGAAGAGTTCATACCCCACTGCAGTTTGGGTTTCGATTTTAGGAAACTACGTTAATGTAGAATATGTGTCTGTTCTTTTCAGGTGATTAAATCCACAGAGGAATTTGAAAAAGCCTTGAAGAACATGCAGTTTTTGAAAGGAGACACGACAGATTTACTGAAATACGCCCGTAACGTCAATTCCCACTTCGCTAACAAGAAGTGCCAGGATGTGATTGTGGCAGCCAGAAACCTAATGACCTCAGAAATACACAATACGGTAAAGGTGGGTGTTGATGCAACAGACTGTTGTTCTATGAGGAAAGCCTTTGAAGAAGGCTTGTCTAGAACAATCGAGTCCTTTTTTGGTGGAGCACGGAGGACTCCTGATTATTTGGGGATCTCCACAAACGACAGGTGCAAAGCCTTTCTTTGCGGTGCTCAAGTAGGGTATTTCGCCAACAAGATGCTTGTTAAATACCTGAACTTTGCTTTATAGGCTTTTCTGGCTAGTGTCATAAGCCTAAGAAAAATGAGAGGATTACTCACAGAGTTGCTTCAAGGTATGCAACGCTATATAGACCATTTTGTGGTCTGCTGTGTTGTTCATAAGGCAGGAGACTTCCAGCAGTTTTATGGGACTTCTAGAGCCTCGTGTTTGTCTTGAGTCTAAACTCTCTGTCATTCAGTGTTCTGTAGTCTTGCGCAGTCTCCTTTCTGTAGGCTTTAAACGATATCATACCTTTCTCTTGTTGTTTGCCCTTAGATCACACCCGATTCCTGTGTAGCTCTACCAAGGCTTCCTGATCCTGGGGCAGGAAATCACGTAAAAACTCCAACAACTTCCAGACTTCTGCATAACGACATAGTGACCTTGGAGAACGAGACCAAACTGAGCCAGTACACCTTCTGTCTGCCCACGTGCCGCATCAGTTCGTCAGTGGAGAAACTGATGGAGCTGGCTTACCAGACGCTATTGGAGGCTACAGCCAGCACGGATCAGTGGTAGGAATTCTAAACCCGGGGGCAACTCTTAGGTGTCAGATACTTACGGCCTTTGGCAGCACCAAGCATCTGTTAACAGAGCAAAAAAACTTTTCAGGAACAGAAGAGAAGATGCTTAAAAAGTAGAACCAATCATGGAAGTTGCTCTGTTTTGGCTGGAGGATGCGTGCCTGGGTGCGTGCAGTAGGCTGGTACCGCAGAGGAGCTGCGGACTATGTTCCCTGCAATATTCAGGTTGAGCAACCTTTCGGACTTACATTTGCAGGGAACATTCGGGTTCGCTTGGTTGTATTTTAGCTAGTAAAGCAGCCAAAAGACGGTGAACTCCATAGCGTGCACAGCGTAGTAGCGTGCACAGCGTAGTTCACAGCTTTGCTCACTCCCCCGCAGTAAACGCTGCCGCAGCGTTCACTTCAGCATTTCACTGGATCTTCGCTGTCGGTTGCTCAGAAAAATCAAAACCTTCTTTTTTTCAAACCAGATGGTAAGTGATGGTGCCCCTTTGAGGTGAGTTCTTGCTTTCTTTGTGCTGAGGGAAAGCAAAGAACTTCAGCTCTGTGCCTGGCAGGGCTCTTCAGAGAAAGCACTTAAACATTTTGAGGAACCGCATACAGTCAGCTTTAAAAACTGAAGACCACAAGCCCGAAGGGGAGTTGCCTAGGTACTGGATGCCCTTCAGCACACTGTGGCAGAGAGGGGCCTGACTTTACGCAGTCCTGCTGGGGGAAGGGACACTGTCCCCTTTGTTCCTGGGGTTTCATATGTCTCCCTTCTGACAAGTGGTCTGCAGCTTGTCTTTTCCACATGGAACCTACAAGGGCGTCACAGCTTTTCTGAGAAGCCTTTGTGAATTGTCCAGCAGTTGCCTTTGTTGACATCGTTCTAATTGACTCTGACAATCTACTCTTTGTTCCAGTGCTTTGCTCCTAATAAAAACTTGTTTTGGAGAAGGTTGAGGGTCACTTGTGAGCAAGACATTAATTCCCCTGACAAACTAACGTGAGCCTTATTTCCCTTGTAGCTGTATACAGCTCTTCTACTCTGTGCGGAATATATTCCAGCTGTTCTATGATGTAGTGCCAACGTACCACAAGTAAGTGTGTGTGGGGGTGGGCTGTTTTGGAGAGAAAACAATGCTATGGGAACAGCCCCACTTGTGCCCAGTTTGCCCACCACAGGCAGATAATACTAGATTAAGAGTACTAGCTTTCTGCTGCTGGAGGAAACCCTTCGTAGTAAGTTGTACCTGCTGCGCAACAGGTGCTTGCGAGATTCGGAGTTGGCAGTCTTAGGACCGAGGAGGTAGTTGCAGTTCTCACGCTGTTGTGTTTGAATCCAGCTACGTAACTCTGACCCCAGGTCTGCCACAGAGATTTGTCACGGTGGTTTTCCTGTAAAAAAGAACAGCGGTAAGGGTTGAAAGCGTACAGTTCTGTCAGAGAACACCGGCGTGTTACTGAAAAGAACTTGTCTCCCTTTTCCTCTCCATCATGCTCTAACAAGGTACCTTCCTGTTTGAAAGTCCCTTGCTAGAAACAGTGTGGACATAACTCACGGTTCACGTGCAGAAGTGCACTTTCACTGGCTGTGAAACCCCTTGCCTCTGAGTTCTTGTACGGACGTGTCAGGAAATCCAATGCTTTAATTCAGACCAATGTCTTTATTAGGCATCGCCCGCAGTTAGTTACTCGTAACATCTGTCTGGGGCAGACCGGGCGTTTCTCTAGGGCAGGTGTGATGATTTTTTCCAGAGAGAACCGGGTCTGAATAAATACATTTCTTTCTTTTCTCTTCCTCCTTCCTGGAACAGAGAGAACCTTCAGAAATTACCCCAGCTGGCAGCCATTCACCACAACAACTGCATGTATATTGCTCACCACCTGCTCACCCTCGGACACCAGTTCCGATACCGCCTGACTAACATCCTGTGCGACGGAGCAGCTACTTTTGTAGATCTGGTACCTGGTTTCAGGAGACTTGGTAATTTTACCTTTTGCTATTGATGCATAGGTGGGTGACGTGCTAAGTAATCTTGGCTTTTGTTGCTGAATACCTTAGCGTGGAGCTACTGACTCAAGCAGTGATTTAAGAGCTTTGGACAAGCAGCAAGGACATGTTCTAGGTTGGGAAGCCTGACATTAGAGCATTACAGCTTTAAGCAAGATGGCTGTTTAGGGCTTGACCCTTTGAAGCCCGACTCTTCTTGTCCAGCACAGAGTTCCAAGAACAGTTTGTTATCCAGTGAGTTGTTGTGGTGCTCAGATATTTTGGGATCTGCTGCTCAGTCCTTTGATTGTTTCATAGAATAAGCTAAAGAAACTAATTCTGAGGTAAGTTCGTGTCGTGCTTTAACCGCAGCTAGCGACTAAGCACCAGGCAGCCGCTCGCTCACTCCCCCGCAGTGGGACAGGGAGGGGATCAGAAGAGTAAAAGCGAGAACACTCGTGAGTTGAGATCAAGGCAGGTCAATAGGTAAAGCAAAGGCTGCGCACGCAAGCAAAGCAAACCAAGGAATTCATTCACCGCTTCCCGTCGGCAGGCAGGTGTCGAGCCATCCCCAGGAAAGCAGGGCTCCGTCACCCAGTAGCTTGGGGAAAGACACACTGTCACTCCAACTGCCCCCCTCTTCCTTCTTTCTGCAGCCTGATATACGCTGAGCACGACGCCATATGGTCTGGGATATCCCTCTGGTCCGGTGGGGTCGGCCGTCCCGGCTGTGTCCCCTCCCAGCTCCTTGTGCACCCCCAGCCTGCTCACTGGCGAGGTGGGGTGAGGAGCAGAAGAGACCCTGACTGCTCAGCAGGAAGGAAAACATCCCCATGTTATTGACACTGTTCTCAGCACAAACCCCAAAATAGCCTCATACGAGGGACTATGAAGAAAATTAACTCTATCCCAGCCAAAACCAGCACAGTTTGAGAGAGCCCAGCAGGAGCCTGTTATCCACAGTAAATTCTGCTCCTCTGCTCCTTTTCAAAAGGATTGTAGCAATGCAAGCTGCACAAGGGCTTACCAAATACATGACTGAGCCCAGTTAAATTGGTTCTGAGAGACTGTTTAGAGACTGGAAATTCCTTTAGAAAGAAAACATTATAGCACGCTCATTATTCAGCACTTACAGTCTCTAAATTGGCAGAGCACATTTAATAATTGCTTAATTGCTTCTCTCTGCTTGTTTTTGCTCCTAAAGGGATGGAGTGTTTTCTGGCCCAGATGCGAGTGCAGAAAGGAGAAATCCTGGAGAGGCTGTCAAGTGCCAGGAATTTTTCTAACATGGATGATGAGGAAAATTACTGTGCAGCAAACAAAGCAATAAGGCAGGTGAGCAAGACAATCAAAGCCCAATACCCTGTTGTCCATGGATGCTGTCCTTGGGAAGGTACTGTGTGAAGTCTCAGCCCTGGCAGCTGTGCAGTGTATCAGCAGAGTGGAACTTCTCAAAACAACGATTTTTCTGGCATAAGTGTTGGGGTTTTTTTGCCCTGGTCTGTGTCTTTTTGTAAAATTGAAGTATGCCGAGTCCAGTTCCTCTTGCTCCAAGTTGAAATGAAAAGCTGCTTGATCTTGACCTTTTGTTTATTGTATATTAATACTGGTTTTCATTTTTCAGGGAAAAGATCTGCCACTGTTGATGAGCCTTCCTGCAAACTGAAAGTTCTGCTTTTTTCCCCAGGAACGTCCGCTCTGTGCGCTAGCAGCATACTTCGCTGCCTTTTGCTTCTCTCAGGCTGGTTTCTGACCATATGCAGTCACCATGTCACTTGGTGCCTCTCGGTGTTCTTTTTGATACCGCGGAGATAACATATAGCTGTTATCTTCCAGGTATTGCATCAGTTGAAACGAGTGGGGAAAGTCTGGCAAGATGTCCTTCCAGTGAATGTATACTGCAAGGCTATGGGGACTTTACTGAACACGGCGCTCTCGGAGATCGTCACTAGGATCGCTGCCCTAGAGGTAACTGCGTCAGCTGGACGTGCCAGGCATAGGGGGGCTGCTGTTGCACTAAGATACGCCGTTTAGAAGTGCAGCCCTTGTTCTGAGGCAGTCACTTGCTGAAATAGCTATTCATGAAATAAGTTACATTAGCTCGAGACCGTTAAACGGGCTCTAAACCACTGCTTCTATCTTCACACACACAGCCACCTTTTTTTGATTTCACTTGCTGCTTGGCACTCGGCAAATACATCTAACTGCGCCCCTGTCAACATCTGTTCGATTCTAGGATATCTCTGCAGAAGATGCAGACAGGTTGTACTCCCTCTGTAGGATCATGGTGGAGGAAGGGCCCCAAGTTTTCACCCCACTGCCTGAAGATGACAAAAATAAGAAATACCAAGAGGAAGTTCCAGTCTACGTGCAGAAATGGATGACTTTCAAAGAGCTGATGATCATCTTGCAAGCCAACCTCCAAGAAATAGTTGATCAGTAGGTTTCCTCCTTTTCAGTTAGTTCTTCGCCCCAGTAGCAGGGAGCTGGGAAACGGCCTGACAGCGGCAGGGCACCGCACTCAGGGACTCTGTTCAGACGAAAGGCAGGCGCTGTCAGTGAGGATCGGTAACTGCTCCTGGGGCGGTTTCTCGGCTGTGTGTTTTAAAATCCATTTCAAACTTGCTCGTGTATTCAGCTGCCTCCTGCGAAGGAAAAGGCAACGGTATAAAGACAAGTGCCGCAGGCGAGCCAGCCACAGAGGCATTGTGCATGCCCCTTGGCTTCTCCATGTCCAGAAGTATTGCATGGTCAGCAGCCTGGCATTTTGCCTGCAGCTTTTTGGTGCTAGCTGTGCCTTGCTGCCGCAGTCGTTCCATACGATTGGCCTCTGCTTTTTAGTTACTTGCAGGGGAGAATCCATCCGAGTTATACGCGAGGATTTGCATCGTTACTTCTGTGACGTTAGTTGGCACACGTCGGCAGAAGCTAGACATGCCCTGTTCACCGCTGCCTCATGCATACATCGGAATGGCAAGAAATCGTACCGTCCCCAGCAGGCTGAGCTGAAAAGGTGCTAGCCACGGGGACGGCAGTTCCTCTTCTGTGCCCTGCTCGCTGCTGCTGGTGGGACCATGTTAGACACCCGAGGGTCCCAACTCTACTTCACCTGGGCCGCTTGGTTTGGGAAGTGAATGGGAATTTTGCAGGCAGGCTTTAGGCTTAATTTGGAGAAGGAAAGGGTACAGTTTGTAAGGAGTGCAAAAATCACCTCACCACCTGTCATTTTATATACCTAGCTAAACAATTCTGGACTCAAGTTGCACGCAGCTAATAAGCTGCTAACTGGATTTGTTTTGCCTTCAGACCTGCTACTGTAACAAGTGCTCAGAAGGCTTGTTTTAACATGACAGTTCTGGGCAGTTTGGCTAAATAAAGATCTTTCTTTCCTCCGTAGGTGGGCAGATGGGAAGGGGCCTCTTGCAGCTGAATTCTCTGCAGCTGAAGTGAAGAGTCTGATCCGAGCCTTGTTCCAGAACACAGAAAGGAGAGCAGCAGCACTGGCTAAAATTAAGTAACTGTTTACTCCCACATGTTGCATCTTCTGAGGAAGCAAGAGCAGACTGAATCTTTCTTGTTTGTACTGGGATAAAAAAAAACCCTTAGCATTAAATAAGTGCTTCCTGGGGGCTTGCCTGAGGGAGAAGTTTTCTAGTTCAGAATTTGTAGGGCAAATAGGGTGGCTCTGTGAGTCTGGGACCAGAAAAATCAAAGGTGGGTAACACATGGACACTAACTGCTTATGCTCCATCTGCCAGGCAGGTGGAGTTTGGGCTTGAAGATTCCATCTCCTGCCATGCTCTGCAGAGGTGTTCTGCCCAGATCCAAGTTTTCCTTCATGAGCTGGTGGGTGTACAGTCTCAGTGAAAAAAGGACGCTAATTTCTGTTCTCCAGGATTCCATCTTCCAGTTCAGCCCAGCAGAGGGAAATAAAACACATCTATCCAACACCTCTTTGTGGGAACAGGTACTGTTGTGAGATGGGCATCATGCAAGGCACTGTGTAACATCACCTCAAGCTTCCTGGCTTAAGGATCTTGTAGAGGGATTTTTATTTCTCAACAGTGACTCTTCAGCTATGCAGTTTTACATCAGGGGGCATGTAACCCCCTTGTGCTTGACCTCTTCTGTCACTGCAAATTACATATGAAACCCACAGACTTCGGTAGCTTTTGATACCCTTGTGAGAATGCTGAAACCTGCCCACCTCAGGTTTCCCTGAAGAGCAGACCTCAAGAGCGTGAAAAATTTTGGGGGGGAAGAGGGAAGAGGAGATCCTGTTGTGAGCAAACTGTTTATCGAGTCGCAGCATTTTGCAGAAGTGGCAAAATTCCTCGTGGCGTTATTTCTCATGGAAAAATCTCTTTGAACTGACTTAGATTTTTTCAGTTTCATTTTGCCAACTGTAGAAGCCAGTTCAGCTCCTTCGTTTTTGTTGTGTATGACCTACATAGGTCTGGCAGCTGTTGTCTTTCCAGTAGTAAATTTTCAGTCCTTTACAAATAATGAGAGAAATGTAAATTAATATAGGAAGGGAATGAGGCATGCACTCAGCATTATGTTTCAAGTTACAAAAGACTATGTTTGTTGTTTTAAATTGAAAATCTCACCAGGACCATTCATTACAGCATAGCCCAGAGGCAGAGATGTGCTGCACACACCTGCTGCAGCCGTGGTACGCAGTATTTCCTTCCACGTAGTGCGTACAGCCTGCTTACAGAAGTTTTGATCACAGAGCATAACATTTTAGTCTGTTGTCTACTGTTGTGTCCTTCTCATTTGCACCTTTGTCTGACTTCTGCTCACCTTGCCAAGCTTTTCTGCGGGGCCTGAATCGCAGCTGCCTTTCACACTGCATCTACATCGCTGCGGGACTGAGTCAGCCGAGCGCAGCCGTGGCAGGGGGTGAGGACCCCCTCCTGTTTCTGGCTTTAACCAACAGGGAGGGGGCAGATGCCATCAAATCGGCAGCTCATGGGAACGCAGCGAGGAAGGGAGATAGGCAGAATCTGGCTGCCACTTGGAATTCTAGCTTTTGCTTCTCTTCCCCTCCAAGTAATTTACATTAAGGCTGAGACTGGCCCCATGACACTTGCATTTCATGGGATCCCCTGCCCCTTGACACAGAGCAATCCAAAACCACAGTGTATTTTGGAAAACACCACTTCTCCCACGTGGATTGTTCACAGAAATGTCATCTGCTCTTTTCTTTAATAAACTATTTATACTGAGCATGTTTTCTAGTGCTGTCCAGGGGTTCTGTTAGGGTTATAGTAACAGAGTATGACTGCTCTCCAGTGGCCTTGTGGAAAGGGCAAAGTGTTGCTCCCTGAAGTCTCCTTGCCTTTTTTTCTAGTAGATCTAGTAAAAAAAAAAACCAAAAAACGAAACCCAACAACAAAAAACACAAGCAAAAAAGGAATCAATACCCTAAAAGAGGTTGTCCCAGAGGTTCATGTGTCAAGTGTGAGCATAGGGTAGTGAAGGCAAGAGTTAAAATAGGATGCTTAGCAGTGGGGTTTGTCTGTGCAAGATGGGTGGCTGTAGGTCAGGCTCAAGATAGGCCTTTCTTTGCTTCAGCTTACCTCAGTGATGTGAGAAATCCACAGCAGAACCTGAGCCACATTGGTATAAACCCCAGGGTGGTTGGGTTCAGCAGAGCCCTGGCCCTGGCTCACAATGCCTACTAAGCACCACGTGAATTCGTGCTGGCAAACGAGGGGCGCCCGCTGTCACCCTGCAAGGTAGGGCAAGGACTAAAAGCAGCTCTGCCCCACTGGCAGCTGGGGTGCCGATCAGGCTGGCTCCTCCATCACGGCTTTGTTCCACCGGCCATACCAGAAGCTGAAACATGCATGACAACTAGCACGTGCCTCCCTGCAAGGTTTCTGTGCTCCTTCTCTAAAGATAGCTAAATCTCAGCCCAGCAGGGATGCACTGGGGCACCGCGGGCCCCACGCTGCAGTGCAAGATGCAGTGGGCCCAGCGCTACCAGGCATAGACTGTTTACTGCAAGCTATCGCCACAAACCCCAGCATCTGCCGGGGTGTAACAGGGACGTACGATGTCTCGGTCCTTGCCACACCTGCTACGCTTGCCCAAGCACGCACCAGTTCCTCCCTCCTTTTACCTGGCATGCATCTATTCTGCCGTGCAGATAGCCGGCACACAGCATCCTGGCAGCGAGCTCGCCTGCATACACACGTGAACTATTGCACCTCTTGGTACCAATTAAGGGAACGAGCCCTTCCTTCAGTGTTTCCGTAACCTGCACTGGGGAGGGAGAAAGAGAAGCCTGGTGCAAAACAAGATCTGCAAGAGCAGGGTGCTAGCTGGAGAACTCAAGACGCGGTAGATGGGATCATTTCCTGGGATTTAATATGGCCAGGCCCACAGGAGCTGTGCGTGTGGGGCACAGAGCTGCTGGAGCAGGGGTGGGATGAAGGCAGGAGGGGGCATTTGCACAATCACTTGAGGTGGGGAAGGGGCTGGACAGGGCCAGTGGGGAGCAAGGCAAAAGCCTCCGGTCAGTGCTGAGTAGCAGGGACTAGATGGGAGCTTACCTTGGTCTGGTCTAGCCCCAGCCAGAGACCCAACATCGGGTGCCCTGGAAGAGGTCCTGGTGGGACGGTGGCAAACACACAGCACAGATGGCATCTGGTAAGAAGGCGACAGGTAAGCATCAGGCCAGCGGGTCAGCTTCGTGCTGTGCTGAGCACGAGCAGCCAGGGAAGGGCTGCGGAGCTATGAGCCTGCAGAGCCTCTCCCCCTGGCACAGTGAAGAGGAAGGCTCCTGGGCTAGGCGCTCTAGAGACTTCAGCTCCCACAGCCTCCTTGCCAGTACTTCGCAGCTCTGGCGTAGCTCAGTGCTAATTAGATACCTAATTTCTCTTCCATGAGATAGGAGGCTGAGTACCAGTTTCAGCATGTCTCAAAACCAAAAGGCAGCTGAACCAGACTTGTGAAAAAGACTTCTCTTAAGAGAGCTATTTATGTATATACTTCTCCAATCCTGAACAACACAGCTGATGGCTTGTTGCTCAAAATATCAATGAATTTTTAATGCTATTTACTCAAGGAAACTCCTATGAATATTTCATGATAGCCGCCTGTCAGGATGAGGTTTTCTGCTGTCAGCGAGCAGTGTGTGCTGCGCCACAAAGCAAAGCTGTGCTGACAGCAGGTACAGGCACCGGTTCCTGGAGCGCAGGCAGGCACACCAGCACCACGGCACCCACAGGCTGCAACACTGCTGGAGACCCGTGCTGTCGCCAGTTACAATTCCCTGGGCACAGGCTCCTTCTACAACCTGACACCTTGCAGCAACTCAGCTGGTGTGAAAACTGGGGGTTAGGGGGCCTGATGTGTGGTTTGGATTTTTTTTTGCTCCAGGCTCCTTATCTCATTCAGCAGTTAGGCCAGAAAGCTGAGAGACGATGGACAAACCTGCAAGTATCCCCCAAACCACAATCTTGGCTCAGCGGCTGACCCTTTCCTGGTCGGGTCTGGGGGCAGTGGAGCATCTCCTCAGCCTGCGGAGGACTGTAGGTGGTGCTGGAGGACTAGGGAGCACCAGTGGAAACATGAGGCAGCAGCCGAGGCTGCAGAAAGCACCTGAGAACCCTTTGCGGGCAGCTGCCCAACACTTGGGCTCAGAGGAGATGAAGGACTCATGCAGGCCCCCCTCCCTGCAGCCAAGCGCCAGCCCGAGGTCGCTGCAGGACCAGTTCAGGCCATCGCCCCTCGGAGCACCCCACGCCCTCGGGCTGTTGGAGGGCCGAGCTTGGCAAAAGTTGAATGAAGACGCAGGCTGTGACCAGGGCCAGCAAAATGCGACACCTTCCCTGCGAGCGGCAAACAGCAGTGAGCAAGCGTCGGTCCACGCGGGGAAAGTACTAACGCGTGGCAAGTGCCAACACGATACGTCAGCGGCAGTTAAAAAGACACATCAATCTGTCTGTACTGCCGCGCTACTCTGAGTCACGCTCACTTTTCCTTTTAAAACTCATTAAAAGAAGATCAATATTTCTATCAATTCTGCCTGCAATAAGAAAGTAGTGACTAAAATGAGGGAGCTTTCAAAATGAAACCCTGACACAGAGATGTAAAAGGTAGGAAGGAGAACAACCTTGTAGCTTTTTCCTTCTAGTTTTCATCCTTGTCCTGTGGTTCTTTAGAAAAATAAAATTAAAAAGCAGCAGCAGCGATTGCAGCACTGACAAACACTGAAATGCCCATGTGTTACATGAGCGCCTGACAGGAGGCAGAGACGCTATGAAGCATAAGACACTTCCTTTGTCATTTTTCTAACTTAGTGCCATTGAGAGAGGCTTCCCTTTCCCACCTGAGAGCAGTAAGCTGAGCACAGCAGCAGAGCAACAAGCCAGCTCTTAGCTCCTAGCGCTGTAACACCAAAGCCGATGAAATCACAGCGACACACAGCAACATGAAGATCTGGCCTACAGCTTCTCAAACGATATATTTTGACCCTGGGCAAAACCAAGCAAGAATTACCTCGTTATTCAGTCAGTTCTTCCTAGGGTGGCAAGAAAGGGTCACTTACTGGCACATAAAACCGCACACTGAACTCCTGCCCCTGATGCATTCTTCTCCAAACTCAGAGAGGCTGCTGGGCATTTCCAGGCTGGGATATGAATCCAGAACTAGCCCAGAGGTTGGCTCTTCCTGAGCTAGCCCCTTCTCACCAGGTGCCCTGCTCCACAAGTCTCAACCTGCTTCCCAACAGCAGTCTATTACACGACTGCAGAGTGGCCTGGGAACAGGCCTGGATGCCGCAGCTCTTAGCCTCCACATTACCAGGGACTTCACGGATACAGACGGCAGCTGGTTTCACATCGGCAGCTTTGAAGAACTCTGGAAAGCCCAGAGCTCCACCAGCGGGAAGGCAGGAGTGCTGCTGCATGCGGCACTGCAGTGCCTTGCACGTGCTTGGTGTTTCTTTGCAGGAAAGCTGACAAAAATCCCTGGATGGCTCCCACCCCAGCCCAAGCAGGGCTGTGCCCAGAGCTCTCCAACAAGTTGGAGCGAGACAGCATGGCCACAACATCAAGACATCACTTTGTCCTGGCCTCTTGCCCTCTGTTGGATCATTTCCTTCCTTACCTCATTTCTTTTCTTTCTCCCTTTAGTCTCCTATCTCAGAGAAGCACTTTTGTTAGATAAGACAGCTGCTGTAAGCCTGTAATGAGAGAAATGGCCAAGAGCAACAGCCTAAAACCTGCCTAATCCTGGTAGCAGTCTGCCAGATTTCATAATGGGTAATGAGTCCTGGATGTCCGGATTGTGTTTTCCCAGCAGTGATGCTGTGATCAAAAAAACAGAAGAAAAAAACCAAACCACCCTCAACCAAGAAAGCCAAAACTCCCAAACACCCTTCCAACCCCCTAAATGTTCCCTAACCCTTTCCCCCCCCCCACTATCCCCAATTATTACCATCTCTAACAGGATGCAGAAGTCTCCGGAAGGCAGGTAAACCAGCTTGGCCCGGAGTGGCCAGTGCAGTCATGGAGGAGTTTAATCTGACTCTCACAACATCACACTTCTGTCACCATAAGAAATAAGACCTGCCAGACCAGATCTGACTAACCATCCCTCTCACGTTGCATCCTGTCTCCGAGAGAGGCCGATATCCCAAATCTCATAATGGGAAATTATTCATTAAGATTCTTTAACCTCAGGCAGTGGGATGTTCTGACATGAAGGAAGATAGTTTATCCTGTATGCATTTACCCTATTTAATAGAACCACACATCTTCCCATATTTCCTATAAATGTCCAGTCCTATTTGGACCTTTCCACAGAGTCAAAACTTGTTACTCTAAACTTGACATGTCACCATATTGCTCATTGTAATGGTTTATTTCATACCATTTGTTGTTTAAGTGATCATCAAAAAGACAGTGAATCAAGTCCTACGTAAAATAAACTGTTAAGAAGCTCAGAACTAGCAGAGGAAAAAGCTGGTTTGTGTGATCACTAATGCCCAGACAGGAAGAGAAAGTCACCTCTGTCAGAGCCGCTGCTTCCCAGTTCCCGCTCTGGACCTGGGAAGTCCAGCGGTCTGGCTCTGCTCTGAAGCCTACCTTGGAAGTCCAAGAGGTTGCTGCAGGCAAGAGAGAAAGGGGTGACCTAAAAAGCTTCCACAAATGCCAGGTTACCCGGATTTTCCCCTTTGCCTCCTGAAGCCTGGGCAGACTGACAGCCCCTTGCTGGGAGCAGGCAGACCGCCAGCCTCACCGGTTCGCTCTGCGTGGAGCAGCCTGTACTTTACTACAGCTATTGGCACGTACTCACCCACTTCTCTGTCTTGCTCCGTGACACGGGTATCAAGCTGACAAGATTCAGCTTCAGGACAGGGATGTGTACTGTGGGCACCCTCACCCAGTGAAAGCAGGGGAGAAAATACTTTTGGGAAGCTGCCCCCCCAGGTCATGCCACACACTGGGCCCCCCCACCCCCTCTCACCAGCCGAGCACCGCTCTGCGCCAGACTCCCGCCGTGAACAGCGCCCCAGTTGCTGTGTGCGGTTCCCAGGACACAAGCAGCCCTCATCCTGGGGGCTCAGCACGTCTGCCTGATGCATCTCCTGCTGCGGCACAGAGGCGCTTGCAGAGCAGAAACTGGCCGCTGCCCCGTTCCAGCCTCTTCCCCAAGGCAATCTGCCATGTAATGATTGTGGAGTTGAAGGAAGGCAATTTCAGGGAGACGAGTTTCTCTGTAGAAGGAATTGAGCAGAGGAGCTACTGCAATAACTCAATACAATCATTTATTTTAAAAAGCAGCTGGCACCATATGAAGCAAACAATTTAGAGACAGTTCTCTGCAGAGACTGTACCACCTTCCCTGGGTCTGGGGCACGGGCAGAAACCCTTGCAGACTGCAGAAATCTGAGGCTCTTGCTCCACATCAGCAAATAAAGACTTCTAAGGGAAAGGGTGACGACTCACAGGTCCTGTGAATGCACATCCACCCTCACCACTCTCCCACGTCTTAGAGAACGTGAGGGCTCTTGACTGCCATTTCCTTCAGACACCTTCTGCTTCCTGCAGAGGAACAGACGTCCTGCTGGATATAGACAAAAGGCCAGGGACTAAGCTAAATTAAAGCCTGGAAAGCAATAGTACTGTTACAGCACAGAAATTCAATGAGCCAGTCAGTTCTGCAGCTTGTTTTCTCACCTCCTCCTTCAGAGGAGGAGAGAAATGTGTCCTGACCCCACCGGTTGCTGTAACTGTGAGAAGTGATGGGAAACTCTCAATGCTAACCTTGAGCAGGGTATTTTCGTTCTCTGTACCTTCCAGTTTACGACTGCCACCCTCATAGGGGACTAATAAGATACAGTGGTGTTTGATACACACGTTTTTGCACCCCTTCAGAGGACTGACAGTCAGAAGAAGGATGGGCCCTGGATTCTCATCGCCTAATAAATACAGAGTTTAAAGATGTCGGGGATAAAATGGTTTCATCAGCTGTATTGTGTTCCTGTGCAAAGATACCCTGAGGGATTTCTCCTCAGAGATGAGTCAAAGAAGAATAATTGTTAAGGAGCATTAAACATTACACTTGTGCTTTTCCATTTCCAAACAGTTAATTTTGTCACTTTGTCGGCTGACCCTACCCTTGCAAGTCACCGAGGACCTACTAAATCCCAGGAAGGAGAAAGGGAAAGACCTTCAGGAGACTCAGTGGCATTTCTCCCTCAGCTGTACCCATGCATCCTGCAGTAAGTCACAGCTTTGGTGCAGCTTCAGGGAAATTACCCTTGGGTGGCAGTCAACACATGGGACAGTGCCTGGAACTTGGGACAAATTGCTGCACTGGCCAGAACAGAGCTGGAGGCACAGCTGGTCCTGTGCTAGGCTCCCCGCTGCTGCCTAATGCCTTAGTTGTGACCTGGGCTCACCTGAACCGTAAGGGCTGCTCTGGCAAGGTCCTGAAAAGCGAGGACGTAGCAGGCAGAAGGGAAACGCGGAGCTTGGCTCTGTTGCCAATCAGGCTACGCTGCGTTGGTGCAAATACGCAGGGGCTGGTGCTACAGGCTGAACTGCAGTCTGGCCTCATTTAGAGACTTTTTTTTGACTGATTCTTGCACGATGAACCCAGTTTGGCAGCTTGAGGAACACCACAACGATTGGACTGATGGCACAGTAGGAAAGCCCTATCCCTCAGACTACAGCCAAAGGAGCCTGTGCTAAATTTGGTTCAGCAAGGCACATCAGAGACACTTTCATACAGTCCCTTACCTTCACAGGGAAACAGCCCAGCACCACCATTTCCATCAGCAAGCTGTAGCAATTAGCTGCTGCGGATGACACAGAGAGGACCAGAAGGAGCCCAGGCAGAGACAAGCTGTGACCCAGGCTGGCCTCACATCTCAGCCACCGGCTGCAGCCCAGCCCAGACAGGCAGCCTGCCACATGTGCTGTTAAATATGGTGTCCACTTGCTCTCTTCTGGCAGTCCAGATGAAGTCACTAGCTGATGTAATGGTTGATAAAGGGCTGCTGGGTCTCGCCTGCCACAGTGGAGCATTACCACCTTGCTTTGCAGCAGAATCTGTTCCATCCAACTCCTTCCCCCATCAAAAACCAGACAAACAACAAAACCCCCAAACGGAAGAGAAAGCACCCCAGCTCTGAAGTTGTCAGCAATTTTAGACTTCAGCTGGCCTGACGCACACCAGGGGAAAATACAAGTAACCCTCACATCCTGTCCTGCCAAGGTATGCACAAGACTGAAGAAGAAACCCAGATCTGTGAAGTCCCCTACAGAGCAGCTATCCAAGACCAAATAAGGACACTACGTGACTATTAGTTTAGCGAAGTGCCACCTTATGAAAGGCTTTAAGAGCCACGAGGGAGCCAGATGGGATTGTGCAGTTGGACGTGGGCTTTTATCCCATAAGAGGGCAGCTAAACCATCAGATACACTTCTCTGGATCCCCAAAACATCCCTAAGCATATTGTCTGCAGGTACTAAGACTGCATACCTCCTTTTCTGTCCCTCTCCTTTTCCTGTGCGTGCTGTAATTTCCGTTCTTGGGATCCTGCAGAAGCAGTTTCAGCCATGAGAACCTGCCTGCACAGTGTGTCTCTCATTGCATGATTTGAGACTGCTGAGAACACCCTTCCCCCAAGGGCTTTCCAGCATGGGACACTACACTGTTTCAGGCGGTGAGGCCTGTAGTAGATTGCCTTTTGGGCTGCAGACACACCTCTCAGATGGGAGAACAGATACGGGAGTGACAAAATGTTCTTGAAGCACCTTGCTCATGCCCTGGTCAACACAGGACTTGCTTTCAGAAGCTTTTGACTGAAAAGCACCTTCTGTACCCTCAGGCACAGTCCTGCTTTATCTCTGCTAATCAGCATATTATCCTCCTCATGCCTTTATTAGATATCCCCTTCAAATGGTTAGATTTCTGACTCCCAAGTCTCCAAGTTACCAAGCTGCACTAGAGCCTTGGAGTTCTGGAGGTTCACAACGTCCCACTTTTCTTCATATGCATTTGATACTGCCGTGTACTTGTGTCAGCATAGCTTTTTCCTTCAGGAAGGTTTTCCTCTCTATGGAGTTTGTTCTTCTACTCCTTCCGAGTGTATTTATAACCTGCAATAATTTCCCCTCTTAGTCTTCATTTTACACAGCTAAGCACACTACACCAAGCTCAGGCAAGGCTATTACCCATCCCCTACCCCCACCTTTTTCCAGGCTGAATCTTTGTCTTCAGCATGAATGACCGTGCATTCCAATGAAGTTTCAAGTCTCTTAACATCTTCTGCCTCTCCTGGGGCAAACTCGCTTGATAGAACTTTTCACAGCCCATTGCACTTCTATTCTTGCCCACCGAGAACCCCTACTTACTGCAAGCATTACTCACTAAATACATGAACTTTTCTCCAACCACATTATCTCCTGAATTTGATCAGGATTTGTAAATAGCTTAATTTCCTTCTGAAGCTCAACTGTTTGGCAAGGAGAGGGAGGGAGCATTTAGTATTTGTTTAAATATTTAAATCAATTATTCTGGCTCTATTTTCCCTACTCTTTAAGAGTGGAAGAGATGCCCTTCACAAGCGAGAATGCAGCTACCTGGTAAATTGTATCCCCAGGCTGTGACACCGTATGTTAAACCTCCTTTGAAAACTCTCCTTTCAGGCATGTTTGTTCAGTGCAATTATGCAACTACTAATTCCATTGCTTCAGAGTCCAGCCCTTGACAGCACGTTAATTTTTCCACAGTGAGTCTCCACTGTGAATTGCCACCCTCCTCTTTCCACAGAGAGTTCATCCTGAGCAGAAAGGTCGTGAAATCTAAGCCACTTTAAAGCAGCACATCCCACAGGAGCAGCAGCTGCACGCCTCCATTTACAGTGTCTTCTGTGTCATGACTCAACTCTACTCCTTTCAGACATCCCTAAATTCCCTTCAATGCTTAAAGATGGACACGAGTGCTTGATAGTACCGGCAGCTCCGGGCAGTGAGAAAGGCCACCCAGGGTGGCCTCCTGAACATCACTGAATAGCAAATATCCCTACACCCCGCTTCTCCGCTGGAGGGGTCAGCAGGCACTGCAGGTTGCTACAAAGCTCAAGTAATGGACAGATCGACTGCAACAATACTTGTTAAACCATATACCATGGTCAAAGTGCTGGATTTTCAAGCACGCTTAGCACCCAGCGTACCCCCACATGAATGTATTTAAATGCCTAAAGAAGCAAAGCTGAAGGGTTCAATCAAAACCTGGTTTCAATATTGAACAAAAAAGGGAAAATTGCAGGCATAGAGGAGGGTCTTCAGCCCAGCAGCATTAGATGTCTCTGGGTGCTGCTGTTTGGTGCCCAAGGGCAGAAGAGAGGCAAAAAGCCTCAGTTTGCAGCTGCCCCTTCTCTCAAGCAGCCGATGCCCACTGTGCCAATGGCATTGCAGGTTTGTGGGCTGCAGCTGGCTAAACACCTCACCCAGTGCAAGAGGTGCTGCAGTTCAGTGTCATTGGGCTAAAGTTCCCTTTGCCAATTAACTCAATTTTAATTAACACAACTCACTACCTCTACCAGTCAATGGCAGTCAGATGTCAAATGTAATACCAACGAGCAGGTTTTAGTCTTTTGAAAGCAATCCCATCCTGAATGGCTCTTCTCATTCTCCCTTGCTTTCCTTTGTTTTTTGCTCTGCAAAGCCCACAGCAGTTAGGTGCTGGCAGTGAACCCTCTTCTCTTGGCAGTCCTGTGCCTGTCCTGAGACAGTTCCTCAGCACCAGAGGCAGATGCTGTGTGCGTTTTCTTGCTGTTTGTTCAGCATAGTTTTGCTAAAAGCTTTTTCCTGCTACCAAGAACATGTTTACTTTTGCTATTATTACCTGTGGGCTGAGCATGGGTTTGGGTTATTCGTTGTGCACTCCATGTGGTGCTGGCTGCTAGTTCTAGATACAGCAGGTCCAAAGCTTTATGGCGTTGCCAGTTTTTGTGAGGAGAAAAGCTCCAGTCCTGCCTGGACAGTGCACCTTCATAGCAAGGCCATCCCATGAAGCTGCAGGAGCAGGAAGAATGACTCCAGTACACAGTAAATCAGACCTTCTGAAAGTGGAGGAGGGAAGGGTGAAGGCCATGCTTGCAGCGACCACTTGTCACACATGGGATGCCCATTCTGCAGCCTGAAGGTGCTCCCAGCTCACAGTACCAGGGGATGCCTGACTCAGCAGGCCCAGGCAAGGGAGAGCAGGTCTGCTCTTGCCACCACTCAGATGCTTCGGGGGGCAGACAGATATTTTGCAAACTCTGCAGCCTACATGTTTCCCCCTGCAGTGAACTCTGCAGCCTGAACAAATTCAGCAGCTAGGCATCCGGCAGACCTGCAGAGCCCTCAGCCACCTGGCACAGAGTCTCCCACCCCCTTAGCTTCTCTTCTCCCCAGGGGACATGGGAGAGGCAAGGGTCAGCAAGATCTTAATCAGCTCTCAGAGCCTGCGGTTCCAGTCAACGCTTTTCCTGAACCTCTGCCCCCTCTCTCCTGCCTTCATTCTGTTCTGCACAGGCTGAGCTGGGGATGTTTCTCCCAGGGTTTCATCCCAGCTGTTGAGCAGTCCACATTAGAAAACAGGTGTTTCATTTCCTCTCGAAACTCCCCTCTAATACCATCTTGTTTGGAACCTAAGCCCTTCTAAAGAAGACATTGCCCATCTGTGGGCAGCAGAGCTGCCCAAGGACAGGCTGCACCCACCTCACCCTCCACAGCATCCACAAAGACTAATGGTGCTCCTCTGCAGGACATAACCTTATCTGCAGCTGCCCAAAGTCTCTCTGCTCTTCAGCTCCCAGAGGGGTCACTGAAGGCCATGCCAGGGGCAGCAGAATCATCTGTTCTTTCTGAAACCCCAGGAGCAGAAGTGTTGCATTTGCAGAACCTTTTTGCATCGTGTGCTTCCCCAGGGATACATCTTTGGCAGGGCTTTGGGCCTATACAGTACAAAATCTACTTGCAATCAAGGTCCTGCCAGAAAGTTATCCACCTGCAAAGACATATAGTTCTCTTGGTTCTCATTAAAGCCTGCAAAACACCCAATAAAATTAACTCAGTGCACTCAAGGGGAGCTTTCGTTTTTTCCATGCAGTTAACTTGACAGTATTCCATGTAAACCTGTTGTTGTTCAGCCCAGCAGCTTCTCACTCAGCAAAAAAAAGGCCTATCTGGTAGTAGGTGGATATTCCCACCAGCCTTGTCTTGCAAGACGTTCAAGTTAAAGGCTACTAAAGTCAACTTTCTTCCTACGAAATAAAAAAATACTTCCCCCAGCCAGCAGCATAATTTCTCAGCACTTCCTGGTGGTGTACTGGGAAAGGCTTCCTCTCCCACCACACAGGGACACAGGCATGGCCAGCGCTGTTAACCAAGGACATCTGCCTTGCAGCTCACTCATACGGCAGCCTATTTAGTCCACATCATGGATCCCAGTTAATTATACATTTTAATTAAATGTAATTACAGTCCCTACTTATGTAAACAAACATGCTGACTGTAATTACAGAATTATGAAAAGCTGTTATGAAGTTTAGATTCAGTTCAAGAGAAAAGCACTGCAGAGAGCTTCTACCCAGGTCAGATGCACTCGGCAAAGGGTCACACGAGAACACGCAGGATGCTCCCGCAGCTAAGAATCAGTCCAAGGGGCACTGTGGGAAGAAGCCAGCAGCAAGGACGAGGACAGGAAGATCATGAGGATAGGTCTTACTATGCTCTCTGTTCTTCTGCTAACACAGCCAGTCTGCTACCCTGGTCTGAACCTGTGAGGTTACTGGGGGTGGCAGAACATCTGGCAAAACTTTGGTGTGGCAGAAAGAATTTGCTTGTGAAACAAGTCTGATACAGGAGCCTCTGGGACAAATTAAGTAGTTGCTCTCCTGCCTCAGAGAGCACCGACAGAGGCCTTGTGCACGTACGGCTGCGGTGCTGGAAGGGGCAGAGCGTGGGAGAGGAGCATGCCCCACACAGTGCTGCACGGGCAAATTGCCTCTCAAATACTGCAGCGGCACAGCCACATAAAGTGGTATGAACTCCAGGCCGGCACGGGTTGCATTGCCATGGCAAGCACGGAGAGAGAAGACACGGCTGCAGAAGTCCCTGGAATTCTCAAGTCCCTTACCCCTGTGGACCAGCTTGCAGACGCACACAGCTCAAGTGCGGCAGCCTGCTTCACCTTGTCCATTTGCACTCTGACTTCTCATTTCACACCAGGGATCCACTTGCCCAACTGGAGCTACTGTGCCTTTCTCCAGGCTGCAAAGTGAAAAATCTCTGATGCGTCTAGACCCAGAAATGAGCTCGCCCTTACGCTGGCATTTACAATGCTGGGGCCAGCAGCAATGCCCCAGGCCATGATGCTTAGGGGAGTAAAATTTCCAAGCAGCCTTCCCTTCACCTTTCTCATTTATTTCCTCCTATAAATTCATATGAGGTAGTTACTAAACACTTTGCTCTAAACCAGTGGCCTTGATTCCTAAAGGATCACCTAAAACACAAACAGAAGATTGCCCTTGTCTCTTGCTACGTTCTTTCCGCATGGAAGCAGTTTGGCAAATCCAGCCTTCCTCAGGGCAAGCAGGCTTTCTGCAGCGTAGGAATTAACAGATTTGCAGAGCAGTGGGGACCGACTTGGGGGGAAAAAAAAAGTGTTCACTTAGAAACTGCTACAGTACCTAATCATTAAATCAGATGTGTATCTTCCCAATATACTCTCCTGAAACAAGGGATCCCGCTCCTTTCCAGAAGAAGAAATGCTCTTCAGAAGTCAGTGCTCTCATTAAGCGCAAGACTTAAAGGAAACAAGGTCATTTCTCTGCATGACAAAACATTCTTGGCACTGACTATGTCTGTGTGCTTCCACAGGTCGTACTGCTGACCCAGCCACACATGTCACACAAGACCTGCTCTGGCAGCTGGCAGGACCAGCCTCAGCCAGGGTCTCAGAAGTGGCTGTAGGTTTACCTGCCAAGTTCTTGCTCCTCAAGCAGTGTCCAGAGGGCATCCAGAGCCAGCTCAGCCTCACGGTCTGGGGGCACAGCCTGCTGCTGCCTTGCCCCTTCAGCAAGGCTGACATCCCACGTGCAGAGCAGCAGTGCACCTCTGCCTTCCTTCTGCTCTGCCAGGTGGTCCCTTGAGCGACTTGCTCAGTAACAGTTCGGGGAAAAAAGCAGGACCCACATTTTTGCAAGGATCAACCTTACTTCACATAATCCTGCAGTCAGTCACAACCTGGTTTATATACCCATGGGAGATGAGGATTTTTCTTCCACCGCCCAGTTAAGAAAGGAGAGGGAAATTGTTATCACACAGTCTTCAGAGGTAAAAAACCATGTAATTCTTGAAAAGGATGAGGAGCTGAACTGTCAGCTGGAAACTGTTCACACAACAAATTGGTCTGGAGTTCAAATACCTAGCTCATGGATGTGACTACTTGCTCACCTCCAATCTACCTGAGGTGTATGGCTGAATGTGGTGGCAGCAGAGCCCCTTTATTCCACACTGAAATGGAGCTTGTGCTATTAAGCAATCCATCTAGGCGAGACAGGGATAGTCAAGATGCAGATGGCAAGTATTAGCAGTAAGCCGCAGCCCTTGCTGTACAACCGTGTACTGGGTCTGGCTGAGCTGGAGTTAATTTCCCCGTAGCAGCCCTCACAGCGCTGTGCATTGGTAGCAGCAAGGTGCTGATAACACACCAGTGTGGTGGCTGCTGCCGAGCAGTGCTGGCACACATCAAGGCTGTGTCTCCAACCCTTCTTCCACCCCCTCAGCAGCAGGCGGGGGGTGGGCAAGATCCTGGGAGGGGACACAGCCAGGGCAGCTGACCCAGACTGGCCAAACGGATATTCCATACCATATGACATCTGCTCAGCAATGGGAAGCTGAGGGAGAGGGGGAGGAATGGAAGGCATTCGGTTTTTTTCAATGTTTTGCCTTCCAGGGCAACCACTACGCTTTTGGAAGCCCTGCTTCCCAGGGAGTGGCTGGACATCGCCTGCTGATGGGAAGTAGAGAGTAATCTCGTTTTTCCTTTGCTTTGCTTCCGCACGTGGCCTTGCTTTTCGCTATATTAAAACTGCCTTTATCTAAACCCACGATTTTGGAGTGGTCTTTTCCATCTTATTTTTTCCCTCTCCCCTCTCTGCCCTGCTGAGGAGGGGAGTGATAGAGCGGCTTGGTGGGCACCTGGCGTTTAGCCAAGGTGAAACCACTACAAACGGGCAACTCGACCCTTCCCCCCCTGATGCCCCGGTAACAAACATGTTCTTCGCTGTCAGAAGTGTCTCAGGAGCCTGGGGGGGGTGTGCACAGTGGAGAGGTGGGTGGGTGAAACATCTCCCAGCCCCATTCAGTCTGCATCTTGGCTTTATCACCATGCACCAGTTTATCTTAAACATCTTTTCCATCGCAACACCAAGCCCCAGTGCACACAATAACACCGCTTTGGCGTTTCCCCCAGCAAAGTATAGTTATTGTGGCATAAATAGCATAAGCGTAGAAAAACGGGCTATTATTTCTCCCCTATTTCCAATGAGGCTAATTAGCATGTTTGTTTCACTAGGCATAGTTTGGTAACAAAGCTTTGCAAATGGACTAAAGTTAGAGCTATATTAGTAATTAGATTTTAAGTGCTAAATGGCTTCTCAGCAAATGCCTGCTCTGTGGCGAGGCTCTTGCGCTGCTTCCCTTCCTGTTCAGCCCAGAGGTGCAATCAGCAGGGAAAGTCAGAGAGCACGGAGGGGGGAAATAAATCATATGCAAATGTTACCCCAAGTGACTTCGTTGAGGGTGTTTTCAGCCACCTTCAGTCCTACGAGATCGGGAGGAAGCAGCTATGCAGCATTTCCACCAGCAGCTGTACGCTCACACAACCCTCTCCATTGGCACCCTGCGATGGTGGGTTCACTGCTGGTGGACAGTCAAATGTGGATGGACAGCAGGAGTCTTGCTGAGAGCATTCACATCTCTGGTGATGCCACTGGATGGGGAAGAGGGGCCCACGCCTTTTGCAAAGCCCAGAGCACAGACAGTGAGTCTCCTGGAGCCTGAGCTACCCGCCAGGGAAGGACTGCTCGGCATAAGTAACAGTTCATTCTTAAGCAAATGCACGGATGTCGGGTGAGAAGAGTTTCCCAACGTCTCCAAGTCCAGTCAAGATTTGAGTTCTGCTTCTTGAAGCCATTTGAGATGCAGTTAGTCAGGATGACATCAGGCTGACAGGAAGGACAAGCCTTACTCTTTAAACACTGCACAAGTGACAGCATTCAGTTGGAGGAGCAAGGTGTCCAGGGCTTATTGCATGGACTATAGGACATTAGTCTGTCACCTTTCCTCACATCATTTTCTGATGTGGAAAGGGAATGCATCACCTCATAAAATGTTAGTATTTCCACAATGGGTGTTTGCCATTTTCCACGATTAATAGTAATGGCACCACTATTGTAATTAAAACCTCCGAGAGATTTTTATATAAATAAGTAATTCCTATATAATTGCTCCCAAAAGTATGGAGCTAGGGAGGAAACTAAGCTACACCTGCAAGCATCCACCCCTTCCCTCTTCTTTTTTCCTGACTGACACAAGAAAGGAACAGCGATCTGCATGGGAGCCCTCAGGCACTGCTGAAGTACAGCTAGGCAGTGCAAGCCTCTTTTGTTCGTGCTAGGAGGTTGCCTGGCTCAGCAAACCTGCCATCTGACTCGCCTTTTAGGTACTGCAACAATCAAAAACATACGTAGGTTTTAGTAAGCACCAACAATCCAGATATGTTTCATTTTTGAACGACAAATCAGCGTAGCTGTAAAGCTCACAAGGTGCCATGCTAATACACGTGTAATTAACTGGCTTCAGTTTCTTGCCGGAGTCCTACCCATCTCCCAGGAGCTGCATTAAAGCCGGCCCTGGTAAGTCTGCACTAGGACCAGCACTGGGCATCCCTTCACACTGATCCCCTCTCCGCACCTTGGACCACTTCAGCAGCAGGCTCCACACGCCCCCAGCACGGACCAGTGCCAAGACCCGCTGTCCCCCGCAGCCTGTCGGTCCTTGCGGAGCTGCACCGCGGGGACCTGGAGGAGACGGGCTGGAGCGATGGGCTGACAGCTAGCGCTCAGCTTTCCCAGCAGCTGGAGCTCCGCACCAGTTCAGGGGTTGCGATTCAGTAACACTCACTTAAATATTATGCTGCACTGCCAGCACCTAATTAAACGCTAATGAGCCGGAGGACAGAGTGCGTAGAAGCCAACAGCGTCACAGAACAGGAACTTTTTCGCCTGCTGTAAACACCACAGCGCGACGTCTTCATTCGCCACAGTATTTGTCAGCTATATGGTTCTTTACCGGAGCTGCCTTTCAGCTAAAGCAAGGACGAAGCTGCACGAAGGGTATTAAGTATTTTGACCACTTTGGTAATGCAACTGATGCTGCTTCTGCAGTGGATGTCAGCTGCGGGGGAGAAGGGATGGCTTACCAGGCTCCTGTTACACAGTGAGCATTTACTCACACATTTAACTCACTCGATAAAGACACAAATCTTAAAAAAGCAGCTTGCCAATAGATCACCCCTAACAGAACACTGGAACAAAGTTGCTGCTATTTCAGCCTAAAGACTGTTTTTCCTACCGAACCCCCAGTATTACGAAGACATGGTTTGCACATGCAAGAAAACATCATGTTTCCCAGCGCCAGGGAAAATTTTGCTTTTGTCATCTATGAGACTGTAAGTCAGCCCCATGTTTGCAGGCAAGAGAGAAGAACATTCTTTATCTACATTTACAAATACCTTTGGGAATTGCTCTCTTCCATGGCAATGTGCAGCAAAGAGGCAGCTGCACAGCAGGATTTCAGGCAGCCACGTCCCTTTGCCACCCAAGTCAGTGTGCTACCACAACGTAACTGCTGCAGGGTCAAGCTCTGCCTTTGCACTCTGCATTCAGTAAGGTTTCAGCGCCGCAGTCAACGGCTGCCTTTGCTTGCAAACAGATTTGTCTCCTTCCTTTTCACTCGAGCAAGATTTGTCAATCTTTGTGAAACCAAAGGAAGGCAACAAACAAAGACTTTAGACATTTGTCATGTTTTCCACAGACTAGAGCTGGTTATTGTCCCAAGCACCCCAGGGAAAGGGGTAGCAGCTGGTGGTACAGGAATGCTATTACTTTCACCCTTTGAAAAAAGACATTTCCACAAGGCCAGAAACCACAGCGCAAACAACTACATATTTCTGCAAAGTCAATTTTGCCTCCTGACAGGGAAGTATTTGTCTACCACTAAGGTACCTACCGCCTCTTTTCTTTCCCTTCTAGCATTGATTAAAACATTCAAGCACCATCTCACCACTGCTGAGGCCGACCTCTAGCCCCAGCAAAGCACGGCTCCTGACAGCTCCCAGCCGCAGTGTCGGGCAGCACAGACACTGCTGGGCTATGGCTGGGCTCTTCGAAGGAGTTGCAGCCTTTGGCCGTGCCGTGGGAAGAACTCGAGCGCAGGAGTAGCAGAGGCAGGTGGGAAGCACTAAAGGGAAGGCAGGAGGCCCTGTTCTCCCATCCCCAGTGACCCCAGTGTGGTACCCAGTTGAGGACCAGCAGCAGGGACTTGGCCCCCAACCCAGATGGTTCAGGGCTACCCCTGTACCACCTGGCAGGTCCCCATGCCCACCTCAGCCCTGCAGCACACACACCACCAAGACGGCTGCACTCACCTCTGCCCTCAGCCCAGTCCACACCTGAAAGGGAAGTTCTCCCCCTTTGCCTTTTATAGGGCCCTGGGGCAGCCCCTGCCCCAGCTGAGGGCAATGAGCATCCCAGCAGCCCTGCCACCTGCCCCGTCTGCAAGCGTGTGCTGTGCTCTCCTGCCTGTTTTCCCTTCAGAAGTCAAATTTGCTCCATTCTGTCCTGCCCATAGCACGCAGATCCCCTGGGAAAGGTGGTGGGGCTCTGGTGATATTTTACCCCCTTCACTTGGCAAAGACAGCAAAAGCCTTTGGCCATCACTGGGCAAGGAGAGAGGCTGCAGGACGCTGTCTTTAACCCACTGTTGCCTGTAGCCTGTACCATCTCCTCGAGAACGTTATGATGTCACATGTTTCTGGAGTGTATTTATGTCCTGAGACAAGATCAGCCTCACCCCCAAAGGTCCAATGCATAGCCCTGAACCTGGAAAACTTCCTGCCACTGGCTTCTGCAAGACTTTTCCTGATAGCAGGCTTATCACTTCCTTCTGGCAATTTCGAAGGTGCTAATCTAATGAGTCATTAAAGACAAATAAAAAATAGGAGAAAGAAATTGACTTAGCACTTCTTTCCAAAAAACACTGTAACTGGAGAATTTTAAGCAGAGCAAATCAGAGCAATTTTAATAATATTAAGCTTCAACTGACAGCAAAATGAGTGAATACAAAAAAGCAACAAAACCCCAAATATATATAAACCACAAGGCATTGAGAAAAGAATATGATTAAGCTTTCAAAGTTACACATTCAAAATTTAGACAGTGCTGGGAATGAGGTCCTTTTCTTCTGTAGTTAAGAAGTACCCTACCATATAATCACATAACAAAGACTGTATAATAATTCATACAAGGGGAGCTGATGCTTGCAAGCTTCACGCTGGCTTTCATTTATTCTCCAGCGTCCAGCTCTGCAGCGCTAGTGGCCCGCCTGCAACTTGGGCATGATCCGTGCAATTCTGTGCACACGTGTCACCACGCACACACACTGCATGCCCCGCGGCTGGCAGGATGGCTGGCTGCTGGGGTGCAGCAACTGCGCATTTACCTCTGCTGCTGGCAGGAGGAACGCTTCATGCCTGTGCAGAGGGCAGCCTGAGTCCGTGGCTCCGGCAGACCCTAAGAGCTTTCAGTCTGTGCTAGCTGTGAACAGGTACCCTCTGTGCTGCTGCCATTCTTGTGGGTAATAGCCCACACGGACATTTCGCTGCCCCGCTTAATTCCAACTCCTTTATGTCCTAAAAAGCAAGTCATCAGACTGAAAATAATCCAAATGGCGCTGTTGCCCATTCCACCTTAACTGGGGGAAGAGAGACATCCATTTACCAGAGTGATTTATCAGGGCCTGATAAGCAGTGGGTTCTCACTTGCAGAGGCTCATTTACCCCAGAGAAGCTGAGGGGTCTGTCCGGAAGCTCCAGAAAGCTGGTGGAGGGATCCCAAGCAGCTACGTCACCTGTCAGGGGACCTGCTGTTCAAGAGCAGCTCTATTTAGTGAACAGTGAGTGAAATGAGGTGCTAGATGCTGCTGTATTCTCATTCCCAACCACAGAAGGAGCAACTTCCTTCCATGGTCCAGGTGGTTCACCTTGCATCTGCCAAGTAGTAAATTAATTGCTGCTAAGCAGGGAAACCAGACTCCTGAATTTTGCAACAAAGTCCAAATCATGTGAGCCAACCTCTGTACATCTTGGCTGGTCTTTCTCAGCCTCAGGTAGAAATCACAGGTTTTGCTGGAAAAATAAATGCAAAAATCCCCACGTACATTTCCTGCATTAATTTTCGCTGTTACAGCAATGAAAAGAACAGCAAGGATGCACAACTCCCAGATACCGATCAAGTATTTTAGCAGTTTGCTAGAGCATCAGAGAGACTCTACAGCAGAATAGCTGGCTGAGGGTCAGGCGTGGACCAGCAGTTCCCAAAGGGGGCCTGGAATCAATGTGCACGACTGCTCATTGCCCAGGGTCAGCACTGCTCTCAGGGCTCTCTCTCCTCGTAAGTCATTTCAGAGATGATGAGAGAGAAGAGGGCTCTCTCCCACAAGGAGAAGGAAGGGGCTGTGACAAATAGCCATGGCTAAATAACAGAGCAAACTCAGTCACTAAGAGATCTTTTCAGCCTCTGTGCTGGGCATCTACACTTCAGAGGTCCAGTGGTGCTCATCTGTCACTAAATATGCCTGGAGAAGCAAAGACTATTGATGATCCCATTAGAAAGGTCTATTGGGTCAATACACGTGTAGAAACAGAGGCTGGACCTCAATGAGATGTAGGGTCTGAGGGGTCAGGAGGGTTTGGCTTGACTAGAGGCCCATCTTGGCATGAAATGCAATGTGCTCCTGCTGGTTCCTTCTCTTTTCCTGGGTTGATGATACAGAGCACAGCAGGGAGTGCATTCAGTGAAGAAATGTCTGACTGGCACAGCTGCCATCTTTCACTTTGCAAAGAATACCAGGCCATATCTTCAGAACATCAAAAGGAGCTTTTTAGCCTCTCATTTTAGGGCAAATCATGACTTTTTTCATGTATGAATGTAGCCTGCAGTAGCTGGTTGATACCTGCTCCTTCACTAGTTATTAAGTGTCATTTGTAAAATAACTGTATTGATCACAGCAGATAATTACTTGTTAATAATGGCATTCCTGATAAATTGTTCCTACCATGAAATTTACTGCAGTGGCTTTGTCACTTCTCTGTTGGTGAGGTTTGCAAGGTTTGATAAATTGCTGGTTCATGTTTGAAAGCTTAACAGGTTTGCTGTGGGGCCTTTGTTGTGGTTTGTTTTTTGTTTTTTGTTTAAGGATGGTGGAGGAAGAAGAAAACTGGAGTGAGTTTTGAGTGATATTTTCACACAAACTATGATCATATATATTAAATCAGAATTCAACTTTAGCTGTTTATATGATGGTTCAGGAGAGAGAGAGAGAGAAAAGTGAGGCAAGGACAAGGGTTTTCTGCCACCAGCTCTTGGCACTCTGTGCCCTCAGCCCTTTGCTCTTTAAGGCGGTCACCAGAACTCAGGGGGTGGCAATGGTATGGGACCACATGCCTACACATGGCTTTGTGCTGCCAGCCTTTCTGTCAGGTGCTTTCCTTAAAAGCGTCACCCTGTCCCTTGGTCCAGGCGTCCTCCCACTGCTCTGTGTACATGGGATGCTCTTTTGGGTATGCTGCACTGAAAGGTTGCGTGACATGGGGAGGCAAGAGAGATAAATGAGATGTACGCAGTGGTAAATAAATAAGGATATGATTACTACAGTGCTAGTTTTTCACTGCGTAATAACAACAGTAACAACAGCAACAACAGCACAATATTGTCAGATACCAAGGGGATTAAACGTCAAATTAATATTTAGTGTGGTTAGGATTAAGCAGAAATAACAGCTTTATGATTAGAGTCTGAAATTGCTTCTACTACCGAATGATTATGCTCCTGCAGAGGAAGTATAAGTACTTAAGGACAAATAATCTTCCAAAAGTTTTTAGCAGCATAAAGCAGAAAAGTATGGAGAGGACCAATAATTTCTCTGCTGCAACGGGGCTGTATGTTTGGTGGAAAGAGAAGCAAGGTAAGGGAGGATGGGCTAGTGGTTTCCAATAGATAAAACACGAGAATAGATAGAACCCCAGGGAACGGCATGAAGCTGCGCCAGGGGAGGGTTGGGGGGGAGATCAGGAGAAGGTTCTTCCCCCAGAGGGTGGTGGGGCCCTGGCACAGGCTCCCCAGGGCAGTGGTCACCGCCCCGAGCTGGGCTGAGTTCAGGCAGCGTCTGGCCAACGCTCTCGGTCATCTGCTGTGATGGGGCTGGGCCTGCATGGGGCCAGGGGTTGGGCTGGTGGGCCTGGGGGGCCCTTCCAGCTCGGGAGGTTCTATGATTCCGTGATAACAACAGTTGCTTGTCTCCATGCCCAAAGCTTCAGGGAAAAGCTAAACTTCTGAACAAAAAGGAGAAAAAAATTCCGTCTCAAGTTCTTGCTGTGCAACAGAACAAGACAGACTCTTCTCTCTGCATGGGACTTTTATCCCTAGTATGCAGAGACCTTGTTTATTTGAAAGTATTTCAACTGTAACTTGGCAAAGTCTTGCCTTTCTGCCAGTTTCCAGCTCATTAGGTTTGTCTTTCTGAAGTTTGCACCTCCTCTGGGTTCCTCTAAACTGTCCATTTTTCTACGTGTCTATTTTCTTTGAGAAAATAAACTGCTATCCCTTGGCAACACGCAACAAGGCAGAGGCTGCAAATTTGTTCTGTTCTGTAAAGCTGGAAGTGAAAGAGAGACAGTCCTAGGGGCAATCCCCACTGGTGCCTTGCTGCAGGGTTAGAGCCACAGAGCAACTCTCGGTTCCTGCGCATTACCAAGGGTTCTCCAGAGGGCCATTTTCTCTGCCACCTGACAGCCCACCCAAGGCTTGTCAAAGAGTCCGGTAAGCCTGATCGGTGGAAGAATGTAAGCCCTTGGGGACAAGGACAACCTTTTATGATACCTGAGTACTGTGACCAGCAGCACGGCGTGGCCAGGACAGCAATGCCTTGTACTCCGTAACACAGCTAAAGAAATGAAAAAGAACTGTCCACTGTCCTTCCAAGCTGAGACTGTCTTCTCTGTGTCTGAAGAAAAGCCTTTAGCAGGAAGAGCCACTGTTTCATCAGAGCTGGAAATGGCGAAGGGACACAATTATGTGCTGGGAGTAGTTACAAACAAAGGCAAAGAGATTTAGCGGGGAAGCTCCTGTGACAGGAGCCAGGAGACACCCACTCTGCTCCACACACTGCCTTAGACTTTTTGTATGTCAGGAAAACACTGTTTATTCCTGCTAATTGCTGTACTTATGTGCATCCCTTCTCGGCTCCTCTCGTCCCTGCCTTTCAGACTGTCTCAAAAGGTCTGTGTTGGCAGGATCTGCCAAAACAGGGCTCTTATGTGGCCATTACACAATTATGCAGCTCCATCTTCCTACCTGGTTACTGCTTCCATATGACCTGTAGCAGCTAGCTCCATTCAACAAGCCAGGAAGCCTGAAATTCTCTTAGTCAGAGACAAATACATTGCCAGATTCAGACAGTAATCGCTGCACTTAAGAGCATATTAGTTCACTTGCATATGCAAATATACCTACCAAGCCCACAATGTACCACTGGGTATGCAAATCCAATCAATAGGTGCTCGGATTCCTCACGCAAAAGAAAGTAACTGCTTTTATAAACACCATGGATTCTTTTCGTAGCAGTAGGGAGGTGATGTCTGCAAAATACAGCGGTTCTCCCTAGCAGTTGCCCTCCAAGAGCTGGTTTGTTTGCTCGCAAGCTGACAGGCGAGAGGAGCACCGGGCAGGAGGAGCGCAGCTGAGCATGGCCCCGGCATCCTTTGCAGGCTGTCGGGTGCTGCGGCCCTTGGGAGGGACGCAGACCCTAACCACAGCCGGTGGGATGGACGTGGCATTTGCCTTGGGAAGTTAGGTGGCCAGGGCCATTTTTACAAACAGCTTTGCACAGCTTTGTGTTTGCCTCAGGAGAACGCACGTACTACAGACGTTTTCGTGAGGCCAGAGTAAGGATTCGAAAAGCTCCGTGAGCAGGTTGTCGGCTGCAGGTAAGAGTACCATCCTTCTGGGCCTGCCAGCCAGCAGCTGGAGCATGGTGATCCCCTGGTTTGGCTCTCCTGTGCAGAAGGGTGGCTGAGCACGAGCCCAAACATCATTCCCTGGGTATGAGAGGCTGCTGTCTGAGGGGCAGCCAAATTCCTGGTGGCGTTGGATTCTGTAAGCATAGACACGGTAGCTCGCACTGTCCAGAAAGAGACATCCCAGGCAGGGGGAGTTAATCGTCCACGACTACCCGCCGCGCCCAGGCTCACCTGCCAAATACCGACGCCAGCCGCAGTTGCGCTTTCCCGGCATTCTGTCAGGGCTGTAACAGGCACTGGGCCATTTCATACATTCCAAGACAATCTTTCAAACAGAATGCTCTGAGGATCTTTGCAGTACATTTACCTTCTGTCACTCTGCATTCCCTTTTTTTGTTTCACAGCCCAGCTCGGCTCGTAGCTGACACCTGGCTGCGGTGTACGGAAAACACAACACCCAACTTCTTTTCGGTCCAGGTAGGCGATGGTACTTCACATCCCATTTCGCTCAGTATCTGAAGCTCAGGTCACCGTTGCCTGGAACCACGCATCTCTGAGTGAGGAGGGAAGTGGAACACTTTGGCCTTCTGCTCTTTCTTGCAGAACTACGTTCGGTTTTCTGCTGTCTGTGGATAAATGGGGGATTCTGACCTTACACACACAGAAAAGTGAAACTGAGGCAGAGGGATGTGTAAGAGTTCTGACTCTAAGTTGTTCCCTGAAAGTCAGTGTGTTAACCCCCTCCATGAGGCCACTGGGGGTTGGATGGTGCTTATGAATTGAGGCCCAGAGGGTCAGTCTGGCAGGCAGGCAGTCCAGCCGATGTGTTTCCAGGCTGCCGGATTTGACATTCCTCCTTTTTATTGCTGCATCTTCTTTCATTTCCCCTTAGCTGGGAAGAATTTCAGATAAACACTGCTTGACATTTTGAAGTATGAAGTTTTTCGTTCCCTGTAATTACTCCAAATCTCCAAGAAAGCCTTAGGCAGCTCTCAGCCTGGGTTTCTCTTGCCAGCTGGAGTCCCTGCCTTTTCATCAGGAATGGAGGCCCTATGTGCTCATTGCCTCTCCCCAGGATTTGAATTCAAGTAAGGGCTGCAGCTCTCCCCGTGAAGTACCCACTGCTGATAGGGAAGATAAGCACACAAAAGGACAAAAGAGGAGGCAGAAGGGATTTCCAGGGGGCAAAATGTCAGCAGACAGGGTCTCTTGGTGGCCAGATTTAAGTAAAACTTTGGGAAATCTTTTTCCTGGGTTGCATGACCAGGTGATGGACTCCACAATGCAGGAGGGCAGAGAGGTATGGAGAGCTGCAGCGACTGGTATTTTTAAAGAGCTGTAGAAGGGATAGCTGATACTGTGGGCATATGGTGTGTGTATGTTTGCAGTCATCAGACTGAGGCAAGCAGGGCCGGCCTGGGCTCCCTCCTGGGCCCAAAATACATGTGTAGCACTTGCTGGAGTGGATACACAGGCCAACACAGCCAGAAGATTCTGGGCAACGCACAGAAGATGAAAGTAGTCAATTTAATGGAAGCGTCCTTTAAGAGTGCCAGCCCCAGGCATGAGACACAGCTCAGGAGACCGAGTGCAGCGGGAAGTTTGTCAAAAGCTAGCAACGTGCTAGTGACTAATTGGTTTGGTTGCAGGATTAATAACGAAAAGGAAGCTGATGGTAACTCCTCACTGCATCTGCTCCTTGCCCCTCCATCTGTCTCTAAGCAAACACCAAAAAGATATTTTGTGTGATGTACCAGTCTCTAAAATTCAGAACGATGAAAGCCAGAAAGAAATCCACATAAACTTGCTAACCGAGTGAATGAGTGGCGTGTGGAAAATGGGGACGGGGAAACTGCAGGGCTTCTGGTATTCACTTTGCACTGAGTAAAGCCCCAGCTGGTGAAAACCACGCGCTGCATGCAGTAGTGACGTCTGTGGTTGTGCTCTGCTGTCTGGTGTCCCAGCTAGGCGTTCATTAGGCCAACACTAGTTCAAAGCACTCATTGAACAGTATTAAGCTGCAAAAAGAGATTTTGATCTGCAACAGTCTGGAACAGAGGGAGATGGTATCGTGGTACCAATGTAATATGAAATGTTTGACATTAGGCTGTCAAGACTGAGGAGAAGGAAAATCTGTGTCCTTGTTTGCTGGTCACTCAGGGGTTGGGGATTCTCTAGCTGTCTTACAAGATTTTGTGCAAGTACATTTAATTTTATTGATTGCTTGCTACCTGTGATTTATTTATTGTACCCAAAACAGTCTAGCCAATGAGTTTGACTCCTTTGGCTCCAGCTGGCTGCTGCCTGTTGAAAAACTGGACCGTTCAGACCTGTTCTTATCTTCAAACTCTACTGCAGAGACATTTCTAAACCCCTGACCCATCCCACTCTTACTGGAGCTCCTTTTGCTCATCTTTGTACTGTCTTGGGTAAGTGAACGGAAAGTGAGTTGTGCAGCTTGCATGTGGAGGGCTATAATTGATGGACTCTGCCTGCAAGACTATTTCCTACAGCATCATAATTAACCTGACATGCAACCAGACTGTGGCAGCTGGGAGCTGTGATTCATGGCTGACACGAGGCCTCCAGTAGCACATAAGCACAGACTTATGCCTCTTCCACTTAGCTAATCAAATGAAAATAGAAGAAATTAAGTCTTCAATTAATCTTCCCCTCCCCTTGAGGCTTGCCTGCAGTGCTGAACAGATCCACATCAATTTGCCAGGAGCCAACAGGGAGAGGGAAGCAGACTGGGAAGAGGCAGCTCAGATATTTTGCCAAAATATCAGCAAGAAGCCAGAGAGAAAAGTCCAGGTTGTGGTTTAGGCTGTGCCTAAAATATAATTTTCAGGTGCTCACTGTAATGTTAGTAGCTATTAGGAGCCATTTCATAAGAGTAAAGTTCAGCAAAATCTCTAGCGCATTCAAAAACATAAAGATGGGACCTCAAAACGAAGTGTTTGTCTTACAGTTTGGCCAGACCAAGCCCAGCACAAGACCAGATGCGCCAAGAGAGGGGCTGCCCAGTACAGTCAGAGGAAAATTGCTGGCCACAGGCTGGCAAAAAAACCAAAGCGACTGCCAGCGTAGGTGTGTGTAAAAATGGTGCTCTCCTACCCTCATCTAAAATCGCACGAGTGTGAAGTGTATCTCCTTTACCTCTAGATGGCTTCACAGTTCAGGGCACTAAACTGGATGTAGTCAGAGACAGAATAATAGGGTTTATTCTCAGAAAATCAGTCAGAGAACAGTTCATTTGCTTTGCTGGTTGGTCACCAAAGGCAATGAAAAAGAAGTTACAAGGAATATGGAATTAGCTTCCATCATCTGAACTGATGAAGTTATGTAACTATAGATAGCTTTACCAGGCATCATGTTCTGTGTGGATGAAATGGTGCTGCCAGGTTCCATGGGGAGTTAAGTGAGTGGAATTAACCTAAGTGAACAAGACTCGTAGTATCTCCCCATCTCCCCGCATTTGATCGCTTTGCTCTTTGTAGAGGAGGAGGATCCATTTTACTAAAGACGACGCACAGCCAAAGCCCTTTTTCTCATTTGCTGGAGGTGTGTCCAACCAGGGCCTGTATGACAGCAACTCCCTGATCTCTGCCGAGCACCCTGCTCGCCTAGAAGTTTGCTGTTGGTATTTGTACTAGTTTTGGCTGGGATTGCCAAAAAAAGGTGAACGGCTCTTTTCTTTCTCCACTCCAGGATTACCCATCAAAAATGAAAGAAAGGTTTTCAAGCTAAAGCGTAGAGGAACATGCTTCCACAAGCCTGAAAGAAGAGATCTGGCACCTCAATGACTGCTGTTTCAGTCCTTTGTAGATTTAAAGATTCTTTTGTTTAATCATGCAAGACGGAGGCTGACCAGTTTATTGATAAGAGGCGAGTGCTTCTAGAAGGCTTCCCCAGGCAGTACCCGCTCAGTTTAGGTGAGCTCCTAACTTTCTGCTGGTAAAGCACAGTCTGAACGTGACAGGATTGCTCGGTGTCGAGCTTCATCTGCCCTTCCCATTCTGCCAGTTTATGTAACAATTCACTTCTTATTTTATTTCAGAAAGAAAAGAACAAGGTAAGGATATCGCCGTTCAGGAATGAGCCATATCAGAGAGATCACCCTCCTTTCATTTCTGCCACACTCAGGAGTGCTGAACTTCACCCAGACAGAGAATTTCAATGTGGGTTTTTTTCATGTCATTCTGACTTTTCTTTTCAGCATCTGCTGAGAATATGCCAAGCAAGTGGAAGGACAGTCCTTACGCTTTCGAGCTGGAAATGAAAAGAGAGCTCCATGAACAGTTTGTCTGTGGTGTGGGAAAGGAAAGGATGAAATCTCCGGCACTACCTGGTAGAGTTGCACCAAAGCGGCTGGAAGATTTAATTCAATTATATTTCAGCTGTTCTAAGCAAAAGGCCCGTTATGAACAAGACATGTGGCAAGAGAGAGATTTCCACTGCTGTCTCTGGTGTTAACGTCTGGATATTAGGCTGCACCAGCAAAGGGATCTATGATTAGAAATGCACTGGAGTGGTGGAGCAGTTACTGCATTTCCTTGGGTGCCCTCACAGCAGACACATTAGCCAGGCTACCGGCACCAGATGGCATCTCAGAGAGCGAGCAGGCGCCTGCACAGAAAAATGAGTTATTACACTCACAAAGGCTAAAACGCTACCTACAAATACCAGTAGTCCCAGGGGACATCTTTCTGCTAATCCCATGAAATACTGACCAAACCAGAAGAATTTACATGTTTAGTAAACACTTTAAAAATGCAGCCACCTCTTGCTACCAGACTGAAAATCAGCTAAGCCCCAAGGCAGAATGAACCCCTTCTTGCACTACCAAGGCAAATGATGTTCTGAACGGCCCTATTTCTCACGCTTTTCTAGTAATCAGTCTTTCACAAGGTCTCCCCCTGAGTTACCAGTTTCCTGTCATCTCCAAACCTTCCCCTTATAGTAAATCATGAATGACTCAATCTCTCCCTTGCTCTCAGGGTCTCTATGTTCTCTGTCATGTTACTAACACACAGCTCAAGCCTGGGGGCCTGGGGTTTCATATGATTCAGACAGATTTGGAGCTGCACTGCATAAGGTGATGATGACATAGTGTCATGCAGGTCCTGGCAGAACGGCTTCGTGAAACCAGCTTTGTCTACGTAGTGCAGGAAGTCTGAGTCTCTGGAAGAAGTAGTAAGAGAGTGTGTGCGTGTGTGTGTGCGTGCATGCAGATGACTTTAACATGTGGCTAGGAAGGGCAAGGCATGTGTGTGTGATGGGACTTAAATATTGGAAAACTGAATCTCAAAGCTTAAGATGAGGTAGCCTGGGATAATGACTTGAGCAAGAAAGGCTAGTGAATCTGTATTTAAAGGTAGAGGCACGACAAAATAGCTCATGGCCTGAGCAAGGGGATTAAAGATAACGACTCCCTTCAGGCTTGAGACATTTTGCACAAGGCTCTGGACAAAAGAGCTTCGGCCTTGAATGGAGGCAGCTCTTAGCAATTCTTCCCCTCCCAAAAGCCCGCATCCAAATGCAGCTGGGTGGAGTTCTCCCTTCTGCCTACATACACAGATAAACGTGGGCTGGCAATTAAAGTCCGGATTTTAAGATATAAATGAGTTTGCATTTGATTGCTGTGCGTCAGTTGCAGAGCAAATCATGTATATGCATGACTCTGCCTCCAAACCATTCCAATTCGCATGAAGCACAGACTGATCCTCTTCGTTTGGATCCAGACATACACATCCTGACTCCTGGTCAACATCCTGATACTCCTTTCTCGGCATACCTTGCGACAGCTAAAAATAACCAATCTCAGTTCTGCGCGTAACAAATAGTCTGAGAGCAGCAGAACTCGCCGAGGTTTTCGTACACCTTACCACCTTTGTGCCTCTTATTGCCAAAGCTCCCGTGGCTGTAGACTGTGAGAATGGAAGGGAAACATATTCTTTCAGCCACACTAGGTCACCTTCATTCTCCATTGAGAAGAGGTGTTTATGAAAATGGTACCTCTGTTACAAGCCCAGCAAGAGGTTTTTGCGAAGCAAAGTTCAGTACGCAGAAACATTTCCTCTCGATTAGAAATATGTGGTAAACCAGAGACACGTGCAATTTCCTATCACTGGGTTCACTTGTCAAGCTAATTTTCTTTTATGGTCTACTGAAGCAACTGCTCATGGATATTATTCTAGGCAGCCATGAGAAATCAGGCCTCAGACCGACTGGCTTCATTCAGGAGGATTACAATCATGGTTTTCATCATTATTTCTATAGTTGGCTTAATTTCTTTGTGGGCATTTTAACAGTGTTTTCATGTAAGCATTTGTACCAAGACCTGAATGTACCAGTTCAGTCATTTGCCACACTGAATTTCATGGGGGTGGAGAGAGTCATACCTTTCTCTGCTATTTTTTGCTCTGCTGCTCTTTGCAAATGAAACCCCACCATTGTGGGGGTGCAAGCCTACGCATTAATTCGAAGCTCAATGGCTACAAAACACGACGACACAAAATTGTCAGTAAGGAGCCTTGCAAGGCACCTTCAAATCACGATTACCATTTGTTTGCCAATGAAGTTGGAGAAGAAAGTTATGTCCCCGTTCAGCTTGCCCCACATTAAGGAACAGTCAATATGCTGCTGAGTCTTACAACAGGGGGCGCAGAAATGCTGCTGTGGTGGGCAGGTGCAGAGAAGCAGGCACCTCTTCCAGGGAACTTAAAGCCTGAATGGTCAAGACAGACCAAAAGGTTAGAGGAGAAGCAGAGATGCAGAGAGCTGAAGTGGGGGAGGTCCCACGGCAGGTCTATGTCAGGTGGGCACCTTCTGCCTGCCCTGGAGAAGGCAGAACACCACCTTTTGCGCCTGCCTGTGCTGATAAAGGTGGCCACATAAGAGGGAGCTAGTAGGTGGCTGAGGAAATGGTATTGGTAAGGCAGGTGTTGAAAGCCCTACACATACATCTTGCTGTACAGCTCTTAGAAACGCTGCACATTTCTGCAGCAGCTCTTTGGAGCGCTGGGTGATATCAATGGTTTTCTCAAACCGCAGCTTCAATGGGCCTTTAGAGACTTGCATAAACAAACCAGAATACAAGTTAAGGCCTTGACATGACAAAAAATGTTTCGCTTGCAGATTTATCCAGGAAAAGAGGAAACAAACTCCCAGGTGAGCAAACCATGGAACAGCTCGAAAGAGAACCAACTTCGCACTGTGTAGAGTTTTCTAATAAGAGCTGAGCACTGTTATGGACTGCTCTATACTGCACACCCCTGCTTTGGAAATGTTGCTGCTCTCGCAGAGACAGTTACATTCTCATTATCATAGTCAAGTGGTTGAAAATATCTCTACCTCGAAGGCTATCACCAGATAGAATAACACCCTGCAAGGTTTGCTAACAGTTTTCAGAGTTCCTTCTTTTCATACAAAAATTTAAGATCGTTTTCAACACATTTCTGAGCCATGAAGTCAATGTAATAGCTACCACTGGCATGCTCACACTCCGGTCTTGGAACAGCGAAAGAAACTGCCCACTGCGGTGAGATGACTGTTCTCATATCGAGATCTTTCCAAAGAGCACCTGTGAAGATTTCTGAGTGTGAGTGTCACCCCTAAATAAAACTTAGTTCTGATTTTCACTTTGTGAGGTATCTGGTCTTTTGCTTGTGCATAGGTGTTAGGTAGACTCGAACAGCTAGCTGCAAATCACTCAAGAAATGTCCAGCAGAAAATACAGATACTATTCCATTGACTTGCTGTTTTGGGGGCTGGAGGAACAAAAGATGTATTTTTCCTGCAGCCTTGAATCCTAATCCTTGTTCTTCTGAGATCCACAGAGCTCATGACAAGGAGCTATTGCCCTTCATCCTCAAAGCCTAGGAAAACTGTTGTTGCTGGCAAGGATTCTGAACTGTCTGGCAATGCCTGGGGAGATCTGGGAAAGGTTTATTACAACATTGCAGAGAGATCCCCCTTCTTCTGGGCTGGGAACATTCTGTGAGCACAAAACAAGGTGGACCAGTGGACTGAGAGTCAGTATGGGCAGTCTCAGAAAGTCCTGTAAAAGATTCCCATGCCTTATTATAATAACACAAAAAATAATTATAATTTCTGTCATTTGAATTTCAAATCCAACAGAAAGATCTACCTGATGCTTCTATTTTAAAATGTGATTCTTTCTTCTCTTTTCTTTTCAGCTCCTTTTCAGAACCAAACATCATGTTTCATCTCCAAGTATTGAGATTAAAAAAAGCCAAAACAATTAGTGGGGAGCTGATGAAGGTGACAGGGTCGTAATTAGTGCTGTTCCTCTACAGCATGTGTTTATCATGCTAACAGAATAAGTCGCTCGCAGGGTTAGAGTCATGAGCTGCAGGAGCACACATGCCTTTTGCAGCTGTAACACTGCTGAGTTTGTTCTGCAGGAAGCAGAAGTGCAAATAAAATATTTTAAAGATGGCTCATCTTGTTATCCCAGTAAGCAAATGGGAATAGTTTGGCTCCTGACAGTGGCTCTGTTGTGCCTGACACTGTATATAGACCCACAGTCGCCAGTTGGAGGGTCATCATTGCTAGGTCAGGAGCAGTCTTAATGCTAATTCAATTCCATCAGTAATATTTCAAAAGCAAATGGGTTTGTGTTATAGCATCAGAGGCACTGATGTGCACAGCAGCATCAGGCACCTGCATGAGGAGATGGAAGGCAGGAGAGGCTGGAGGCAAATTCTTCAGTAGACCTTGTCTGGCACCCCAATGTAGCCTCTGCAGCGAGCAAAAGAGAGACAAACTTGGCCAGATACCTGAGACCTGGAGTTAGAGCAGGGAAAACCCACCTTGACCTCTGTGCACAGCTGTTGCATCATTTATGCTCCTGGTGCAATGCACACATTTATTTCTACCGCAGGACAGCAGAGCAGACTCCCATCCTTTTCCCCAGCACTGTTCTGTGCTCAGGTTTACCCACAGCCACAATCAAACTGAAGGCTGCTCCCCATGACTCCTGAGCCGCAGTCCTGAAGCTTCTTCTGGTGGTGGTTGCTGTTCAGAAGGATCCTCCTGCCCAAGTGGAGAAGAAAAAAACCTGCCCCAAAATGCAACTGCTGAAACCATTCAGTTGGATTTTGAATGTTTACCAAAGGACCAGAAAATAGGTCTTGGGAGAGCTGCTAGTGGAAGTCTGTCTAGTTAGATACTTAGCAAGCTTTTCAGAACTCCTGGTAAATACCTTCTTTTCATGCTCCCCACTCAAGCCCTGACCAAGTATGGCTCAGCTACTAGCCATAGCTAGTGCTAGCAGTATTTTGCAAGGACTTGGTTAGGTTTCTTAAAACTATTTTGTCTTCCTGTATTCATAGCTGAAAATAAGTAGCAGTTACCCAGGGAGGATTTCCCTGGGAGAGTCCTTTGCTAATTAGGTCTTGTTAAATGAATAGTTCCCATCTTGCCATAGAATTTTGGATTTTTCTCCAGTGTTGGAAAGCCTAATAGAGAAAAAGAAACGATCAGCAACTGTTATTTGACTGTGTACGTCCAGGATGAGTAGAGCAAGTGGGAAACAGGAACCACCAAAGCTGTGGAATAGAATAGAATAGAATACAACAGAATCATTAAGGTTGGAAGAGACCTCAAGGATCATCTAGTCCAACCGTTCCCCCCCCACCTATTACCCACTAAACCACATCCCTAAGTACCACATCCAACCTTTCCTTAAACACCCTCAGGGATGGTGACTTCCCCACCTCCCTGGGCAACCCGTTCCAATGCCCGACCACTCTTTCCGAGAAGAATTTTCTCCTCATCTCCAACCTGAAAGGAATGAGCATTATGTGCTGTGTCTAGGTGAGCACTCTGAAAAGCAATTAAAAAATTGGGTGCTTTAGAAGGGATAGCAACCTCTGTGCTTCAAGATACATCAGTCTTCCAGTGGCAAGGCAAGGAAAAACTTTTCCTGCTTAAATAATCGTGCAATTGCCGAGGGCTTTGCACTTCCCTCTGAAACGACAGGACCTGTAGGAAGACATCCATAGCAATATATTCACATAAACGTTTTTGTGGTGAAATCTTAGGCTGGTTTGGGTTGGAAGGGACCTCAAAGATCATCTAGTTCCCACCCCCNCCCAGGGAAGGATTGCTGCCTCACAGCTCAGCTCCAGCTCCCCCCTTTTAGTTTAAACCCATTCCCCTTGTCCTGTCCCTCCCTGCCCTGGAACCAGCCCCTCGCCACCTGTCCTGTAGGTCCCCTTTAGGTATTGGAAGGCCTCAATTAGATCTCCCTGGAGCCTTCTCTTCTCCAGGCTGGACAAGCCCAACTCCCTCAGCCTGTCCTCATAGCAGAGGGGCTCCAGCTCTCGGATCAGCTATGTGGCCTCCTCTGGACTCGCTCCAGCAGCTCCATGTCTTTCCTGTCCTGGGGACCCCCAGCTGGAGGCAGCACTGCAGGGGGGTCTCAGCAGAGCGGGGCAGAGGGGCAGAATCCCCTCCCTCATCCTGCTGGCCACACTGTTTTTGATGCAGCCCAGGACACGGGGGGCTTTCTGGGCTGCCAGCGCACACTGCCGGCTCATGGTGAGCTTTTCATCAACCAAACCCAAACTCTGACAACTTTCCTACTTTATTGCTGTGGCAGCTGGCCAGACCAGTGAGTCAAGTGTAGTAAGCCTGCAGCACCATATTCCAGTGACAAAAGCAGGAGCCACTTATTAAACAGCAGTTTGATAGCTAACTCACTCCTTGCTTTCACTGTGATTGACACGAAATGACTGGAGCCACACAAACCCACAACACACATGCCTGCAGAAAAGTCCCCTAAGCAGTCAGTAACGACTTTAAATCATACAAACTACATATGCCCTGGTGCAGGATGGCTTCACATTTCAGCAATTATAATCAGAACTAGTTACAATATTGGTTTCACAAGCTGATATTTTTTGTTGATGGCTTGATCAATATGCTGAGCAGAGGTGGACTGCTGCAGGGTTAAAGTCCCTCATTTAGAGTCCTAATCCGAGAGGAAAGTACCATTCTAATTAGGCTCATTGACCCCTGCTACCAATATTCATGTAGCCTGTTATGTGCATTGTTCAATGTTATTGAGGTTTCTTTTTATAATATACGGACAAATCTTAATGCAAGGGACACCTGTAAAGTGGAAACAGGCATCTCATTTCCCAGCAAATAAAGGCAGCGCTAAAGCAATTTTCATTCATCTGTGATACTTTTCCTGCTGTTACCATGGCATCTCAATGCTTCACAGCCTTGTCTGTCATCTGTACAGCATTCATTTACAGCAGGAACAAGGGATCGTTGTTACTTCATCAGTGCCGAAACAAGGTACAGAGGGACTAAGTGACAGGGCAGAGAACTCAGAAAAAGCCTGTGTCAGAGCTGGGCATCAAACCTACTTGGTCCAAATCGTGGCTTAAGGCAGGCTCCTTCTTTCACAGCAGTTCATGAAGGCAGCACTGCTAGCCCCTTATTAAAGCAAGCAGCAGCTGAAGCAATAAGCGCTAGGGCCACTGTTTCAGAAATGGACTCGGATGCCTGCCTAGGGACTGTGAATCTGCATCTAACAGTGCTGAACACTTGCAGCTCGTATTTGCCTGTCTAGGGTCGGTCACTCAGGGAAGTGTGACAGGTCTCCGGCCTCCCGCAGTGCGTACTACTGCTCCATCTGCAGGACAGCAGGACTGACTGATGCCCCAGTGCAGCTTTACCAGGGAAGCTATTGGAGCTTCAACCCTCGCTTTCTATCCCCTTGCAGCTCCTTGTCCATGAGTTCAAGGCGGCAGGGCAATATTGATCCTATTCATTTGTCTGGCTTTCTATTTCTCTTTTCTGCCTTCAAAGGTGACTTTTAATGCCAACAAGGAAAACAACGCCTGAACATTTTGGGGTGCAGAGGAGAGATTATCTTGTACTGACCTTGCACTAAAGAAAAGCTATAATCAGGTGATTCCGTAGTTGAGATGCAGGGCACATACAGACTCTGGGTGGTGAGTCAGAGATGGAAGGATACTGTTTGCACATACTGCGTCACAGTATTTTGGATCTGCCTAAATCCAGGCCAGGAATGGGCATTCAGGTAACAGCCCACTGGCTTTTCTGGTGATATAATTTTCAGTTTCTGTGTTTGCCAGAATAATCACTCTCCCAGATTGGGTATGCTTTTTGGAAGTTGTATTGAAATCAGTATAAACTAATTTGCTCACTGACTCTAGGATCAATAGCGTTTTCTGACAGCCGAAGGCCAGGTGCAGGATGAGAGGACTGAGAGGCAGAGCAGAGAGAGAAAAAAGCAGGGGAAGCGATTTTGCTTGAGTTTGTTGTTGTTGGATTTTTTTTTTAAGTAAACTAGCCAGGCAACCCAAGAGGTTACAGATAGATAGAAATGCTTGGAGATAGCCTGGGTGCTGCAAAGTTATCTGACAGAATCTCCTGCTTCCCTTCTTACACCCCAGCAGCCAGACAGGAACTCTGCTTGTGACAAGGAACTGTGCTGATGATGAACAGACAGAGCACCAGGGAAGTTTTAACAGAGGAATATAGGATGAAGAGATAGGTATCAGCTTCCCTTGTGGAAGATGAGTGCTTTACAAAGACGGGTGTTTTCTGCACTATTTACAGACTGTTGCACAACAGCAGTATTCAGGTGCCCAACTGAAACCAAAGCCTCATTTTACAGGGTACTGTACAGACACGTAATGGAAAACATCCCCACTTCCTGGAGAAGTCTAAAGCACCAAACGTTCTACCGTGCCTAAGCATTGATTCACTTCCCATGGGATTATTCCTGCCTAGGTCGTGGTAGGCTCAGACCTGTGGTGAAGAGCAGAAACATTATTTTCATCATCCTATTTTAACATTGGGAACTCAAAGTTTGGAGAGACACTGATTTTCCCAAGACCACATGTGAAGGTAGCATCAGAGCTGAGAACTGACTTCCAAATCAGCTCAGATCTCCTGTTGTCTAACTGGAAGCACTAACTCCTTGGTAACGAACCTACGAAATCACCTACCTAAGAGCTCTCTACCACGCATATCTCTATCATCTAATGTACCTGTAAGCTGGCTGGTCTCTTCTGTAAACTGGCAAGTGAGGAAAGACTTTTCAGGAATTAGCAGAAAATGACTTCTTGTGGTACCCAACAGTACACCTAGGATCATCATGCAGTAGGCAAATATCCTGAACTTTCACTGATGGCCCAAGAGCTTCCACCTGAAGACAGGCCAAACCCACAGCATCCAAAGGAAGAACACTTCTTCCTAGCATCTGTTTCACTATTCCGGGTTGATAACAACAGTGCTAAACAACACCACGGAGCATTACAGTTGGCTGCAACCAAAAAACGCCAAGGCTGGAAATATAGGTCCAAAGTAGCAAGTAATAGCACTCTCTCTCATGGAGAATTTCTGAAGGCTTGCCAGGTTAAAGTTTGTCCAGTCAGTACTGACTGCCCATACAGTTTTGTAGCCAGCTCTTAAAGACAGAGTTTTCTTGTTTGTTGGTTCAATAAAAGCAGCCTGTTATCATATTTTTCTGCTGATTTAATCTAACTTACATGCCAGATGCATACTACAGAATATTTCTGTGCAGTTAGCAGATAAATGCCTCTTTCTTTTTTTTTTTAAAATAACAGAAGTATTCTGATTGCAGCAGTGATACATTCTGCAGACTTGATGGTTAAGACTGAAACCAATGCAATAAAAGGAAAAAAATTGCAGAAAATATCCAAGCACCAATTTGCCTATTAAAACTGATTTACTAACTCGTGAAACCACCCTTTGCTAGTGAAGGGGAGGAATCAGTAAATGGAGCTGGTTGGAGCATTCTTGAGAAGATTTTTTTTCCCATAGAGATGCTGGTTGTAACAGTTTAACTGTGAGTTTCAACAAAATTTATGGGAGAGAACAAAAGAAAAGCCTGGTCTCTGGGCTGTTGGCCCCAAATGCAGGAGACACAAAGTCAACTCCTGACACTCGGGCAAAATCCTGTGGGCTCCAGCCTAATTCATCTGGCATGCAGCATTGACCTTTACTGGCTTTTATTTAACAGGAACGAGAGTCTCCTAAGGGATAGAAGCTTGGGCTCATCACAGCAGGTGAGCTCTCTGTCAACAGAGGCAAATCTCTCACTGAACTTTGCAGAGATTCCCAGCGGAGAAACAAACGCGGATGTTAGGGATGAGCATCCCAGCCCTGTAACCCCTTCACGCACACCCCGAAAGCAAGCATAGGTTGCAGCTTCAACCCTAGAGTGCCTTTTAAGTGCGAAGGCTGACTACTATGAGGAGAAGACTTTCTTAGCAGCCTTACCCAGGAAGATTCAAACCCAGCACCTTGTCACATTACCTGCCACTGTAGGAACGATTCTGAGGAAAAGCTTCCAACTGAGCTTTCACTTTGAGGCTTGTGTAAGGGATCCATTGGCACCCAGCAACCTGGTACTCGTTCTTCAAATTATGACTGGAGATGCAAGGGTGAAAGGCTCTGCAGATTCCAGAAAAAGACTCGGACTGATTTTAAACTTAACTGCTAGGTCTTTGATTTGCTATTAAACTTAAAGCGAAAGATTAACTTTCAGGTGCCATCTTTAGATCTCCGATCTATCTCACAGATGCTACTTCTGGAAACGTTCTCCCCCAATATCAGCCTTGGCTTGAAGAGGGAGTTACTTAGGCCTGGGCAAAATGTATAACAGGATGTAGAGTGCTAAAAAGAAGGGCTGCTGCAGTGCGTGCCCAACCTACTGTTACTGCTTTCAGAGTCCCTGTAGCACATGAGTTCTCTGGTACAGCACGCTGGCATCAGACACAATTGCATCTGTCTCTGTAGAATGACGTTTCTGAAGCAGCAAAATGGTTCTTCCTGGATCTGGACACATGTTGTATTTGCCTGGTAAGCTACTGGGTAGCTGACACAGACAGGTCCGAACTACTGTGGCATTTAAAGCTGTATGATTGTAACGGTGGGATAGAAACCGTGAGGCAGAAACTTTGGAATAATCAGTTTGTAACCAAGGCAATAGGTACTGGAGCTGACTGACCATGGCAAGGGGCAGCGCTGCTGTGCTCCATGGACAGTCCCTGCCCAACCGAACAACAGGCCCGGGAATATTAATCTCATGGAGCAGGTTGGTTTGGACAGGTGCCCCCACGGTACGGGCCAACAGTGACACTGCGCGTGCCTGCAAGGAGAGGGTCACCAGCGGGCATGGGTGTGCGACCTGATGACTACTAGAGACCCCTCCTCGAATATAGACCCCTACTCACTGAGCATGCACAATGAATTTAAGAGGCACTGTGTCTTTAAATCGAAGCGAGCAAAGAATTCACCAATCACAAGCTAGAGAATATGAATATGTATAACTATAATGATGAATATGATGAATATGTATTTTGGTCCTATATAACTTGTGAGTTGGTGATCATCTGGTGCACACGTTGGGCGGAGCTATCCCCCCTGCGTCCAGCGCTGCAATAAAGAATGCCGGCCTTTTAACACTACATTGATGTTACGAGGGTTATTCCCGGATTTTTGGTGACATGATCAGCTACATAATTTGAACTATATCACAAATGACAAACTCCAGACAGAAAATCTACTATAGGACTTTTTTTATCCTCACTGAAGCAAGCACTGCTTTTATGGTGGGAGGGCTTAAAAGACATCCTGGTGGTTAATCTGAGCTGCGTCCTGCAGGGAGAAAGGAGAGCTGTGATCACCCTGCTCTGAGGCTTCCCATATCCCCGCCAGCAAAATTTACTCTCTGCAGTGGCAGCTTAAATAGAAAAGCAGCACTGAAGAGATCTAAGAGATACATTTTAGTTCAGTGTCTGAAGAGGCTGAAAGGTAAAACCACAACCTCGTTTGTTGTTTTTGGTTTTGGTTTTTTCCCCCCTCACAAATCTTCAGAAGAGGAGCCATGTGAGTGGACATTTAGAGGAAGAGGTCTCTGCAGCCCAGGTGCTACCTGGAGTGGCCTCATCAGCAGAACCAAAATACAGCCTCAGCTGCATTTAAGACTGGGTTTTTCTTCCACTAACAAAGGTGCTTCAAATATAGATAAAAGCTAGGTATTGTGCATGTATCTCCTCAATCACAGAATGGGTTAGGTGTAAAGAAGTCACGTGATGTGTATCCTCTGCTTTTTTGTTCCATGATCTAGTAGGCATAGAGATCCTGAGCACAGATATTTGCATTTCACAGGCTACATTAGCACAACAAAATGCTACATGTACAAGAGCTAGCCAAGTCGTAAGGCAAAGACAGTAACAATAGGAACATGAAGTTGGCACTTAACTATGCCTCTAATTAGGTGAAAAAACTGTCATAGAAATGATGCCTCGGAATTGTCACACAAAGAAAATTAAAATTTACACTTGAAAAAAGTGAGCTTTTTCTGTTTTCCCATCTAAGGCAACAATATCCTTTGAAGATCAGTTTAAAAGCAAGCTTGTGTGAGAGAAACTCCACTGGTTAGTTCCTGGGAAACAGATTTGGCTGAATCGACATAATCTCAAACAATCTAAGTAAACTCCTCTCTCAAGGCCAAGTTATATGTATCTACCTTCCAATCTCTTAAGAAATCACTCTGGGAATCCTCAGATGCTCATGATTCTCCCTCTTCAAAAAGGAATCCAGAAAGGCACTGCAAAGTAATACAGCACAGGAATCAAAGCATTTAGGGATGCGTAAGAGAGGCATAAGCTACTATGTCACATTCAAGCAATGGGTTTGTCTAACCAAGAGTGCAGGTGGCCCATCTTTGATAATGTTACTCAATTCGGATGTAAACAGGGACAGGGGCAATTAGTTTTGGTTCTCTAAGAACTAATGAATGCTCATGTCACCCTTGGAAACTCAGATACTGCTTTGCCCACTCCTCCAATTAGGGTAGCAAAACAGTGGATAGACATTAACCCTACTTGTTTCAAGTCCTACCATTTTCCTTCCTTTTGTTTTTTCCCTCTCCCCAGTTTTTAAGGAAAACATAATCTGGCTGTCCACAAGTCTATCCACAAAAAGGAGTTTTAGTTCACTCTAGCAATCCCAACTCTCTCAGCCAATTGAAAAGAAGCTTGACAGACAGGAAGGATTGTCAAAGAGAGTGTACTTCTATAAATTTTATGGAAGCATGAAGCTGAGTAAAGAAGAGTGATACAAAACAGCGTCTCAGCAGTAAAAAAAAAAAAAAAAANAAAGAAGTGATACAAAACAGTGTCTCAGCAGTAAAAAAAATAAAGTATTTTATTAATTCAATGGCATTGCTGGTCATCAGCGCACCCCTCAGGCAAGGTCAGCATGAAACTCTCGGTCACAAGAAAATCTTTCAGAGCACAAACCTTATTAGACAAGAACCCAGGCATGAGGCACAAACGTGTGGAGAGAGACAATTTCTGCTGCTTGTTGCTCATCTTGTAGTATCAAGACCCTGAACCTGACAGGTCGGGCTGGTGTCAACGGTAAACGCAGGGGGATCCTGGGACGAAATACCCACAGGGCAGCTGAAGTTATACTGAAAAACAATCATCTCTAGTGCGGCTAAAAGTATGTAGTCTAGGAATCTGAGTTTTCATACCTACCTTTCCTTCTCTCCAAACTCCATAAAATCATAAAGATGAAATATCCCTGAATGAGTTTAACAAGAATTACAGTTCGGATGGTGATACCTAGGAAGTTTTTGATGGTTGCTGCTTCATATGCAATGGTCTTACAAACCATTTGAATCAAGAAAGGAAAACTCAGAGGGTTCAGGCAAATAAGAACACATGAACGCTCACACTTCCATGTGAACAACCCAATTTATGTGATGACAGGCAGAGAGAGAGATTCAGAACACTCAGCTAATTACAAGGTGGTGGTAATTATTGGTATAAAATAAATGTTAAAGGCAGATGAAAAGTGCTGGTGTCATTTTTTAGGCACAGAGTTACAAGGCTCAGAAATGTCAAGTCAAAATGTCATTTTGAAATACAATTCCAAGCCTTTTATATGTATGGTTTTTAATCTAGTGACAAGCTGGAATCCTGTACTCAGGAAAATAGCTTTCTTTTATAAATTGTATCAGGACTCTGTATCTTGTTTCTTCTCCGCAGTAGTCTAACCACTACCAACCTGACAGAAGCCCTCTGTTTTAAGGGAGATCTTTCAAATTATTTCATATAAAAGACAAAAGACTTATCTTGTCTCTTTTGGTATCCCAGTTTTAGAAAGAAGTGCTGGTGACCACAGGCTCTGGTGGCTTGGTTTCATTTGGAGCTGGTTTTGTTTTGTTTTTTTTGTAAAAAGAATAGCTCTGTCAAACGTAAGGAATGCTGCCAAACTTCCGGGCCAAAGGCTAATTTATGTAGATGCTCAGACACTATCAAGGCTCTCTGAAAAAGGTGCAGAGCTCACGTGACAGAAGAGACTATTCTAGCAAGTATATGCAGTGCAGAGAAAACTTGAACATGGAGAAAGGTTTGAGTGTTGTATTTCTATTGCCCAGTACATCAGGTGGCTGTAGGCTGTGTTCACAAGTACCCAGAATTTCAGACGTGATCACTCTGAATCAAGGACAGTTCAATGCAGAGGATGTTTCTGCATCTGAGAAAACAGTGTTCTGGAACAGCAGATGCTGTATGATTTCATGATTGCTCTATGACTCGAGGGACAGTTTTCCATTCCGCGGTTTACTGTAGCCTTCTGTGAGAACCCTTTCATGCAGTTGCACTGTGCCTGCAGCAGAGAATGCTGTGTTCTTACTGGGGACTTGTGAAACTTCACGGACGCAATTTTGCTTTGCTAGAATCCCCTACGTGTTTCCCCCACTGCCAACTTCCAAAATAAAAGGAATACTTTAATTTCCTGCAATTTATGACTCATCTTTCTGCTTGATTTACTTCAAGAAAGATGCAAATACTTCTTTCAAAGGGCAATGCTTAGTTCATTAAAATATATGCGCGGTTAAGCTTTGTACAAACTACCAACTGCACTGTGTGTTCTGCATGACTGTTGATTTCCTCTGCTGCCTTGAGAGGAAATGAGCCACATCGTGCACAGAAATGAGCTCTTCTACACAGGAGGCCTGATGTATGAGCTCTCGCTCTCCTTACAAATCACTATATGCTGACTGAAAGGAGTGCTGGAGACTAAAAGCACCACAACACCAAGGAAAATGCAGTACAAGCAATACTTCTGCAGTGCGGTGCTCTACCACCTCAGGCAGAAAAGCATCTCAAAGTGGCAGAGGTCATGCATAGCAAACATCATGAGGCAGGTACATGAAGCCATGTTGAAAAAGCAGAAAATAGCACATCTAAATCAGCACGTTTCCATATTCATAAGGTCCATGGCTGTAATGTATGGCAATGAACAGGGTCAGCTGTTTTCTGTTATTTTGACTTATCAAAGCTTTGCAGACAAGAGCTTTACTGGTATTTTCTCCACTTACACTTCCAGGCAAACTCTACAGCTAGAAAAATTATTATTGCAACTTTGAAACCAATGGTCCCAGCCACCTATTTGCAAGTCCAGCGCTCAGTACAATCCCCTTTGCACAGGTCCATCAACTTGCACTAAGAGAATAATTATCTACCTACTTTTTATTTTATTTCCCACCACCCTGACAGCCCCAGCAGCCCAACTTTAGGTAAAACTGACGAGCTCCTAACTACATGGAAGATTCAGTTTTCTGAACTTCCTCACCTAGTGTACCAAGTAGTAAAAGTACAGACAACGCAGCTGCCAGCTCTCACTGGAACAAATGTGGTAGTATGAATGCACCTGCACTACTGTAAGTTATAAAATGAAGTAACAGAAATTCAGACATAAGATGTTCCACTATACACAAGATGAAATATCTTAAGAAGTAGTTTCCAGTGGATAGGAAACACAACAGGTAACCTAACTTTATCCAAGAATCTCAGGTGCCAATCTGCATGAACTGGAAACAGAACAGCTTTCAAGATGTAGCTGTGGCACTCCAGGACATGATCTAGTAGGCATAGTGGTGTTAGATCGATGGTCAGACTTGATGATCTCAGAGGTCCTTTCTGACCTTAGTGTTTCGATGATTCTATGACATAAATGTTTTAGTATCAGAGAGGCAATGTTTCCCTTCTCTCATCCAGCGTGATAAAAATAGTAATAAAACACATCCAGAGTGCTAGCCAATTAGCAGAGATGTTTCAGAAGCAACATCCAATATAACTGGGGTAAAAACAAATAGAATAATGCTACAGTGCAGCAGAGCGACAGAAGCTGAGACAGCCAGGAAGGGTTGCACAACACAAGCAATCACAACTCTGCCCTTAACAGCTCATGATCACACCTACTTGCATCTGTACCTACTCAGCCTGAACTAGCTGCCTTACGGTTACAATTCAATCCAAGCACAAACTACATAAATTACTCCTATAGCAATGCTGCACCATTACTGAGGTAACCGCAGTAGGCAGCTAAAAACACACAGATGCTCGGTCTGTCAGTCCACACCAGTGGGAGAGAATCTGAATGGTAAAAGCAAGAAAATTTATGGGTTGACCTGAAGACAGTTTAATAAGGGAACCAAAAGCTGCACACATAAGCAAAGCGAAACATGGAATTCATTTGCGACTTCATATCAGCAGGCAAGTGTTTAAGCATCTCCATGAAAACAGGCCTCCATTGCATGTAACAGTTAAAGGAGAAAACAAGAACCATCACTCTGCATGTGTTTCACGCAAGGCTCCTCCTTCTCCATTTTTATTGCTGAGCCTGACATATGATACAGGAGATCCCTCTAGTCAACAGCCCCATCTGGATCCTCTCCCAAACTTACTGCTTAAGCCTAGCCTACTTGGTCTCAGGAGACTCTCAGGAAGAGACAACACCATTACTGCATATGTGAAACCATTGCTCAGGAACAGAAAAAACCTCCCCACGTTATTTACACTGTTTTCATCACAAGTCCAAAACTGAGCCCAATACAAAGTACAAAATTCTACTCTAGCGGGGGAAAGAAAAAAAGTACGTCTACCAAAAAACTACTCTGTAAAAAGAGGGAACCTGTGCCCAAGGATTATGCTCGCAAGCACTAAGGATAAACGTACACTATCCTGACGACTAGAAAAACCCAAACGGCTAACGGAAAATTAAAACTGTATGCAGCATAATTTAAATGAGAAACAGACAAAACAAAAACTAGAAGTGAAATAGTTAAACAAAACATTTTATTGAGTAAACGTAACATTAAGTTAATAGAAATAATGCAGGGAACAAACTGCTTCATTACAACGAGAAGATCCTTGGGAACACGTTCTTCCAGAAACTCAACTCCAAAACCACGTAATCAGGAGCCCAGACAAAACGCAGAACGATATAGCAAGAGATGGCACTCAAAGAAGCACGAATGATAAGAATTCCACCCATCAGAGCCCTGAATTGAACATTATCAGGGGCTTCAGTTCTGCGTAGCAAACGCTACATTGCGCCACATGAGGCCCCGCTAACGGGGCCGGTCACC
>VWZZ01001705.1:21345-32926 GCA_013399095.1 Psophia crepitans
GGGCTGGGACCCAGCAGGCGGAGCAGGGGATGCGGTGGGCTGCCAAGCTGGGACACGCCAGGGCCAAGCGGCCACCGCGGTCTCTTCCTTGGCCACCCACCACCGAGCACCCTCAGAAGGCGCTGCAGAGGGGCGCCCAGGGCGGCCGAGCATCGTGACCACCCGCTGACAGGGAGCCACGGCGCGGGGGTTGCAGGTTTTGACATCTTCAGATCTCTTTTCATCGCTATAAATTCCATTGCTTTGAATTCAGCCAAGGCCTTCAAGATTACTTTTTTTCCCCCAAACCAGTTATAAAAAGGACGTTCGAATTCCAATTCGGATGCTAACAATAGCGTTACTCAAAGCCCTGGCCAGGAATGGGGAGCTCTGGGTAGAATAAAGACCTAAACCAAGATGTCAATAATAACTTCTTTTTTCCCCTCCCTGCCTTCCAGCCTGCACAACCTGCTTGGGTCTCTCTGTCTTAATGAACATTAAACTGGTTTCAAATTGGATCTCCAGAAAATTGAATTTTTTCCCTCAGAAGCTTAGTGCGGCCTTCAAAGGCCAGTGATAACGTTTTGGTTTTGTGTAAGACCATCTTTGATCTCGAAGGCTCTCAGCTCATGGAGAGACACAGCTCATTACCAGCAGCGATTCGCTGCTGGCCGAAACGCAGCCGTAGCTGGAGGGGGACAGGCATCACGCCATGGCGCCCGGCGTGCTGGGAGAAGAGTTAGGGAGAGGTTTGCTGGGGGGGGGTGCTTGGTCCTGGCCCCCAGTAGCACTGGGCAGCGCTCCTGGAGCCTTGCTCCCAGGGAGCCTGGCTGGCAGGAGGTAGTCAGCCCCCCCCAGGCTGTCCTGGGTTTGCAGCCCGCTGCTTTCAGCCCCGTTTGGTCCCTAAAAATAGGGGACGGAAGAGCCCCAGCAGCCCAGCCATAGCTCCAGGTGGGCTGCGTGGGGAGTCCTCAGGGACGCCCCGGGTGACAGCAGTGTTTCGCTGAGAAGGTGGCGCACGATGGGTTTTCTCATGTGCGCGACCAACCTGCGGGACATTGCCACTGCTAAAAACCCTCTCTGCATCCGAATGCGGGGCTGGGTCATGGGTGCTGTGCAGGGAAGGGGTCACACAGGGTGCTGGAGACCTGCTGCTCGCTCACTGCTGGGAAGATAGAGCAATTAAACTTTCTGGGAAAGCTCGTTACCATGGCAGGGCACTGGGAGTAGACGGTCATTTACCTCATCCACAAAACAAGGGGGATTTAGTCTGGGGGGTTAGACGGGCCCAGCAGTTGCAATTATACCCCCCGCCTGCTTTGCCTCTGGATGATGCAACCCAGCGCAATCAGGAGCAACCCGACGCCCCGTGGCAGCACCCCCAGTTTGGGGGGTTGCTTGCAGGGGCACTGGGGGCGGATAATTTCGTGATGAAGTAGTTGGGGGGTAAACTGGGACTTGCACCTGGGTGTAAGAGAAGCCAACAGGTCTGCCCTCCTCCTCCTGGGAGAGCAAGCGGCAGAGGCTGTAACTGTGCAGATCAGCCCCGTGTCCCCATCAGCCCCCCCAGGGCTGGACCACCCCTGCTCGCCTCAGCCACGCTGGGACGGACAGAGAGTCCTGGGTTCCCCAGCAGGGACGGGGCAGGATCCGCCTCGGTGCCTCCTGCTGCAGCCGGGGCTGCCGCTTTGCACAGACACGACTGTTCGGTAGAGCAGCGCCGTGAAGGCCACAGCAGCAGTTTGATGGTTGGCTTGAGGAAGGTCTGCAAAGACTCCGGCTTCCCCAGGTGTCCCTGGAGCAGTCTCCACAAACGAGTCCTTAACGGCCTGCAGTGGCCACCTCTGCTGACCCCAGCACCCCTCCTCAGTGCCCAGCCCGAGGGATGGGTGAGCAGGGCCACCCTACTGTCAAAAGCACCCTACCAGCTGCAGGCTGGGGGCTGTGTGGGAGCTGAGTGGGGGCAAGAGCCACACAGGGTGTCAGGGCACTAATAGACCTTAATGGCCCTGACCAGTCTCACCTGGAGCCCCAGCCCATGAGCCCTCAGCATCCATTTAAGCTCTGCCAGGGCCAACAGTCCCTGCATGAGTTGTGTTGGTCATCCAGACCTTAATCCACGGACTGTTTTCTCAGCCTGATCTGCCAGAAGGTTGTCAGGCTGTGTCTCCCCTGGTTGCCCTCACTGAGCCTGAACTGGAAGTTGGTTTCCTGGCTTCATTTTAGACCTGTCTCACTGTAGGGAACTTTCATGATGATGTGGACTCCTGGTTGAACACTCCTGCCATCTCTGAATCTGCTGTGCTTGGGAGCAGAGGGATGTGGGCCCCTGCTGGTGAGATTCTGCCCTGTAGCTGTGGTGTCTTGTGGCTTCCTGGACCTTTGAGAGCCTCTGGCCCTTGCTGTGCCCTGATGGGTGGGGGTTGTACAAAGGGCTACAGGAGAAAATACAGTGTTGGGAGGGGGTGCTGTGGGGTTTAGGTGTTACAGGGCCACGTCTGGTGGGATGGGGTAGGACACTCTCCTCTGTGGTGCCCCTTGAGTGCTTGCTAATACTTCTTCAGTGCAAGGTCCTTGGAGGTTTGCGATACCCACGTCTGGGGTGGTGGGTGTCCAGCAGTGAGGTGACACATTAAGGTGTGCGGGAGGGGTTGGGCTATGGAGCTGCAGCTGATTTCTCAGGCGCTGCTGGTGGGAGGGTGCAGACCTTGGACTTTTGGGTGCAGGACCAGATTCCTCACTGCTGTCTGTCCTGCCTTTCGAATCGTCACCGCGCATCTCTCTGGTTGAAGGCTGCTAGGACGCAGCCTTGGCGTTTGTGAGGCTTCAGAGAGGGATCACAGCCTTTAACGTACTCTGGCTGCCCTTGGGGTGGGAGGATGAGGATGTGTGCTCTGCACTGCCCCAGTGACAGTCCCTGCAGGGCTGTGTTGTGACACAGAGATGGCCACATTTCCAGCGTGGGGTCAGCTCCCCGTGGTGATACTTTGTGCATCGTCTGAGGAGCTGGAAACCAGAAACGGGGACCCCACAGAGTGCTTGCACCAGAGAAGCCCCCTGACTCCGCAGAGGGCCAGGCGGTGGCAGACTGGGCCTGGGGAATTTAATTTCTTCTTCAATCCGTACTTCCTGCAGCCGCTCAGAAGTGGTGCCGCTGATGGGACGCCATGAGCACGGACGTATCTGCAGAGGATGATGAGATGCAATTGCTGTAGTGTCTTTCTTTATTCCAACCCTGTTTTGTTTTGGCCCTCTGCAGCCCCTGCAGATGTTTGGGTTGCAGGGGGCAGGCAAGCGGTGAACTGGGAAAGTCAGAGCTTGCTTAGAGAAGGAGGAGGGACAGGTCAGGCTGCAGCCAGGCAGGGGTCTGGTGGAGCGATGATTCAACTCCAAATGAAGCAATTTCTTCTAGTGCTGCTCTAGCCTGATAACACAAATCGAATGCATTTTTTGGCCTTGTTTCACATCTTGGTGAGTGTTTTCAGTGGCTGGAATGTCAATGCAAGGCAGGGTTTCGGAGGACTCTGTAAAAATAGCTGTAGATAGGGCTGGGCTTGGAACATTTCCCTTGGGAGGAGCGTGCAAAGGTGATGGGTGCTGGTGGGAAACAGCTGCCAGTGAAAGAGCTGGCTTCATCCTAAACCATCTCAGGCTCACAGGATACGGGGAGGATGGGGAGACACAACTGGGATGTTGTGGCTCAGGGAAAGTAAAAGAAGTTGTGACAGATTTGGCAGCAGCTGATCTGTAAGGCCAACTCCAGCCCCAAGGGGAGTGCTGAAATGAGATCAGTCTGGGGAGGTTTAGCTAGGATGGCTCTGCCTTACCCAGGACATGACCCACACTGTGCCTGGGACGGGTCCACCTCACCCACACACTCACAGGGAACTGAAGCACGCTGCTAGCAGCCGCGCTGGCTGGATTAAATCAGGCATACCACGCCTTTCCCCCCCTCTTATCTTCAGACAAGGGTCCCATGGCTTGTTACACCCGCTCTTCAGTGCCTGTCACGTTCTTCTCCCGTCTCCTCAAACTTCTGTGGAAGGGAAAGGCCATCGGGTGTCGTTCGTGGCTCTGCCCCGAGCTGCCTTCCTGTGCTTTCCGACTGGTTGTGCTGGTGTACCACTGACCTGCTCCCGGCTTTCAGCTCAGTGGGGAGAGCTCCGAGCCCCCTGCTGTGGCTCTCCTTCCCGGCTGCGCCCACTGGCTGTTTCCCTGCCTCCTTCCTGCCAGGCTGCACCCTTGTACCCCCCGGGTGCCTCTGATGTGCTGTTTGCCTCAGCCCCCTTGGGACCCTGTGCCAGGACAGGTCCCTGCAGTGGCACTGTGGCTTCAGCTCGCGCTGTCCCAGTGAGTGAACTGGGTGACTGTAGCTTGGCAGGTTTCCCCCACCCACAGAGGCCATTGGGGGGAGTAGACATGGACCTGCAGGAGCTCATCATGCTCAGATCCCACCAGCGTGGCAGGCGTGGAGGCAGGCCGAGCAGCGAGGGGGTACCAACAGCTTTTTGCCCTCACTTTCCCGTGGTGGCAGGTGCTGGCTGCCTCCCCAGGGCAGTTCCGCACCCAGGTCCAGCCCCCGGCCACACCAAAATCATGTGTATTGTGTCTTGTGCCACCACCCTGTACCCCAATGGACCTGTGCAGGTGGGCTGGGCAGTTACCCTCTGCGCAGAGAGCGGAGGACTGCTGGCAGGAGCAGTGTTGCAGGAGCTGCTCCTAGAACCTGTCACGAGCTGCTCTGTCCTCTGCTTGTGTCCCCCTGGGGACAGTGGGTTTGATTTTTGCCACCTGGCCCAATTCCAGGGCCACAAAGCAACTGGCTGCACAAGCATCGCTGTTGCCTGGTCGCTTGGTGAAAATGAGTTTGGAGACCCACCTTCAGCCACTCTGCTTGCCAGCAGCTCAGCTGGCAGTGACACGCACTGGTAGGAGATGTCCAGCACACGGCTCTGGCACGGGCAGAGCCTCCACCAGCTCCTGCTGTGAGCAGCACCACGCCGATGCGTGGCTGGGGTAGACAGTGCTCGTGTCATGGCAGTGGAGGACTCTTTAAAGATGCTTCCTGCTCAGGCCAGGGCAGGTTTGTGAGATGTGACTCACCTGCTGCATAACACGCCTGGCTGCCCTCAGGCCAGTGACCTCTGAGTCTGGGGTATCAGCTGGTGGAAACAAGGATCAGCAGTGGCTGGGGAAAGGGGTCTGTGGGCAGGGGGTAGGAGCTGGGCTGGGCAGGGGTGGGAACAGCAAGGTGCCCTTGTGGGGGGCACCCATGCCTCCCTGCTTTTCCACCCGGATGCAGCCAGCCAGCACACTTCTGGAAAGCATGACTTCACCCGGAAAAATGTTCAGCAGCTGCTGGTGCCCTCGGGCAGAGAGCTGCTCTGAGCTGAGAGATTAACTCCTTCCCCTGCATGCCGGGGTGTTCTGGCCCACCCCATGGGGTGTCCTTGGGGTGAGCACTGCTGGGTGCCGTCCTGGCCCTTGCCCAGGCCCTGGGTGATGGGGAAGGGGCTCTGCACGTCGGCCAGCCCTGGGCTGTGGAGTAGCCTTATGCCACAGAGGTGTGCTTTGGTTCAGAAGGGGACCCTGAGCGGTGTCACCAGGCGTTGGGCTGCTTGCTTCACCGGAGCCCCTTGCAGCAGTGGGGAGGAGGGGGGAGTGTCAGTGTCACCATGAGCTCTGGCCCTCAGGATGCGCCTGCCCCAAGCCACGGTTTGGCGCAGACGTCCCGCATGGGCCAAGAGGGCTGGTCTCTGCGCTCCTGCGGCAGCAGCTGCTGGGACGTGTTTCTCCATGCAGGGGATTGGTATTCTTTGCTCTGGACACATGGAGTGACTGATGATGAGCAGGATAATGAAGTGTTCCTCTCAGCAGTGGGTGGGGAGATGTGTGCTGAGAGAGGGAGGGGGATCCTCCATGAGTCTGCAAAGACAGGCAGGTGTGGGGGAGGAGCATGGGTGTTGTGGGGTGCCCCCACGCCAGGGCTCTCAAGCTGGGTCGCTGACATGACCCTCAGTGCACAATCTCATCTCCCCAGATGCCTCCTCCTGAGCTGCATGGAGGGTTGGGGAATTTCTTGGTGATTTTTGTCCCTGGCATCTAGGGCAGGGTCCATCCCGCAGCTTTTTAACAGCTAAAAGTGGGGCATGTGGCCTCATGGAGCAAACTTATCCTCGCAGGGGACTGCTGAGCCACGGAGACATCCGCTCCCCTAGCTGGCAGCTGTGGTCTCAGATGTCACCATTGCTGCCTGCTGTCCTGGGTATTTGTCATTGCCTCTCTGCTGGAGGTGATCTACACCATGGCCAGCAATGTGGGGGTGATCCTCAGCTGTTTCTTGGGGGGAATTCAATGGATTTAGGTGAAAGTGCTGCAGGGGGTGAAATGGTGGACTTTGCACAGGAGTGGCTGAGGAGATGTCACGTCCCTGATGGTGAGTCTGTGGTGAGGCAATGATCTCCACCAGAGGGGATGGTACCAACAGCCAGGAGTGTGGGAAGAGCTGTTGGCTGGGGTTGTAGTGGGTTGTTCTCCTGGCCAGCCATGCTGTGATGTCATTAGATTAAGCTGTTACAGCAGAAAAGGGAATCATAGAATGGTTTGGGTTGGATGGGACCTCAAAGCCCATCTGGTTCCAAACACCCTGCCATGGGCAGGGACACCCCCCACCAGCACAGGCTGCCCAAAGCCCCATCCAGCCTGGCCTTAGACACTGCCAGGGATCCAGGGGCAGCCACAGCTTCTCGGGGCACCCTGTGCCAGGGCCTCAGCACCCTCCCAGGGAAGGATTGCTGCCTCCCAGCTCAGCTCCAGCTCCCCTCCTGCAGCTTCAGGCCCTTCCCCTTGGCCTGGCCCTCCCTGCCCTGCAACCAGCCCCTCTCCAGCTCTCCTGCAGCCCCTGCAGGCACTGGGAGGGGCTCCAAGGGCTCCCCGCAGCCTTCTCTGCTCCAGGCTGGACAAGCCCAGCTCCCTCAGCCTGTCCTCCAGAAGTGAAAGAACTGAGCAGTGAAGGTGTGTGCTGGGGGGCGTTGGTAGGAGACTCCAGCCCTTGGTTTCAATTTGGCCCTTTGCTCAGGTCCTACTGGGATGAGGAGGGCGAGCAAGTGGCTCCTCCTGTCCCGAGAACTTGCAGGTGATTGCAAACAAACCACCGTCCCTGCTCCGCCTGTGTGCGGATGCTGAACCCCGTGGGGAAGGAGGACAGGCGTCCCACCACCCAACCCTCCTCCCCAGGCCCACACTGAGCGACAGAGGCTCTTCCCAGGGAGGAGGAGATCAGGAATCCAGGCAGTGCGAATAGAATTATAATAATAGTAATTAATGCCTTGCTTCTCTCTAAGGATTTTCTAGTGAGGCTTGCCAGGTGCTGGCTGGGCATTAACCACTCAAAGCAACAGCACCCACGTGAAGGGGATGGGTGCCAGCTGGGTCACGGGATGGCAGCAGCTCCGCTGGGGGCTCACTCTCCATGTCTTCACCTTCCTCCATGGCTTGGGGGGGAAGATTAAAAGGGAGGAGCTGGCTTAGGAGGGATGGCCCTGAATCAGGTCTCTTCTCCCAGGGGTGAGGGTTAATCTATGGGGCGGGAAAAAGAGGCCGGGAGCACCCACGTGTCCCCGGGGGGATGCTCAGCTGGTCTCTAGCGATGCGAGCCAGAGGGCTTGCACGCACCTCTGTGTGCGCTTGGGGATACACACGCTCTAATGCATCAATTCCGGGATGTGCACGTGTCCGTACGTGGGAGGTTGCTCCTGCACGCAGCGTTCCCTCGACGTGCTGGTGCCAGTACGTGGGCTTGCGCAGACACAAGCCAGCGCAGTAACACCAAGGCCGGAGAAAATGGTTTACAGGGAGAGACTCGAAGAGCTCAAATTGCCCAGTTTATCAAGGAAATTGAGAGGTGTCTTGATTTTAGTGTGTAAGTACCACCAGAAGGAGAAATTACTTGCCACTAAAGGACTCTTTACTGTCAGAGAAGACAGAACAAGACCCAGTGGCTGAAGCTGAAGCCTGCCCAAGTCAGAACAGAAAGCAGGAGTGCACGTTAGCAGCAAGGGGATGAGCAGCAGAAGTAAACTGCGCGGCAGCGTTTTTCTGCCCCTTGGTGAAGGGTTGTCTTGTCTCTCTGGTAGCCATGCCTCAGCCAATATAGTCTATAATCAGGCACAGTATGAGGGTAAGCAGATGATATTTACTATGCTATTACAGTCCCTTAATTTCTTTTTTTTTCTTCCCCTCGCTCCTTGAATGAAGCTTGGGGCACAGACTCATTCTACAGGGTCAGGAAGCATCCATGGGATGGAGCCCAGAGCTCCTCCCTGGCCCCCTCCTGCTCTCTCTCACTGACCCCAGGAACAGGGCTGGTGGCCCTTGTGTCTGGGAGGTGTAACCACGGGGTGTATCAGGGAGATGCAGTTCCAGGAGCTGCTGCAGAGCCCCAGGACATTGAGATCCCAGAACTTCATACACCATGGGTGGGACACTTGGCTCCAATGCCACCATGTGCCCTCAGGCAAGTTCTCTGTGAGCTGCCTTGCCGGCCCACGGTGGAGCTTGTGCACCAAGGGAAGGAGTTGGGCACCTTGGCTGTGGCCTCCTGGAGAGGAGAGGGGGTGTGTGTGTGCAGGAAGGCGTGGCTGAACAGTCCTACCTGCCTGTGAACTGGTGAAAGGTGTCGGCCTGAAACACATGAGTAATTGTTGTTGCTGTTAGTACCAGATGACGTGGTTGACCGATCAGCCAAGAAGCAGCGAGGTGCTGAGTGAAACAGGGAAGTGATTTGGAAAGGTAATAAACATCAGTGTAATATAAATATATCGGTGCCCTGGATGTTGTATAGTAGGTATATGGAACAGTTACCGGTGGTTAATACAGTGTAACTGTTCACATGTGTGTGTTTTAATCCAAGGGAAGCTTAAACCTAACAGCCAGCTCGGCCGTGCTGCTCTGCTGCTTTTCCTCCCTCCATCACCACCGCCCCAGTGCCCTTTCGGGGTGCGGCGGCTGACCTGGCCAGCAGCAAAGCCCCCACCCAACCCAGCTGCTCGCTTCCTCCCCCCAGCAGGATGGGGCGCAGGTTGGGAGAGCAAGAGCAGGACTGCTCCTGGGTTGAGAGAAGGATGCCTCATCTCATCACAGAGGGGCTGGCGAGCAGGAGAGGCCAGGAGCATCGCCTGCGAGGCCGGCCGCTCACCCCAGCACCCACGTATCCCGAAGCCATGGAGTGGGTGGAAGTGACCTTGTGAAGAACAAATTGCCCCGGGGTAACGTGCTGCTGCCTCACCCAGAAGCGCTGACATCACTGAACCCCGTATCAGTCACGGCTCAGGTATTTTCCCCGCTCAGCTCGGTCCCTGCCAGGTGAGACGATCGTGTCCAGCATGAGGGAAACTGAGGCACAGTCAGGCGGGGCTGTGCCTCGCCTGCGTCACTGGGCACAGCTGCAGGACAGCGTCTGGCACGTTGGGGGGAACAGATTTAAGTCACAAGGCCATGCCTCAGACTGAATCGTGAAGTCTCTTGCTTATATATAACAATACATGTACAGGTAGTACAAGACCCGCAGCTGGCCCCTTCGTGGCCGTGTTTTGCCCACGTGTGAGCACGCACGGCCGCTCTCCCAGGGCCCGTGGCTGAAGCTCGCCCGTGCTGCGGGCAGAGCACGGCTCAGGTGCCACTGGGGCTGTTTTATTGATAAGGGGGAGGTGTGTGTTAAAAACTATGTTCTTTGTCACGAAATGTCATGTTCCTTGGAGTTAGGGGAATGTGATGACACGTGGAAGGAAATTTTTGTTCTAAAATGGGGTGGGCATTTGTTTTTTTTTTTCTCTCTAAATTTCCCTTTTAATAAGGGGAAAAAAGAGGAAGGGAGAGCAGACGCAACCCAGAGGAAGTGAGATTTCCCACAAACCCTTCAAAACAATTTTTTTTAAAAGCAAAACAATAGCCCAAAATAGCAGGAAAGTGAATCTTTTGCAGTTTACCAAACATCCTTAGCTTATTAATAACTGCTCTGAATTTCAGTGCTGATGACTCCACATGCAATTAGATAACAGGGGTGATTCCAGGGCACGTGCAGATGAGCAGGAAGGCAGGAATGCAAATACACATTTGACTCCAGTGAGTAAAACCCTCCTGAACTGAGCACCGCTGGGCCACGCACAGGGATCGGTGGGTGCCCTGTTACCGCCGCCATCAAATATATTGCATTAAACCCATCTAGTTATGTCTTACAACCCGCGACGCACGGTGTAGCTGTGGTCCGGGAGATGGATTAATGCCATGGCATTGCTGCCAGCCATGTCACAAAAAGGGTTCCCGCATTCGTGTCAGTGCGCAGCGCCTGTCTTGCAGTACTGTAGCTATGCCACAGCGAGCAGGGCCACGGCCGCAGCCCGGGTGCCTTTGTTCAGCTCCTGGCGCAGGAATCCTTTTTATTCACGTCGTGACCTTGGGCGAGCAGCTTTGCTGTGCTTAAAATTAACTTTTCTGCAAACAAGGCGCGTAAATCTCTCTGCGTCGGGAGAGCTGCGGCGCAGCACCAGGAGCTTGGTTCTGGCAAAGGGGGTTTTCTCACCCCATGTCCCCCTGGGCTGAGGGTGCCGGTGCGGCCCCAGCAATGGGGTGGCCCCAACAGTGCACTAAGCCCCCAGTCCTTGCCCCCGCCTTTGGGCAGGGGGAGGGGGGGCTCAGTAAAATCTGCTGTAGCGCAAGGTGGTTTCGACCTCCCGCCCCCCCATTTGTTTGTTTTCGCTGGCAGAGCTGTAGAGAAGCTGCGGAGTCTGATGGAAGAGGCTGGAGAAAGTTGGGGTGCGCAGCCTGGCGAAACGAGAGCTAAGGGCAGCGCAAGGAGAGCGGGGTGTGGGGTGCGCCCTGCGGGAGGGGATGAGCTGCCGAAAGCCTTGGCACAACACCGTAGGGGTGTATGTTGCCCGTGACTCCGCGCAGGCTGGAAAAATAAGAGGTGGCTTTTAAACACGGGAGGAGGGAGAGCCTGGAAGAGCTTCCCAGCAGGAGCTCCGCGCGCTGGGAATACACAAACTCCCTCGGTGCTTTAGGAGGGGTTTGCATCGCGGCACGGGGGGTCCTGCCGCCCCATCTGCTCGGGCACGCCTGTGGGGGGACGTCTGTCTGTCCGACCGGGTCTGGGCTGGGTGTGCTCTGCAGATGAACAGCTCGGTTTATACTCACTCTGCCCGCGTAGGCAGCCCGCTGTCAGCGGCCCGCAGGCCCTGCCAGGAGGTGCCTTTCCCCAGCGCGGCCTTCGCTGTGGGTTTTACCGATGGGTTTTTTGGGGACACACGGTGCTGAGGGGGGACGCTGAAAGCGTGCTGGAGGGAACCCACTGCTCGGCCGCAGCTCCCCGGGACAGGGGTCAGGCACCTTCCCCCCGCGGGGAACGGGGGCTGCCGTTTGCCCTGGTGCCAGGCAGCCGCCGGGACCCTGTGTTTGCCTCTTGCTGGATACTCAAAGCGATCGGGGTTGTAAAAACAGGAGAGGGCAGAGGTGACAGCTGGGCCAGGAGAATGACTGGGAGGAGATCAGATTAGATCTGGAGCAGGGAGCAGCAGGAGGCCACTCGTGCGGGGCAGCCAGCTCC